>CM069528.1:24835000-25302500 GCA_035773235.1 Eospalax fontanierii | reverse complement strand
AATAGTTTCAGTATTCCTGATAAGGATCCTTAGATCCAACTCAAGTTTTTTTTTCTCACCTAGTTTATTATGTTTTTGATTTATTTCTTTATCTACTCAAACCTCACCTCCAGGAGCTCAAATTATGTGGAGTATTGTAGGCATTATAAATAGCTCCTTTCAAGTGGGTCTCCTGTGGTTAAGATTTGTGACCTTAATGCCTCCCAGTCATTCAGAGTTGGTCATCTGACCCAGCTGCGTCAATCACACTCCCTTCTTCAGTGTTTTCTTTTTAACTGGAACTAAGGGAAGCAAGTGAGATTTCCTGACCAGAGGAAGAAGAGAGATGTAGTGACTATGCTCATGGACAGTGATAAAGAACGAAACTGCATGGAGAAAGGAAATAGACAAAGGAGTGGTTAATTTTGGTTGCGAGTTTGGCTGGATTGAAAAAAGCACCAAGGTGATTAGTAATGCACACCTCTGGTATGTCTGTGGTACCACTTTCAGAAGCAATTGGATTGTGATCTAATGGATATTTTAATTGATGGATAGGCACAAAATGTGACTATACTAGAACATTAGAAGACTACTAGACTAGAAGAAGCAGGTCACTGGGAGCATTTCCTTGGGTCTAGATTGTGCTGTGGTCCTGTGCTGTTAATGTTTTTCCTTTTTTCTTGTCAGTTATGATGTGAAGAAGATCCTCGTCATATGTTCCCACTGTCAGGATGTTCCGACCAAGTTCATGAGGCCAAGCCAATGATGGCTCAAGTACTCGGAAACTGAGCAAAATAAGTCTTTCTTATAACTTGTATTTTTGTCTTAAATGTGCATAGGTAACTAATACAGATGATATTTGTAAGTTTGGTTCCTGATGTGTAATTTTTAAGTCACAAGAAGGGTCGGTTTTCATTTTAAATGACCAAACTGATACCAACATGGACAGACCACAGAAAGATGGCAGGAAAAACAATCGAGAGAATATTTCATGGTTTCCATAAGAGGGGATTTAAAGCCCCTTTTGAAGCTTTACTTATAGATACGAGTTGAAAGTACAACTACGAGTTAGAGTTGCTAGATTTGGAATTGGAGAGAGCAGAACACACCTCACTTCTTTGTTGTGTGACTGATAGACACAAATGAGGTTGTGAAGAACACTACAGCACGGCAGCAATGTTGCGCGAAGGAGGCCAGTTTATATAAATAAACAGAGATCCAGTATAGTGTGTAAAACTATGGGTTCTGAAATAGGTTTGATGAATGTGTTCCTACCAGAATAGGTCATAAGGTACCTGCTGAGGGCACTGCTAATGCTCTGTTACTTAATCTTAACATACATTCATTTTATAAAAGTCATTCAGCAATAGACATATGGTAGCAAAAAAACTTAAGTGCAAAAGACCGTGGAGGTGATGAGGATGGCTAGTGCTTAGGGTGTTCTAAGCGTGAAGTGTCCTCAGTCCACTGGTTCTCAAAGTGTGGTCCCTAGCATCACCAGCATCACTCAGGGATTGCTAAGGAAAGCATGTCTTTGGGTTCCATCTCAGGTGCTGAGCCAAACCTCAGCAAGCTCCCAGATAATTCTAAGACATATTAGCTTTTATGGAGCATTACTATAAGAGACCAAGACTGATATGTTAGTTTTATAGATAGAATGAATGTGGGGTTAAATTTGAACTAGAGTACAGTTTTATTATTTGCATCATTTATTTAAGGTGACCCTTGAAACCATGAACATAGATAACTCCTTCTTATCATTAGATAGAGTGAAAAGAAAAGAGAGCAAAGACACGGAATCAACTGAGGCGTTCATTGACATGTGACTGAATTAAGAAATATGGCACACACACACACATACACACACACACGGTGTTTTGTTTTCAGAAAGAATGAAATCCTATTACATTGGTAATACAGATGGAAATGGAGAATATCATAAGTAAAATAAGGAAGGTAATGGAAGTCACCCCATGTTCTGGAGCTTCAGAAGTTGTTCTGAGACTGGATGTGGCAGCACATGCCTCTAACCTCAGCGCTCGGCAGACATCAAGGCCAATCTAGTTTATACAGTGAGTTCCAGGCCAGCTGGAGCTACAAGGACAACCTGCCTCAAAAAATAAAAATGAACTAGCTGACCTGGTAGAAGTAGAAAGAAGACTTTCCATCTGGAGCATGGAAAGGCGAGGAGAGGAATGGACGAGGTTGGTCAGGGTTTTCCAGAGCAGTTACATGGGAGGAATACCACTCAATGTTGTACAGCACAGAGAGTTGCCTGGAATTCATGTGATAGTCTAAGAGCAAGAGAGGAAGCTGAAGCTTCCTAACGCAAAGAAATGGTAAATGTTTAAGAGAAAAGAACTGCTCCTTGTCCATTCAGTCAGTCAACACTGTATTGGACACACTGAATTATGTATCACATTATAAATACATATTCAATTATCACATGGTACCCCATAAAGACGTATATTTATTGAATGTCAGTTAAAAAAATCCGTCTGGAAGAATTTTAAGAAAGAAGAATTGCTTGTTTTAAAAGATCTAAGCAAATATGACAAAACGCCCGTCATTTCTATACTTCAGTGATGGATGCTTTTATGTTCAGTTAGATTATGTTGTTTATAAACAATTGAAATAGTTCACAAGAAAAAAAGTTTAAATAAAAATTTAGGAATGATAAGATGGCTCAGTGGGTAAAGGAGCTTGCTGACAAGCCCAGTGAACTGATTCCACCATGGGGTCCACATGGTGGAAGGAGAGAACCAGCTCCTACCACTTGTCTTCTGACTTCCACATGTGTACTGCGGCACATGCAGATGGCCCCCATAAATAAATAAATAAACAAACGAACAAATAAACAAATGTGTGTTGTTTGAAAAAGACTTTTAAAATAAAATATTGAAAAGAAAGGGCAAGTAGAACATTTCTGGAGACAAGCAATATCTCAGAAATGGGTCAAAAGGAGGACACCTCCCAATGGGGACAGCATGTCCCACAAATGTGCAGCTTTTAAAGATATTGGATTTGAGCATTCATTTAGATGGGTTTGTGGTGTGCTTTGGTGACAGACGAGAAGAGGGTAACACGGACAATCACATATTCAGACTATCTTTGAAGTGTGGAATAAAACTAGACTTTTACTTTCTTCCTTTAACATATGTGCATATACATTTTTCCAAATATAAACATATCTTGCCTTTTGTAAATAAAGCAATAACATCATTTGGAATAGATAAAAGATCTGACCATGAGACAATGTAAAACAATCATGAAGAAAATATTTTTTTGAAATCTGAAAAGATGAAAAGCAGGATAGCAGCAGACACGATGTGTTTGTGAAGCGCAGGTCTTGGGGACAGCCGTTTAGCTGGCCACTGACTACTGCTGTTTCTCCAGCTGCTCCTGCTCGGTAGCCCCTGTGATTATGCAGCATGCGGGTCAGGTCAGCCAATGGTGCTTGAGTCCCTGTGTGGCTCTGCTGCTCCATCATGCTTAGGTTAAGACAAACCCTGCCCACTATCCCAGTTAGCTTCCTCTGGTGGCAACGTTCCGATGTTCTCCCTTCCCCTCAAAGCCATGTCATTCTAAGTGCCTGTCATCTTCTTTTGCATCTTCTACTGCAATGTGAATTTAACAGAAACAGAGATCATACCAAGGTCATTCCACTCTTCTGCTAAACATAACCCAGTCTCTGGCACATAGTAGGTATTCAGCATTGAACCATGGTGTCTTCATTTATGTTTCTTCATTTGTGCGTCTTCATGGGTATTTTATTATATAATTTTTATGATTACTATGTGTGTGATATGTGTGTGTGTGTGTGCAGGCACTGTGTGGACCATAGCATGCATGTTAAAGTCAGAGGACAACTTTCCTGAGATGGTGCTCGTCTTCCACCATGAAATCTTGAACTCACATCAATCGCTAGGTTTGTGTAACAAACACCTTTACCAGCTGAGTCATCTTGTTGGCCCTTCATGGATATTTTAAAGGTAAGTGAAGATGGATTTCCCTACATGCATGTTCCTGCCCCCGTCTTCCACAGGCCCTGGCAGATGTGAGTGTTTAATTGCAGTTCCTCCTATTATATAAACTAATTTCTGGAAGCAAGCTAACTGAATTTTAGAAGCAGTGCTGTCCGTTTGGAGTTTCTGAGTGAGTTATCCAGATGGTCTGAAGAATGAAAACGACTCTAAAACTTGCCTGGCATCATCTCAGTGAGTAGTGTATGCATCCATAGACTCTCCTTCTGTAAGTGGCGGGGGCTAGCTTTTAATTATGTTGTTTTCACTCCATCATCAAAAACATCGCTACACAAATTGTATATGTCTTAGGAAGCCTATTGATTTAATTACAAGTTAATAGATGTGTTTTCTTGCACAATAATAGGTTAGCATTTCCTAATTTTTTTGACCATCTCTTATCACCAGATAGACCTTCTTTTCCTATAAAATTGATTCTTTCCTGAAATAAGAAAGGGGGTTAACTCCTTTGCAAAATAATCATTGAAATTGTGATGTTTCAAAATGTCTCTGAAAATATTGTTTTGCCTCTTTTATTTAATAGTATTTACAGTAACTGTCTACTGTTAGATAACAACTTACCCTCCTCTCCAACAGCAGCTAAATTAATAAATGCTCATTTCTTCACAGTTTGTATAGGTTAGAGATGCAGAACAACTCATCTGGGTCCTTTTGCTCAGGGTCTCTTGAGAGTATTTGAATTTCAAAGTTAGACATATGTATGGTCCTGTTCTAAATTCATTGACAGGCTAATCCAGGTTCAGTTCCTTCCTGGCTTCTGGCTGGAGGACTCAGTTGTTTGTCATTGCTGGTGTCAAAGGCAGGTCACTACATGGTGACTTGCTGTTGTGACAGAAAATTCAAAATTAATGAATTCCATTCACAGCTAGAAATACAGTTAAAGAAATGCCTAGCAATCTCAATGAACTGCAAGGCACTTCTGGATAAAGCTAACCCAACCTGGGCATAGCCTGTATGGTGGGATTATAAGAATATTATGAAGCACTGAACAAAGATGGCAAGTCAGTCAAGTCCCTGAATAGTTTGTCCTCACTCAGTATAATCCTTTCCAAATAAATGCAGTAAATTTCCAATCCAACTCTGAGCAGTTTTCTTAGGTTCTGAGAAGTTGATTCTAAAATTTATATGTAAGACCATAGAATGAAGAAGAATCAAATACTACAGAATAGAAGGAAAATCTTGCTGATTTAGGTATTATGGTTTATTAGAAAAAATGTTACAATATACAGCATCCACACAAGAATTGGCAAACTGATTCACAGGACAGAGACTGGAAACAGGGACCCAGAGCTAGGTCCACAGGTACATCAGCATTTGACTTATCACAGAGAACTCTTTAAAATTTGATTTATTTATTTCGTATAAATAGTACTAAAGGACTTTAAGACACAGATTAACCCCAACTCAGTAATTAATAGTAGCTGACTTCAATATTTCAGTTTCTCCAGTAGACAGGTCAGAGAAGCATATGAATTAAGTGATATCATACATAAAATGGACCGAATAGAAATCTACAAACTTCCACTGTAGCACCAAAGAACACACATTGTACTCATCAGTACCTGGAAGTTTCTCTAAAATAAGCCAAATATTGTGGCATAAGACAAACCTCAACAGCTAAAAAAATTGAAATAATTCCATGTATTCTATCAGATCACAATGCAATAAAACTTAAAATCAACAGCAAAGGAAGATCTAGTAACTACACAAACTCATGGAGATTAAATAACACACTACTGAGTGATGAATGGTAAAAGAAGAAAACAAGAAAGAAAGAAAAGTATTTCTGGAATTAATGAAAATGATAACATAACACAACGAAACATCTGGGACACATTAAGGCAGCCCTAAGAAGGAAATGTATAGCTCCAAGCACCTTCACTAAAACAATTAAAAAGACAAATAAATGACTTAATGGTACAACTCAAGACTTTGGAAAAGTGGAGGTGAAGGGATGGCTCAGTGGTTAAGAGCAATGGCTACTCTTGCAGAAGACTTGGGTTCAATTAGCAGCACCCAAGTAGTGACTAACAACCATTTGTAAATTCAGTTCCAGGCGATCCAATGCTCTCTTCTGACCTCCGTGTGCCTTGCATGACATGGGTACACTTATCTATGTGCTACATGCAGACAGTATACTCATACACATAAAAAAATTTTTTTAAATCAGAAAAGCAAAAACAAACCAAACTCAAAACCAATATATGAGAGAAATAATAAAATCTGGGGCATAAATCAATGAAATAGAAACAAAGAAAACAATATGCAGAATCAATGAGTCTAAGAGCTGGGTCTTTGAAAAGATAAACAATATAGACCCTTAGCCCAGTTAACCAAAATAAAAAAAAATAGCAACTCCAAATCAACAAAATCAGAGATGAAAGGGGACTCATTATAACAGACACCAAGAAGATACAGAACATTATAAGGGAATACTTTAAAAACTTATACTAAAAGAAATGGACAAATTTCTAAATTCAATGGCACCAAAAGAGAAACAAAGTTTTAACAGATCCATAACGAATAAGAAAATTGAAACATTAATATCAAGCATCACAATTAAAAAAAAATCCAGATGGATTCATAGCAGAATTTTACCATACCTTCAAAGAAGATCAGCAACCAATAGTACTTAAATTATCCAAAAAGATAGGAACAGAGGGAGAACTCCCAAACTCCTTCTTTGAAGCCAGAATTGCTCTAATACCCAAACCAGGTAAAGATCCAACAAAAAAGAAAACGATAGGCCCTTATCTCTAACAAACATAGATGCAAAATTTTCAACACAATACTCATAAACTGCATACAGACACATATCAATAAGATTATCCACCATGAACAAGTTGGTTTTATTACAGAGATGCAGGCATAGTTCAATACAGGTAAGACAATAAATGTAATAAGTCATACAAATGAACTTAAAGACAAAAATCACATGATTATCTCAATAGATGCAGAGAAAGCCTTTGACAAAATCCATCATGTATTCATGTTAAAATTCCCAGAGGGAATTGGATGGAGGCAACATACCTCAACATAATTAAAGCTATATACAACAAACCTAGAGCCGACATCATTCTAAATGGAGAAAAACTCAAATCATTCCCAGTAAAATCAGGACCCAGACAAGGCTGTCCACTATGCTGATTCTTTTCAACACAGCACTTGAAACTCTTGCTAAAGCACTAAGATAAGGATGGAATTAAAGGACTATTAAGTGGAAAAGAACAGGTCAAATAATTCCTATTTGCAGATGATGTGATATTATACAAATGAAATCCCAAAAATTCCACCAGAAAACTGCTAGAAATGATCAACACTTTCATCAAAGTTGCAGGTTACAAAATCAATCTACAAAAACCAGGAGTCTTTCTATACAAATAACAAGCAATCAGAGAAAATTTCATGGGAACACTCCAAACTCCAATTCGCAATAGCCTCAAAATAATTACCTAGGAATCAACCTAACTAAAGATATTAGGCCCTTCATAGTGAACATTTTACATCTTTGAAGAAAGAGATTGAGGAAGACACAAGAAGATGCAAAGACCTCTTGCACTCATGGCAGAATTAGTGTTGGAAAAATGGCTGTCATACAAAGTAATTTACAGGTTCAATACAATTCCAATCAAAATCTCCATAATGTTCTTCAGAGTTTCACAGTGGTCAAATATAGAGAATAGGAGTCTGTGAGGTTCTCAGTCCTAAGTGACACATCTATAGGAAATCTCTACACTTAAGGCTCAGGGAGCATAGTGGAACAGGGGACAGAGAGAATACTAATGTGTCTTCCAATTCTTACCAAGGAAGCTTGTTTATGCAATATACAGTAATTAATACAGTAAGTCACAACTGGCCAAAATATAGAGAATAAGAAACTGCAGAGTATATGTCTCCGTATAGGACTCGTATATTAAACCTCGGTCACCCAGAGCTCAGGGACCACTGTGGAAGATGGAATGGAAAGACTGTAAGAGCCAGTAGTGGTGGGTGATTGAAAGGAAACAGCTTTACAGACAGCTGGGAACGTGCTCATATGAATTTACAGCAATGGTGACAGCATGCATAAGACCCATGTGAACCCAAAGCAGACAAAAACCCAGCATAGAAGTGGAAAAATGGATAAGAAGCCCCAACCTTAGCTGAGGGACTATTGGCAACTGATCACTGCCGAGTGAGAGCTGGTCTTCTTTAAGGGAGTGACCAATTTCCAGTGGATGGACTTACAGTGAGAGACATTTGAGGACACAGACTTGACTCAATAGACCTTAACATATATGGCAGATGCATGAAATCTGGCAGGGGGGGCAGCTACGGGGGTCCAGAGAGGGAAAGAGTTTAAATGTGATCAGGATGTATTTTATGAAATGCACAAAAATTCAATAAAAAGTTACAGGCAAAAAACAAACACTCCCCACCCCAACCATAAACAAGCACACAAACAAATAGTTCTGAGAACTATCCAGAAGGAAATTCTGTCTGGGGACAGTACTGAAACTGATAAAGTGTGAAAAGGAAATGAATAAATACCCAACATGACAGTGACTGCTTCTTCATGGTGGACCAGCAATAGAATTGGAAAGGTAGGAACAGAATTGGACCTGTGTCATATGCCTTATTAAAAAGTTACTTGAAAGACAGAAAAGAGAACTAAGAACAAAACATAAACATCCTTCTTTTCCTTCTTGATAAGGGCTTCACCCAAAAGAGGTTACTTCCAGAGTGAACTTCCATTGTACATCATGTGTGCCGTATATATATAATATTTATATTTAGTTAGAGTTCATCTAGGCTTTTGGTCTAGGTTCTTCTTCCTTGGTTATATTTCTAAAGCAAAGATTCTCAAACTGTCATCTCTGGGCCAACACCATCAGTTTCTACCTAGAAACCTACTCTTTTTGAAACCTCATTCCAGACCTGTCATCCAAACACTGGGGTCGGGCCCAGCAGGGTCTGGTAACATGCCCTCTCAGGAAAACCAGTGTTCTCAAGGTACAAGTTAAGGACCTCGGTGGATCAAAGTGCCCAAAGACTTGATCTAAAACAAGCATAAAAGGCCTGCTGCACAGAATGGGACTGTTTCAGGCAGTGGGATTATGTGCCTGTTGCACCAATTCCAAATTTTCTTTAGGGTTACAATTCTGTCCCTAAATTCCATGACTAAAATCAGTCAGAACACATCTTCTGGACAAACCATTTGCCATCACTTGATTTTCCCTGAGGTCAAATGAGGAGATTATGTGATAACGGGTAGAAGAAATCAAATGGGGGCCTGTTTGACGGCTCGGTGGGGAGAAGCCCTAGCTGAAAGCCTGATTCCAGAGTGGGATCCCCGACAACCCACACAAAGATACTATGGCAAGAATCTGTGGTCTTAGTACTTTCATAGCGAGGTAGAAGGCAGAGAAAGAAGAATATAAATCTGTAGCTCCACATATGCACACACAGCAATAACACAAAATTTTAAAAAGAAGAAATGAATTTGATTTTTTTTTCTTTTTCCTCTTTGATGTTTTTGTATGAGATACAGTATAACTATTTCTCACATGCTTCTCTAATAGAGCGGAAAATATTTCATTTCATCATCAGACAAGATTTTTAAAAGTTACAGATAAATGCCTTATTGTCTTGAATCATATACTTTAACTTTTTGAATTCATCTTACAATGTACAGCACAATTTTTAGGTTGTTCAGGAACACTTTTTTATTGTAGTAAGATGTACATAGCTCCCGAGTCACCATAACTACTTGCAGGCCTTAACTCACGGTGTGCTAGGTGGGACAATCACAGCATTGAATAGTCATTGCCACTTTCCATTTTTAGAACTTTTTCATCATCGTAAACAGAAACTCTGAATACAAGCAATAATGACTGCCCATGATTCTCCTCTAAGGCAGTAACATCTAGACTTCCTGTCTCTATGAATTTTCCATTCTGATATTCATATTAGTGGAGTCATGCAGTATCTGCCCTTTATGTCTAGCATATTTCACTTAACATGTTTTTAAAGTTCATCCGTGCTGTAGTATGTATCAGTCCTTCACTCTTTCTATGGCTGAGTTATATTCCATTACATGCATTCACCAAATTTTATTTTTGTCATTAGTCATCTGACATTTCCACTCTTTAGCTGTTATGAATAGCATTGTTTTACACCTTGGTCTAAGCATGTTTTTGAGTTCGTGTTTATAATTCTTGGGTTATCTGTCTAAGAATGAAATTGGAATATTGCGTGACAATTCTGTTTAACCTTTTGAGAAACTTCCAGATAGCAGGACTGGACCATTTTACATTTCCATCAGCAATATATGAAGGGTCCAGCTAGGAATATCATTATGGATCTATGTGGTTTCCAAAACAACGACAGACAGCTAAAGATTAGTTCTTATGTACACGTGAAAAGCAATGGTTAAACAGAAAGCAAAAGTAAGAAGCATTAAAACCTAAGATTTGTAGTTTTCCTCCTGCTCAGTGAACTTTTCAGGAATCCGCAAGTGCTGTTGGCACGAGCTCCTTTGTCAGTAGGTAACACAAAAATTGAATTTGCTGTTGGTGATAAAGTTCTCGCCTGCTTTCTTTCTTGGGGCAGGGGGACATTGATTTGGGATTATAGTTTACTGTAACCTGGTAATTTCGGTAATGCAAATGCAACAAAATGTTACTTAAAAACAGAACATAAATTCAATCAGGGGGGTGAAGCAATTACGGGAACCCGCTCCGTGCCTTCTGGGGCGCTATGGCAGCTGCAGCTGATATTGAACAGGGAGCTGCAGCTGTTTACAGATGCCTTAGTAAGGCGAGGTTTTGGAACTCGGTCACAGAATTTCTCCTGTGTAAAAGAAAGGCCAAAATTGCTGGAAAGGGAGAAAGCTTAGGACTATAAGTAAAATTTATCTCCAGCAAGAACTCAGGGTGCTAAGGCTGAGCATCCTGCTGTAGTGCATATAAATCTGGGTTCTGTCTGGTCTTGGGAACGGTGATTTAGCTTGAGAAGAGTGTAATCACTCCTGTATTCCCCAGTGTATTAGTGGCTCTTATCCAGCCTACAAAGCAAAGTGTATGAACCTAGCTTTCATTGAGAGCATGTTTAAGGCTCAACCATGCTAAAAAAATCATTAGGGTTTGGGTCACCTGTGGGTTATAAGGTTGTCCCTTGTCCAGAAGATGCATCTGATAAGTTCAGGATTCTAGATGAGTACTAGACAAGAAGTTTTCTAATATTTGATTCCCCCTAGCCTACAGCTTTGATAATAAAAACTTTTCATTGAAAACAACATAGTTCCAGATAAGAAGTATGAGAATTAAAGGCTCCTGGTCTGGCCTGTGCACTGTTCAGCAAACAGGTGGGCTGCCATTGCCTTGAGGCTCCGGTGACCTCATCCTCTGCCAAGATGTGGAAGCGTAAAGCTCACCCAGCAGAACAGGAGCTGCTCACTAATTCAACAAATCGTATTTATCGTGTCATCCGGCCATACCCAGTGGCCCGGGAGTATGACTTTTGGTCATTAGTCTTGGTTATATATGTGGTTGTCATGTGAAAAAGCCAAGCAAAACAGTTACAAAATCAATTTGTTGCCTGGGAAGAAAGGGGGGCTTCAAAGCAAGGAGGAAGACCCTAATCCCCATGGGGAAAAAAGCAGAAAGGTCAATTTGGTTTATTAAAGAGCTGATCCTTTTAGGTTCAGGATATAATATACTTCCTTAAATACCATCTAATAGGAAATCAGAAACAGCCCAAAAGCACACCATTCCCTTAGGAGGAATTGACACAGAATTAGTAGTGCCAGACCAAACTAGTGCTTTGTGCTGCCTTCAGCACAGTGTTTTTCCAGGCAAATGTCATTTTAACGTCTCAGAATCAAATTCAGGGCCTTCTGAATGGAGGTGTTCTGGTAGGCACACACACATATACACACACACACAGTATGTGCTTCATTAAAAGTGAAAAGATGGTGATACCAAAGTTGGGTTCGCAAGGCCAAGGTGAGCCATGGGAAGGTTTTCTTAAGGGAGGGCATCCAAACAAAATTGTGGTTGAAGACAGCAGGTACTTCTGAGGGCCAAGCTTTAAGAGTATAGGAAGAGATTTAATTCAGGGTCATGTTGAAAGGCCATCAACACACCCCTGTGCAAAGGTCCAGTAGACATTTAGAATGTTGCCAGTAAACCTGAGGTAACATTAGGACTGGAAATGAGGGTTTGAGTGTAGTCTGATTCTTCGGGCGTTATACGGTCATCTGGTAGAATCCAGAGTAAAATTCTTTTCTCTTCCATGTGAGTTTGTGTTCTTGAGTTAGGTGACTGCCGTTTCCCCTTGATGATAAATCCACGACCTTGGTACAGGAACGTGGAGAGGAGGAAACTCAATTCCAAGGCAGTCTGTAACTCTTACAGTGGGTTTGGATTGGCTTTCTTGATGAGGACAGAGACTTCACAATAGTTATTTGAAGCAGAGGCATCAGACTGTTCTTCGCTCTGAAAACTTTCCATGAAACCAGCCAGAAGGCTCCTCCTCCACAGAAGCGGCCCCTCAGGCTAAGCCTCACTTCTCTTAGTGAAGGATGTCTTTAACCTAAACAGGTTGCTTTGTTTCCTCAGTGAGGTGTTCTTCTCGGAGAAATCTGTTGTTTAGTGTATACAGGTTGATTTGGTGGAATGATATTTGTGTATGGTGTTATGTAAATAGAGTTATAGCCCATCTTTCTGATAGTAACATAGGCTATAATTAGGATTATGTGCCTGTGAGGAGAGAGATGTGTGTGCACACGTGCATGTAGAGGGCCAGGGGGGTGCATAGACGCGTAAGTGAACCCATGCTAAAGTTCTTGATGTAAAGAAAGTCGCCAATTCACAAAGGAATTTGATTACCTCTATCCATTATACACACACAGTGAGTGAGCGTGCTTCTCGCCATCTGTCATCTATTTCATTTGCATCACCAGCACCTGGCCTGTTTATCTGCTACATTCGTTTCTTCACCGAATTCTTACGCTGCTTTAATAAAATACAGAAATGTTATTGTTAAAAACCAATTAATTTACAATCCTCCACAGAGATAGTATTACTTATAATTCAATTTGGCTTCTAATGATCTGCTTTCTTGCAAAATGACTTAATTCTCGTGTCAAAGATTAGTTATTAGATATTACCCTGATGTACCAGCCATGTACTGCTGAGGTAGGCAAAGCAGCTTGGAATGTCCCTGGTCATTAATCAGAAGTCGGAAATGTTTGCTTGTTTAACTCCTGCAAGAGCCTGAGTGCAGGTTTACTGCCCTTAACTCTTCCGCTGACCAAATGTTCGCCTAAATCCCTTAGATTTCTCTTTGTCTGTAATTGAGAATTTGAATATCCATATACAATTTGAAATTCTTCCTAGCTCTGGGTACCCATATACATTATTATTTGATGGTTTCATACAGACCTGACTTCCTGTTCAGCCATTTTGTGAATGAAATAGAGAAGCCCTCTTTTGTTAGTCCTGACCTTTAGCAGTGAACTCAGTTGGATTTCTCATGCAACAGGGTGGGGAGGGCTGGCTGTTGTTTTCTTGTTCTTACAGACTTTCTGCACCCATCACGCAGGCAGGCCTGCTCAACAGAGGCAGTCTGGCAGCCCTCAGCCACTTGTCCACACATTTCACAAATGGAATTGCTAAGCATATGGCTATAGCTAGCATATTCTAGAAACATCAGCTTGGGCCAGAGGTATCTCAGAGGAAATTTATTCCTACAGATTGAAAATCCTTAAATGCCTTAAAATATTTTTTCAGCAGAACATTCTTAAGCTGCTTATGGCTTTACTTTTTTTTTTTTTGATACCTTCTGATGTAATGTAGAATTTAGTATGGGAACTATAATTTCCTGTCTCAAATTGATTTTCATTATACACAAGACACATGACACCCAACACTGGAAAACATACAAGCAGTTAGTTTAAATTTTGTACTCCACAAGCAGACTGTAAACTATAAATGCTTACATTTATAAAACAATAATTTAACTTATGACTTTAAAGACATAAGCCTACCCTGCATAAACTAATTAATTGCTATGAAAAACAGGAAGTCATGAGGATGATGAGGGTCAGTTTTACCTGAACAAGAATGCTTCCCACATCTTCTGATGACTCAATTAGCTGAGCTTGGAGGGGCCCGAGAATTGAATAAAGCAGACAGAAAGCAGAGCACCGCTTGGATGTGAGGGGGAAATGCTTTTTGCTAATGAACTAAGAAGCCAGTATTCCACATTTACGGAATCTAGGTTTTAAGCAGTGCACTTACAGGCTTATACTTTGGTTTTAGTTTGATGAAGTGTGGCCTCTGCCAGCTCTGAGCCCTGCTCGTGTTAAAGCCGTAGGGGGTTGTGGAGGTGGCTGTGTGGTGTTCGCTTTGGCTTCTTTGCCTTGTGCTGCGTTCAAAGCATGGAGTCATTTCACAAAACTAGAGAAACCAGCTCTGTGACTGGGAGAGCTGGAAACTTGAGTAGCTGTCTTCTAAAATGTTTTCTTCTCTGTACATGATGCTAACAAGGGAAGCAGGCCTAACACCTCACACTCCTTTTTATATAACAAATTTGCTACAAATGTTCAAACCTATTGGCAAACTCTAAAAGACAATCTTATCTCAGCCATGTCACTCACCTTGAATGCTGCTCTCTGATCACTGGATAAGCCACAAGAATTATTCTAAACATC
Source organism: Eospalax fontanierii (assembly GCA_035773235.1). NCBI lineage: Eukaryota > Metazoa > Chordata > Mammalia > Rodentia > Spalacidae > Eospalax > Eospalax fontanierii. Next base: position 25,287,782 of record CM069528.1, on the reverse strand, counting down.
TTGTCCTAGCTGCGCATGAACACTCCATACCCTTCTCCTAGTGAAACTGAATCTAAAAGCTTATTTTGAATAACACAGGCTGTCTTCGAAATTGAGAGAATTGGAAATTAAGTCTGATGGAGTCAAAAATAGAAAATGATAGGACAAATGATCCTGAAATCAATTTCCTGATGACAATAGATCAGACTGATATGATTTAAACTTCATTTGCAACAATAAATAATAATTCACATTTCTGAATGATTGTTGTAGATGCAAAGCAGGTGTGGAAACTAAATAAAAATTATGACTCTCCCCAAAACAATAATGCCCAAATAAATCTTATTTTCCAAAGTTTATTCCTCAAATTCAGACAATGCATTATCCACCTCAGAAACAGGAGTTGAGCCAATCAAACCGCAATCTAATATGGAAATGTGACCCTGGTCCCAGTTCTGTGTCACTCTTCTGAATGGGATCACCTGCACCCATCCCTCCTTGGAGAAAATTTCAAACAGAGTTAGCTCCTTAAACCTTCTAATTAAAATGAGAAATCCCCAGGCTTCCATGACTCAGCCTCAGAAAAAGATTATTAGGAATTTAATAGGGAAAATATAGCAGCTCAGACCATCTGTGACCCAGTGCTCTGTGAGAATTTAAAGAAAACTGTAGGGAGGCAGCACACACTCCAGTGAACGCTCGAGGAGTGCTTTGTAGGAGCTGCAATAAATCAACATAGTTAGAGTACAGCCTTTTTCAGATTTAATTACTGTTACATAATTATTAGCAAAGCATTCTCCTCTGAAACTGTAAAACTCATTACATCAAAAATCCCTAAGCTCCTGATGGAATTTATGAACTACCTCCTTTCTTTCTGGCTCTGGGAAAATAGTGGAATGGAGTCCAGATTTGTCTCGAGCTTTTTAGCAGCAGAGGAGGACTCCTCCCCGTGCCTGTTTTGTGCCATTTAAATGGATTTTTGAATTGACTCTTGTATGACTCATTCTCTTAGACATTTATGTATCTTTTCACCTAAATATCTAGTCAAATGAGTGTATTCCATCATGGTGTTAGGAAGTATTGAGCAAGGGAATTTCAGTGTGCTCATGAGGAGTTGGTGAATTTTCAAAAGAATGAGAGATAAGTGATTTTCAGGTGTTTAAGATAGGGCTTGAGGGTTCAGAACAGGTAAAGGTCAGGGTTTGCATTGGAAGAACAGATGTCAAGCTGGAGGGATCTGCATACAATTGTACACTGGAACTTTACAACATTGCCAGTGTTGTTGATGATGATGATGATGATGATGATGGTGATGATGATGACATGCCATTGAATTGGTCATGGTGAGAGTTTTTATAAATAATCACAGTTTTTCTCTTTAGAGGCAGTTGCTAGACACTTACCAGCTCAGCCCTGTCACTGTGTTTACCCGTGACACAAGTGTAAGCCCACTCATGCTGACTGCCCAGTATAGCAGGCATCTTGGGATAAATCCCCCTCATTAATACATTGTACTCATTAAAGATCAACAGAAACAGGTTTCTTTGAAAAGTCTGTCTTTGGCTATGGTGCTTTCTCCTGGGTGTAGACTCCTATGGAATGGCACTGTTCAAGAAGAGAGGTGAGTGTGTCCATAGCATCCGGCATCCCTTACCAAATGTGGCCATTCCTTCTGTGTGGGTCCTTGCCTCTTACCTGCAGAGCACCACAGCTGCTAGAAAGCACTTTGCTCTTGCTCCTGCATTCAGAATATCCAGCCAGATGTTTTCTGTTGTATTTGGAAGCTCTCCTGGGATTAGCTCTCATCAGAAGGAGAGGGAGATAAAGGCAGCTGAGGCTTGACAGCTGCCTTGTACCTGCTCCCTCGTTGTTTGTGCCCACTTGGTGACTCCTTGCCAGTCCCAGACAGCCTCAGTTTCTCTCTGGTGATCTTGCAGGGACTCTCACTGTTATTTCTGCTTATAACCTCCAGTGCTGCCAGCTAAATATCTCTTTATGCCAAACACGCTGAAGTCCCGGTAGCTTTTGTTCTTGGTAGAGAAGTAGGTGCTGGCAGCTGTGTGCAGCGTTTGAGAGTCCAGGTCCAGTGCTCAGAGTTGGCCCTTTTGCTCTTCAGGTCGTTCATTGATTTTTTTTTTTTTCTGGTAATCTGTCTTTACCAAGACTCTCACTATTTGTTTTGTTTTGTAAAAGCCTGCCCTTTCTTTTTGAATTCATGAAAATGTCAAATCTGCTCAGACCTCTTAGTGAACAAGGTATGAAAGTCATCTTTTGTTTTCAGTGTTCATTCTGTGTTTTCGGGGTATGGTTCTTCTGTTTGCTAATTATTGTGTCTCTTTCATGCAGTTTTTCTGGCGCATTTCACATTATTTCCAGTCTGTTCCTAGTACTCATGCATATCTTAATATAAGCAACACTGTGAAGAAGAGTTAGACGTCCAGACTGCCCAGAGGCTCTGACTAGGAAAACTCACCTTAGTAGCTGGGAAGGGAAGAAGGCAGGCAGTGGGGGAGACAAGGCTTTCTTTTCAAGACTATAACTGATTTTTCTCCTCAGTTTCTTAGTGAATCTGTATTAGAATGCTGCTTGATTTTACTGTCCCTTTGTTTTGCCTCTGACATCAAAACTGTGAAATCATTTTAGTCCAAAACTAAATGTCAGCTCTTATGGCACAGAGGTGATAGAACTTCCCTAACTTGTTTTACGGTCAGTTAATTCATTAACTAGCTGGCTTCTCTTGCTGGCTCCCGTTGAACCACCGCTATGGAGCTGGAAGCCACTGTAGTTGGATGGGTCACCTGAGATAACAGGCCTTCCATCCATCTAAGGTGACCTCAGTTTAAACATTGTATTTTTCTCTGTTATAGACTTGAAAAATCATTCTCCATCTTCTCTGCTGGTGCCATAGTTTCCAAATTTCATTACTGCTATGAATTTTGTCTTTCAACCTCTTCCTGAATGTTCATGGAATTTCAGAAGAGGACACATGGTCTTGGCCATCTCACCCCAGAAACCTTCCTCTATCCTTTTTATAGTATGTTTATGGCTATAATTTAGCAAAATGGGATTGAACTATATATAGTACTATCGATATTTGGGGTCCAGTGGCCTGGACCTACATGTTTGATGAAACAGCATTAATCAAATAAAACACCAGAACTATAATTAGGGAATAACACAGACCTGCCTATCTAATCCACATTGTTTGATTTAGCACCAAAGAATATGCTACTTTTTAGAAAGCTGATTATAGAGTTGGAGACATTTTAGAAAGAACCATCTAATTCTTATTTATTTTTATTTTACTATTGGACATGTGTTAAATAACTTCTATTTTTGTGTTTTAGTAGGAAGTCATTCTGAAAGAATCTATGAAAGCTTATGATGCTAACACTTTTAAAGAAATCTCCATGCCATGAATATTCTATTCCCTAGGTAGCCACTGAGTGTAAGGCTAGACTCAACCAAGGTTCCTGTACAACACAACACTCATATTTCCCTCTCTAAAACATAGTTATGACAGGTCTGATTTATTGTTTTAAGTGACAGAATGTGTGCTGAGGATGACGAGGAGGGAGATCCTGACATTTTCCTGCTTCATCTCAGTACTCTGCAGCGGAATCCTGTTAGAGCAGGAAATTCTAAAATATTCCTTGTGAATATTCAGTTATGGGTTGAATCTTAGAATCTGAACTGCGATCACACGACCAGTCTATTTCAGTTTTATTGTCATGACAATTCACCACTTGGAGAGATATTCTGTCTTTTTGTAATTCTTTTTTGTGTTTTTACAGGTGGATGGAAGATGTTTAGTGTAAATCTAGAATTCCAACATCTGACTGAGAGAATAAACCTTTGCTTTAAATTGGTCAGTGTGGCAGTGCACAGAGATCCTAGAGGCTTGCAGATGAGACCAATCTCTGCTACACTAGTGGCTAATTTGATATCCTGCTGGCCATGGTCTCCCATCAGTGTAACACTGTGTGACCTGTCAGAGTCTCAGCCACAGTGTGACCAGGCTAGAGACAAAGCAATTTGTTCAGCTAAAGCTATTTGAGTCCCATCAGATTCAGGTTTTATAATAACTCAGCTTGTTCCAACTTTATTTTATCACAGTCTACAGAGAAAGTGTTTGATTAGCAGGTTACAAGTAGTACAAATTCAATTCCAAATTTGAGTAGTCATCAGTATTTTATATGTATTATCTCATTTATCCCTCATGGATTTTATGAGGCAGGAGTTACTGCTAGGTTAAATATATGTGAGGAAACTGAGACCCAGTGAGAATAAGTCACAAAGATTTGCTGAGCAGTAGAGCCTGGGGGTTTATTCATATAGAGTAAATCCTAGTCTTATGCTTTCTAAAATATAGCTGTGCTAGGCTTGGTGGTGTATACCTTTAATCCTAGCACTCAGGAACCAAAGGCAGATGGATCTCTGTGAGTTCTGGGTCAGCATGGTCTACATAGTGACTTCCAGCTCAGCCAGGTCTACATAGTGAGACCTTGTGTCAAAAACCCCAAACAAATAACAAAGTAAAAATATAGCATATTTAGAATTTTAGGACTTAATTGTTGCCATGCAAACAGATAGTGAACTGTCACAAATAATAAATAAATAATAAATGGACTGTATTTTTATTATGAACTGAAAAATATGTATACCCAAATATTTCATTAAACTATTTCAGCCTCTTGTGGACTTGGAAAGAAATCCCATTTCTGTTACCTATGCCTATAAGTCATGTATCTCCTTAGATTATGTTGACTGTTGCATTCTATTGCTCTAGTTTGTATTTTTTATTATTTTTATTTTATGTGTATGTGTATATTGCCTGCATGTGGGTAGGTGCACTGTGTCATGCAATGCCCACCAAGGTCAGAAGAAGGCATCAGATCTCCCGGAAAGATAATTGTTAGCTGCCATGTGGGTGCTGGGAATCAAACTCAGGTCCTCTGCAAGAGCAGCCAGTGCTCTTAACTGCTGAGCCATCTCTCCAGACCCTGCTCTGGCTTTAATAACACTTTCCTTTATATTTTTCAATCCTGGTATTTCCCTACCTGCTTGGACCTTAATCTCACCCCTTCACCCCTAGAGCTTGGGACCCCACATCTCTGAGCATCTATTTCAACCCAGAACCTGTATGCAAAACGGGCTTGTGTAATCTGGAGCTTGTACTATTAGCAGGGAGATGTTTAGCAAAAAGAAGGGAAATAAAAACTGTAAAATTAGACCCCAAATGAGCAATATACTCAAGTGAGAAAAGGAGACCCAATATATTATAGATGTTTTAAGATGTTTGAGCTGGAGAATGCTAAAATTTTCTCAAACCCCAAATGTGCATGTATAATATTTTTAATAAATGATTGACAACTTTACAATACTCTTTTAGCATTTTTGCTGTAAACATTTATAGTCTCTTTATGTAACAATTTGCTTATGCAATTTTTAATAGAAAAGGAAGTCAGTCTTTACCATAGCTGATCAGAATATTGTTTTTGTTTAATGGCCTATCATTTTTATCTGCATCTTCTGTATGTGTGTACAAATAAATTTAATGATTAACAAAGAAGATATTCTTTGCATATGTACAGTCAAGATTTGGCAATTTTGCATTTGCTTTATTGAACATTCCAAAACATCCTTACCAATGGCAGCTAAAATGCATTTTATTTTTAGCTTTAGCAAATGTGCTATTGTATCACAAAGGGGAAAATGGACACTGCATTTAGACAAGGATGGGACCAAAAGTGCCATGATGTGATCGTTAGAGGGACTTTCATTGGCTGGCCTGTAGCACCTTGGCTTTCCTCCAGTGCCGCATGTAGCAGATGCTGTGGGACACACTTCTAAGTGACCTGCTCTAGTGCCACAGCTTCATGTCACAGCATAGGGTTTAGTCAACAGAGGGTGCAGAAGAACATTTCCAGGGAGGCCATTCTGGGCAGTTTCAAAGTCTGTGTTAAATAACAGAGAATTACAGAGCTAGCAATAGTGATTAATAGCTAACACCCGCACGAGTGTATCAACAATCCAAACTAAATATATTCCCTGGTCACCTTCTCTTAGTTGGATCTTAGAATGCCACCTGTGAGGTATGGTCATGCACAAAGGAGAAAGAAAAACAGAATATCAAAGAGCGATGCAGTCCCAATTGCTTTCTGTTGCTGTGATAAAACACCAAGCAAAGCAACCTGGGGATGCAAAGGGTTAACTTCACCTTATAACATACGGTACAGTCCATCAGGATGGGAAACGAAGGCAGCAACTCAAGGCAGGAACCTGGGGGCAGGAACTGAAGTGGAGATCATGGAGGAACACTGATTGCTGGCTTGTTTCTCTGCTCAGTCTGCTTTCTAATACAACCCAGGACCACCTGCCCGGGGATGGCACCACCTGTAGTGGGCTGGACCCTTCTACCACTCAACAATCAAGAAAATGCCTCACAGTCATGTCCACAGGCTAATCTGACAGAGGAAATTCTCCAGTTGAGGTTCTCTCTTCCCAGGTGTGGCAAGTCAACAACTGAAGCTATCCAGCACAGACATCTACCCAGAACTTGTGCATAGACTCTGAACTGAACTCCAGATGGACCTAACCACCCAGGATTATAGTCAAGTGGACCTGGGCAGGGATACAGGATGCAGGCTACCACACTGTGAGCTTGCAAGAAATAATTACCAAGATCAGTTGTTGTTATCTAGGATTCAGCTAGCCTTCCACCCCAGCCATTATGTAAGCATGATTTGTCAACATAGGGTAGGACACATTTAATTTATTAGCTAGATTCATGTTACAATATTTTGTTGTTTTAGAAACAGGGTCTTCCGTATCCAAGGTTTGATTTTGTCGGTTTGTTTTTGTTGTTCTGTGTGTTTTGAGACAGGGTTTCACTATGTAGCCCTGGGCTGGCCTTGAATATGTAGACCAGGCTAGCCTCAAACTAGCTTATATAGAATGCCACCTGTGAGGTATGGTCATGTATGTAAGGGAGAAAGAGGAACAGATGACCAAGGAGAGATGCTGTCTGCGTTATTTTCTGTTGCTGTGATAAAACACTGACCTAAGCAACTTGGGAGAAGAAAGGGTTTGTTCCTTGCCTGTCTCTTTATTAGCTAGACTTGTATAAACATTCTATAGTGAGCGTACAATGCTTTTACTATTGGAATAATGACAATGTGTTAACAATGCCAAACTTAATGAACGCTAAAGGAAGCAGGCACAACTCCAGAAACCTGATCTGGACATTCATTATAGGACTCTGATCTGTTGAGAACATGTGCTAGGACTCATATTGGCCAAAAACGTCAAGTGATGCGAAGAAGAGCTGAGGGGACTTTGGCCATAGCAGCCAGGATGCCCAAGGTCTTCAAGCCTATGGGTGGGGGAGCACCTATGAGGTTTCAAGAAGATGAGCCAAAGGAACAGACAGGATGGGATATGAACAGGTGGAGGCACAGGCTGTCACAGTGGTAGGTGCACAATGGGCAGGTAAAGCCCCACGAACAGGATTCCCCAATCCTGCTCCAGAGCAAATGGCTCCCAGAACAAGGCCATCCTCAGCTGGTCAGGTTGGGTACTTAGATATACTGATGATCACAAAGCTCAATGTTTGATGTCAGTGTAAAGATATATTCCTGCAGGAAAGAAATTATTTGGGAGGAGAGGACAAGGACAGAATGGTTCTTTTTAGCATTACCTGTGCCTTATCCCACTTAGAAAATGGGGTATAAGAACACACCACAAGCACATAAATTAGTCAACAGCCAGATGCCTTCTCAATGTCCTTCACTGTTGTTCAGTAACAGCTGTCAGTCAGGCCAAGTGTGGAGGTGCACATCTTTAATCTCAGCACTCTGGAGGCACAGGCAGGCAGATCTCTGAGTTCTACGCCCGCTAGGGTATATTCTGAGACCCTATCTCAAGAATCCAAAATAAAGCACAGAGCCCTTGGCCACATTCCCCCTTCAACTACAACAAAATCCTTGAAACTAAACAAATAAGAAAACTATCAGTTTCCTCCTTAATCTAACCCAAATTCCATGACCTACAGAGTCATGAACCAGAAAATCTGAAAATACACATTTCCAAATTCCAAGAGGTAGTAGACCTAACTATCCGGGTTTCAGGAGAACGTTTGCAGTAGTCTTTGCACACGAAGGAGATCAGTCCTTGGTGTGGCTCATAGTGGTGTTTCAGTGTGGCCAGCCATGCAGTCCAGTCTCTGTCCCAGCGTGGAGTGAGGCTGGGCTTGATGTTCTACTCAGCTCAGATTCATGTGGTTTTCTGCCCCAATGTGGGTTAGGACGACCTGGAAGGGCTCTGCAGTGTGGTTCCCTGCTAACTGCACTTTTCCATCCATAGCCAGTGATTCTCTCTGCCTCATATCTGCCCTTCAACCTTTTCTTCATCAACAAGTATCTGGGAAAGTGTGCTCGTACTCTTCATAATCGCCTTGTAGTTTTTTGGCCTGGCCTCTGACCATATCTTCAGGTTAAAAACGATTCAATGAAGAATCAGCACCTGCTATTAGTATTTTCTAAACTCACTGAAAGGCACAAAAAGTGATCCTACTTCCTTTTGCAATCCCTTGGAAAGAATGATACACAGGAAACACAATGATTCCTGTTATGCAGTGCTTTTCCAGTCTGTATGTCAGATTCTACTTGGTAACCTGAATTTGGCATTCAGAAAACAAGCAATAAATAAACATTTTAAACTGATGCTAAGACCAAAGGAGATTCATCACTATCTTCTCTGACAGGGATAGCACTTGGTAAAGGCACAGGAAGCACACTGGACATAACACAAGTAGACTTTGGTTCGACATCCATAGAGGACTTTATTAAAATAACCAAACATAGACATTAAACTGAACTGTTTCTAGTAATGAAATGCAGAAAATGGAGATGTTTGTTGTGGCTATATTGGGAAGGGGGACAAAGAGATCTAGTGACCTCCCCCACCACATTCATCTTTGGGGTCGTCACATGAAACTAAGAGATGATGCACAGCTAAGTAGCCCAGGTGAGGTGTAGTCTCCTGGCCTCCAGTGTTTCAACTCTGTCCAACCTGCAAGGCCATCCGAAAAGCTGTAAATCTTTCTCTGGGAGACGCGTTTCTTCTCTGACTGCAAGTGCCCTTCTGGATGCTTTCGGGTATTAACCTCTTTTTTTCCTGCTGCAGGAGATTCCCGGGGAAATTCTATTTTCTTGGGGTCCATTGTTTTAATAGAGATTCAGGAGTTTCTTTAGAAATACTCATTCTTGCCAGTCAGGCTGAATACATTCTTCACTCTTTCTTTAACTGGAATACAAGTCAAAATCAAGGTTAGAACATATTTGGTTAGTGTCAGATAGCCATGTATAAAGAAAGGCCTTTTCTCCACAGCCTCTTGGCTTTTAGTTTCTTTTGGAAGGGCTGGCGCAAGCAACTCCATCTTGTTGATTGTTTGATATAGGGTTTTGTTGTGAAGCCTAGGCACTGCCATGCCCAGCATGACTTCATTTCAGTTCTGACAACTTTGTCCCTTGTCTCTGAAAGATAATCTCTGATGATATCACTGACTGACCACCACCTGATGGTTCATTCTCTACTGTCTCTAATTGCTGAGATCAGGTTTGTCCCCATTGGTCTGATCTGATTCCATGTTGGGGATTGTTAAGTAGCAGATGTCAAGTAATAGACCATTTTCAGTAACTAAAGACATAGAAGGAATGACTCTTGGGTCAGCTATACCTGAAGTTCCTTCTGTCTGTCCTATGGGCAATGTCTTAGCATCCCAAAAATATTGTCCTGGTTCCTTTTTCCAGAAGCTTCACTTCTGAAAAACACATTGTCTGTTAACAGACAACAGTTAGTTATAAAATGTAACTACCAAGGACGTTAACAGATACTAAACAAGTACTTAATTTGCAAATGAATTTTATTCTTGTTAGTTGTGTTTTTGTTAAGCTATTGTCTATTAACTTTGTTAACACTGACTTTTTGAGCAGTATCTTGGAAGGATTATAAGATGACCTGTTGAAAGATTTGTCTATACATAACATTCACAAAAGAGACCCAGAAAAGGTAACATTAAGTGGTGAGGAAGAACAGAATGCAGGTAAAAGGACATGCGAGTCATGAAAGAGGATAGAAAGGTAATTGTTTTTCCACTTTCAACTCTGCCATAGTTTCTTTTTCTTTTTCTTTTTTGTAGCAGATAAGTGAATAAAAATGTAACTGGCAGTTAAAGTGTGAAACCCGAAGCAAAGATCCATGCCTTCAGAATGGCCATTCTAACCCTACAGAAGTCCAGTGAGATATATTCAGTTTGGCACTAGGAAAGTATTTCTTCGGGGAGTTACCTTAATCTAGCTGTCTGACATTCTGTGAGTTCATTATGATAAAGTGGTTTTATTTAATAAAAAAAGATTTGGCTATAATTTAAACCTTGCCACTTGATAACATTGAATCATCTAATTTCTCTTTATCTCCATGTCTAAGAAAGGCAATTACACTTATTTGCCACGTTATGTCAAAAAGTTACTGTGATATTCTATAAAATGACTCATGTTATTTGGAGCCTGGAGTTGCAACTCAGTGGTGGAGCAGTTGCCTAACATGGGTAAGGTACTATACTCAGTTCTGAAAAAAATTCCTTCTGAGACTTAGAAGATGTTAATATCCTAGCAGGCTTTGAAATAAACTTGTAGGTATAATTTGATTCTTTTTTCACTAATCTCTAACAACTAGCTAATTTTCTTCACATAGTTTTGTAGACTTTTATAAAAATGGCTCCACCTTTTCTGGTTCAGAATCAAATCTGTGCATCTTGTGGTCTCTTGAGAATGCACAACCTTCCGGAGTTGTTTCCTTTCTCCCCATCACTTCTTTCTCTGGTGAGAACATCATAGTTTACTGCAAATCAGAGCAAAGAGCTAGTGTCTGTAGTGTCGGCTTCTCTTAGTTTTGCTTCTCAGTTCTCTGTACCACCCGTATGGCCTGGAAGTCAAGGGGTATAACGAAAATATGAAGTTGAGCATGTAAATCTTGATTGGTGATTGTTCCCTGAATCTGAGGTTCTCTTGTCACTTTAACCTTTGGAATTGTCAGCAGAAGAGTGTCACTAGGACTAGGGAAATGGCTCGGGGTTAAGGTTCCTTCCCAGATTTCATCCCTGGGGCCCACATTGTGGAAGGACAGAGCCAAACTCCTTCAAGTTGTCCCCTGACTTCCACACATGTGCCAGAGCACTTGCCCCCATACACAAAATAAATAAATGTAATAAATTATTTTGAAAAGAATGTTATGAAACTAATAGGGTGAAATGTAGTGACTTTATCCCATGTAGGCATGCTGTCTTGATTCCAGAAGAAGTGTTTTGAGGTGTCTAATCTGTTCAACAAGTCTTCCTAATAGGAATGATAACACAGGAAACAGTTATCCTTTACAGAGCACTGTAGGAGTTCTAGGAGAGCTGCTCAAGACACAAGGTCCCGTGACAATTCAGCATCAAGGGAAAGCCCAACTGAGACACAATCCTGCTGTTAGACCTAATGCATGGAGTAGAATTGTCATGCTTACCTTTGTTCTTGAACGATAAAGGTTGTGTGACTCATTTATCCTGAAACTTGGACTTCTTTTAAATGGAGCCATGTACTAGCTTTGAAATTATCACAAAGAGGAGGGTTCAAACTCTGAACAGCTTTCATCTCAACCTTCTTAAATCAAATTTGAATACGTATGTGGGCACATGTTGTGTATGTGTACTTGTGGGTACTTGTGTGTACACACTTTGTGTGTGTGTGTGTGTGTGTGTTTCTCCTGTTTCACCCTTCCAAGGGAAAAATGGTGAAAAGCTGACAATAGAGAGCCAGTATATCTAGGAGTCCTGGCTCACGCTAGAGGTTGGGTCCTTTTGACTTCTTTGCATCAGCAAATTTCTATATAATAAAAAACCTGTAGGTTTAAAAGCACATAGTTGTTTACTATGATGAAAATAAAATAAACCTGTAGCTTTCAGTTACAAAATGCTTCCTACTTCAGTTAGAACAAGCTCTCTCTAACTAGATGTGTGGGGCTATTCTCTAAATGATCCAACAGAGTGACCAGAAACCCCAAATTGAAGCCATATGGAACCTTCCCGCACATATTAAATTGTGTGTAGCAGTGCTAACAGCATCTTGATTTGTGGCTGCAAGTAATAAATGAATTATATTAATTTTGTAGCTGCAAGCTAATTTCTCCAGAATTACTTTTTAATAACCAGCATCATGTTCACTGGTAAAATTTAAATACATTTAGGAACAAATTTGTAGACTTTTAAGTAATTCCAGATTATCGTTTGAAAGTCTACGAGTTCATTTACTAGTCCCCCACCACCAAATCTTTGGAGAGGACACTCTTTGGCTCAGACTGGGTAACTCGATTGATATCAATGCATGCTACATCAAGGCGGTCACGCCCTTCTGAGGCCAGGTGGGAACAGTGTCCCAGGAATATTTGCCCTTATTTTATAGGTTATTTGTCTTTGTTACATAACTTACCATTTTCTCTCCCTTGGAAGGCTAACACTAATCACACTCTAATGTCAATGCAAAGTTTTGAACATTCTGATTGGTTCTACTAAGTGAGGCAATTCAGCCTGGAGGTGATATGTGTGAAGTGTGTGGGTAACTCATTACGAAGCAGATTTCACTCTACAGCTTATTAACCATAGGGCTCTTCCTGGTTTCTGTGTCTCAGTTTCCCAACGGGGACAATACTGGTGTGTGCCCCACATATTGTTGGGAGGACTATATGGGAACACATACCTGAAATCCTTACATGGGTATTAATAGAATGTGGTTTGTTTCCCTAAAGGTCCTATGCTGGGAATTTGGTCCTCATTAGTTTGTGATGTGGGATGTGGGACTTTTAAGAGGTGGGGCCTAATGATGACCCCTTTGCTCGAATGGAAGCATGTCATTAAAAAAGATTATAGGATCCTTGTCTCTTTCTGGCTTCCTGTTTTGCCGTGTGATTGTCCTGTCTTGTAAATAAATACTCTACCACAATGCTAGCTACCATTAGGATTTGACCAGAGGCAGAATCAACCAGACTTTCAGCCTTTCAGTTTCTAAAAGTGTGCGCTAAATAAACATTTTCTTTATAAACAGGCTGCTTCAGGTATTTTATTATAGTAATGAAAAACAGACTAGCAACACGCAGGGCCTGCCTTTTAGAAGTCTCATTAAATATGAACTAATGTAGTTCTCTAGGGAACCAAAGTTCATAGAGTGTTATGAGGCAGAGGTCAGTCCCTGACCCTGGAGCATGGATCTACTATCTATAGGCTCTGTGAGCTTCGACAAATCACTTCAGCGCTCTGAAACTCAACCTTTGACTGCAAACCTGTCTCTCTGTGCTGCTCGGGGGTGGGGCATACCAGGAAATGTCCAGATGTGGCATGACAAGACTGAGGGACTTCTGTAGTTCTGGTGATTGTTCACTAGTATTCATTTTTTTCCCTTCCATGAGAAAAGTATCATTTGCTCGCAGACAGGATGGGGTGAAGTCTTCTTTATGTTCTTATCTTGTGAGGTTCTGTGTCAAGAGAGATTTCTGATAATAGAAAAAAATGGTGACAAAAATCTACCTTAACAAACAGTATAGTGTTTATATAGGACTTGGAAAATCTATGTAATTTTTTTCCTATCTAGAAATCAAGGGCTCCCTAAAGGATTATAGTATCTCACACCTAGCAGAGTTCTTTAAGTCAGGTTCAATGTACTATTTGTTTATTTCTCATTGGTGTGATGAAATGCTTGAAGCAGGCTACACATAAAAAAGTTAGTGAGGTGAGATGGCACTTGGGAAGTAGAGGCAGGAGGATTAGAAGTTCAAGTCAAGACTCACCTTTATATGGAGTCCTAGCCTTGGTTACATAATATCTCGTCTCAAATCAAAGATACACAAAAAATAAAACAAAACCAAAAAAGCTTATTTAGGCTTATTAGGCTGAAAAACTGAGATTGGGTGGCCTCATTGGTGTCGTCAGTTGTTTTAGTTCATAGTTTATGCTACTATAACAGAATGTGAAAGACTGAATGAACAGAATGTGAAAAGACTTTATAAAGGACAGAAGTTTATTTAGCTTGCAGGTCTGGAGAACAGAAGCCCAAGACCAGGAGGCTGCAGGTGGCAAGGGTTGTATGATAATATGATGGAAAGATGCAAGGGTGAGTGGGCAAATATGTAAGAGACAAACATGGGTTTTTACAGCAGCCCATCCTCAAGGTAGCTAACCCTGTCCCTCAAGAGCCTCATTAGTCCCTCTTAAAGACCCCGCTTCCCAGCGCTGTCGTGATGGCCATTTTCAACATGAGCTTTGGTGAGGATGAGTCATTTAAATTGCACCATCACTTTTGGCATTGCTCCTGCAGTCTTACAGGAAGGAATCTAGGACAATAGCTCCAAACATAAACAGACAGCTTTTGCTAGGGGTATGCGGTAGGGATGAGTTGCTGTACTCAGATACCCTGCAGATCAGCACTCTGGTCTGGTTCCTCAGACACAGGACACGTACAGCATGGTTTCTCTGCACTGGTAACTCTGTAAGCTCCTCCCATCCTCTCTATTCCACTGTAAACTTTCACTGGTTCTGTTCCTAGTTGGTTCCTGGGTTCTGGTGGCAGCTCTCATTACCGTGATGCATGTGAAATGTACATCTGCTGTAACACTCTCACACATGGTATCCTACATCAGACTTCCCTGAGAAACTGCAGGGCTTTCTGTGCTGTGGCCTTGGTCAGCTTTCCCAGGCTTCTCTTAAGACCAGCTTCCAAACATCCCCATCACAATGAACTTGGCAATTCCTGAATGTGATGTGTATGCCTCTGCTCTAGGTGGGTACTGCTGCCTGGAACTTCCTTTTGTTAGCCTTATGTGGGAGTTCATAACATTCTTTGAAAGCTGCTACCTTTCATCCTGCACTACACCTTGTGTGGCATTTCTGCAGAACATCGGAGGCAGGATGCTGACTGCATGAAAGAACGCAGTCTTTACTACACTAGAAATCCCACAAGAAGAGGGGTCTGCCCTGTCTGACTCCTTCAGTGAAACTTCACTGCCTTCCAGCCAAGGACTTGTCAGAGTCGAGACCTAAACAGTTGTTGAATGAAGAACAACCTTCCTTTGTGGAGACAGAAGAGTGTGAAGATCAAAACCCATTATTTTGAGGATTATTTGAAGTTGTGAAACAATTCCAAAAACAGCACTCTAAACTTTTGTAAGGCAAATTGTCATTGTTTTCACCTCTTTATGACCCCTGATCTACAAAGTAGCTGAATGTATATCTATAGCATCCTCAACTATCTGACTGGAAAAGTATGAATATTCTTATTTTGGACCTAAAGATTTAGTTTCCCAGAAGTTTTTGGCTAGTCTGCATTCCTGATAGATCCTTTTGATGTGAGATGGGGGACTCTTGGATAGTCACCTAGTGGGGCCTAAAATGTCTACATTTGCAACCCTCCAGATATACTAGAGAATAAAACTCTAAAATTCATTGGAAGACAGTTTGTTTTCTAAGCCTATGAGAGTATATTATAGAACATACCCAAAGACCAGTTTTTCTATGATGACATGACTACAGCCCTCACTGTCAGCCTATGGTCCTACCTCCAAAAGTACTTTCATGAAAGTGACTACATTGAAAACACCAAGGGACATCACTCATGTACTTTTACTTTATGAATGAAGACAGATACTACCTGCTCGTGACCCACCAGAAGTCTACCATTATCTCAAGTAGTGAAATATGGTGTCTAAATCACATCACAGTTATACCTGAATAATCAGCCTGATTCAGGGTTAATTTTAAAAGTCAAAAAAAGACCTGAACTCTGAGAGTTTGTTCCTTCAGATCTCTCCTGGAACTGTGCTCTAGAGCCAAGCCTTGACCATATTTTTATTCAGTTTCTTCAGCATGAATTGGAGAACTACAAACTTGGGTCCACCCTCATGAGAGAATCTTGTCCTTTGATCACTAGGCCTAAAATATCAATTATGCACAAAGTCAAGTGTGCTTCTCAATTCTCACTGCTTCCAATGAGAATAAAATACAAATATACTGCATCTAGGACTTTGATACACTAATTTAAGTATACCAGCATTCATTCCATTCACTATCTTGGGTGGAGGGTAAAGTAGGGTCTCAATGGATCAAGTCAGGTGCTCAGATCACAAGAGCACAGAGCTGACTGAGCTTGTTTGCATTATAGACAACAGCTTTTTGGTGCAAGGTTTAGTAAAATTCATTAGGCCGGATTCTGTGCATATTGAAAGTTATTCCTACAGTGAAATAAACATAAAACACAAACATAGATAGCTCTGATGACTAATTTATTCCTTATATTTTAAAGAAATCATGAACTGTTAAAGAAGATGGATTTGAGAATGTGCATATCTCAAAACTGAACCAGGAAAAATGTCAACATGGCTGAGGATTGTTACTCTGTAATGAAAGATCTCAGAGTTTTTAGCATGTATCTACATTCTCTGCGCATATCACTGACTACTCAAAACTTGGAAAGAATAGTCATAGTGTGTCAGCACCTCACACACATGTGCTATTCTTGACCACTGGTAGTCTACAAAGGCTTAATGAGTCACACTTGAACTTCATTTTTTCTTTTGATAACAGTGCCAATAGATTTCATACTCTTCCTGCTCTATTCCATTGTATAAATCCAACTTTCTCTTTGAAAGCTAAAAATTTTATAATTTGGTATAAGGTATTACAGATTTCCTTTCATCGTACTAGACTTCTGTCAGCCTATGACCATGTTCATTGTTTAGTGCTGCAGTTAGAGCTTGAATGTTCCCAGAGTCCCATGTGTTAAAGATATGTTCTCTAATACATGGAAATTTTAAGAGGTAGTTTAATAGTGGAAGATTTTAGGTCACTAGGTATTAACTCTTGAAAAATATTGTAGGACCCCAGACTCTTCCTATTTATCTTTTTCATTTTTGACTCTGAGGTGAACAGCTATGTACTTTTACTGTGATGTACCATACCACAGGACCAAAGTAACAGGACCAATTGGTGATGGGCTAAAACCTCCAAAATTGTAAACCAAAATGATCCCTTTGTCTTTATAAGTTCATTTATTTCAGGTATTTGTTGCAGTAACAGAAATATGACCAACATATTTAGTTGTGAAATATGCTTAGTGCTGGCATTCCGGGCATATACATGGACTGTGTAATAGAGTGGCCAAGTGATTATGAGGATGAAGCTGGATCCTGAGACTGGTATTCTAAAAACAGATCCAAGATTAGACCAGATTTCCGTGGGCATCACTGAAGCGTCTTTCTACTAGTTTTTTGTTGTTGTTGTTGTTTATTCTTCATACTTTAGACTTCAGTGTAATATTACTGAACTTGCTGGGTTCTTCCTCTCCTTCCTAATGTTTAAACGACCCTTCTTCCTTACCATCTTCTTCTTTGAGATCTCAAAGACAGTACTGCATTATTCAAACTCTAGAAAGAAATTAGAAATAAAATCCCTGACTCAGGATCTGAGAACGTCAGATCTGAGATGTCCTGAGAACGTCTGCTGCATTGAAATAGTCATCTGTGGGAATGGTATGTAACCATGTGGGAGATATCCCCCAAATTCCATTTCTGGCATGATGGGGTCTGATATAAGATGCAGGGTGGTGTAGAAGTGGGCTTCAGGCACTAGAGCCTCAGCTCTCTGATCCTTTGCAAAATCTTCTCTCAAAGGCACTTTCTGACTAAGTCAGTTGTGCAAAATTTATTTCATATTTATAATTAGACAATGTGAACTTCTCTCTCATGAATATCTTTCTCTATCTTTCTGTCTTTCTCTCTCCGTGAATATGTGTGTGTTACTTAATTTTTGTACTATTTGTACCTAAGCTTTGTACTGTTAAAATATACCAATTTGCCACTGGACTAAATTTGCTTCACAGAATGCTACCCAGATATAATCTGCATTTTGAAAAATGCTGTTGTTTCCAGTGTTTGTGTCTAACAGAAGTTAGTGAGCATATTGGCCTAATAAAAAATAGTAATAACTACCCTTCTCAATGGCTCTTGTGCTTGAATCAGGACATCAAGTTAAGAACTTTTCATAGATGATCTAATTTAATCTTCCCCAAATACCCATGACACGTGCCAGTATTCTCACTTTAAAAGTGAGACATCTGACCTCAACTGTTTGTTCAGTGTTAACTTTTGCTGGGTGTGAAAAGTCAGTGCTTTTTTGCCTTTGAATTGGTTTATTCTGCAAGACGACCGTTGCTTATATTCCCCAGCTAAAATCAGTGAATTAGGAATTTTCCAAGTGCATGCTCTGCAGAGATCCAGAGAGGAAGTGTTGACCTTGCTCCCTGGGAGTACTTGATCTAATCAGGACTGTATGTTCGAAAGCGAAGTATGATCCAAGTAAGTTCTGAAACAAAACATGATTTGGGTGGTGGAAGCTGAGCCAACACGGATGAGACTGTGGTTTGGGAGCAGCACGGTGCTGGCACAGTAAGACGGAGTTCAGAGGCTTCGTGTAGGAGGGAGCTTGGAACCCATGTGAAGTTGAGAGGTTGGAAAAGAGAAGGCAGAACTTTGCTAAGAGATAGAAAAATGCTTTCTAAGTGGTAAGCAGGCTCCTCATAACAGGACTGTCTAGCTTCTTCCTCATAGACTCAGGCAGGGCTGGGACATCTTGGCTCCTGGATGTATACACTGACTTCTAAAATACTGTCTGAACAAAGCATATTGTGACTTTGAGAAAGAATAGGGAAACTGGGCATGGTGGTAAATGTCTGTAATCCAAACACACAGGAGCCTGAGGCAGGAGGAGTGCAAGCTTAAGACCAGCCTGGGTTAGACAGTAAGACCCTGTCACAAAAAGTAACTAATAATGAAACATCACTGGTCATTGATATAATGAAATAAGACTTGGGGTTTAAAAAGTGGAGTACAAGTCCCACGCATAGGTCTTTGGTGATGACTAAAGTGCTGAGGAATATTGTTAGAGGGGAGAAGAGTGAGGATCAGATATTATATTTGTATTTTGGTTTTGTTCATGGTTTGTGCCTCAATTCTAAGGCTATAGAAATTTGAACTCTAATCTTTATGCCCCTTCCTGTCTTAGAGCTAGCCATAAAGAAATTTTCTGATCTACCTTTGTCTGAACATAGGTCATAAGGCATCCCTCATTCTAGGGGTTCCTGCTCCAGACCCTGGAGGAAAGTAATCCTACACAGGGATGCCAAGAAGTCTACCATCATTTCCCCACTCAACCTATTGATCTTAGACTGTTCTTTTTTTTTGTCAAATCACATTTTAACATAACTACCCATACCTGGGTCATGCCTACCAGTGAAGTATCCATGGAAACTCAAAAGGATAGGATTTGGCATTTCTGGATAGCTGACTGTCCAGAGATTCCTGGGGGATGACATCCCCGAAGCGGGCACATGTCCCATCTTTACCCACAACTTCTGTGGTATGTTACAGTAAGCCAGTGAGCAGCATTTCCTCCAGGTCATGGCCCTCTCAAGCAGGTTAGTTGAAGTTGAGGAGGTGATTCCTGATGTTAAGATGGTTGATCAGAAAATCAGCAAAATAACTTTGGACTTTGCTATCAGAAAGTGTGAGCAACCTTGGGGGACTGAATCCTCAAACTGTGGGGTCTGAGGCTCTTGGTGTTGGAACTGAACTGGACCAGAGGATGCAGCGGGTGTCTGCTTCAATTGCCTGATTGCTTGCTCTTGAGCAGAAATCCTTAAACCTTTTGGGGTCACAGAAGCTTTCAGTGCTAATTTTTACAGTATGAGAGTAGAATGGACACTTTGGTACTAACATATTAGCTATGGCCAGTTAGCTCTGTGCCTGTGGCAAGTGACATAAAGTTGCTGGTTCTCAGTTTCTGATGAAATGAAAGTCATATGGTTATAGTAATTATCACCTCATCATGATGTTCTTAGCACTAAAGAAGGCGAGGCTATGAAAATGTTTGGAAGCTAAAGTATCACATGATGTGTGCAGTTGTTTTCAGTTGTAATACAGAAAGTACAGACTGAATGAAAACTCAGATGAACATTTTCATTTACAAGATAGAAAATGAAAACCATGAGCAGTGTTACTGGAAGGGAGAGGTGTATTGGTGTGCTTTAGGAAAATTAGTTTGGCCCTGGGAAGTGGCTGAGGAGAGAAGAGTTGGGGCAGGGGGAACGGCATGTAGGCCAGCACATTGGCCTAGGTGAGAAGTGATTCTAGGAAAGGAACAGGTGCTGAGACCAAGCTGGAAGGTGCTGAGCAGAGAGAAAGCAACCAGGAATGCAGTCAGTGTCATTTGTCTGGTGTTTAGGTATCTGTTCACAAGAAGAACTTGGAACTGTGTCACGAATTTCGGGTTCTGTGTGGGAGAGAAGATACTCTATACCTAGAGAAAGCAGCAGATTCAGTGAGACCAACTCAGAAACGGGGTCTGGGAGGAAACGAGCTTGATAGTGACCATTGTCGGAGCTGCACTTCTGAACCTATCCTGACCTTGTTCTTTGGGAGACTTGAATGCCGTAGATCCAGAGAGCTGATGCTTAAAGCAAAAAAACACATTGGTGCAAGCCTTAACACTGCTTGCTCTCTAAAGTAAGAATATGTATTTCCTTATAGACCATAGAAAAGTAATAAAGGGCCAGAAAGAGCCTTTAGGGGAAGGGACAAATGCCCAGAGGATAATAAGAGTTTTAACCAAATCAGCCACATGATATTTCATTTGAGGAAGTGTCAACCTAAGCAGTGTGAATACAAACATATAAAGAGCCCAGGGTCATGCATTTTTTGCAGAGGAAAAGAGGACTGGATTTTTAAGATGAAACTTACTTAGAATCCACAAGCTGGGAAATCTTAAGAGGTCATTTTAACAAATGTATTACGTAACAGTTGTATGTGGTCCAGGTGGAAATGAAGGGTAGAAACAACAGAAAGATAATGCTTAGAGGAAAATGTAAGACCCTAGAGAGCAAGGGACTGGACGGTCAGCCGAGGCTAGGGTGGTTAAGTGCCTCCCCAAACTCATTTTCTCCTGTCTTACTGACAGGATCTTATTTTATTCTGGGGACAATACACTCTGTGTAAAAGAATATGTATCTCTCAGTTTCTTTTAAATTCAGTGGACAGCTAGAATCACTGCATGGGACTTTTAGTTGTATTTCCTAATGGGGGTCTGATGGTGTGGGTGGTATCCTCTAGCCCCTCTCTTTCCTTCTTAACTGGAATGAAGAAACAGTGGCTAGAACTCCAACAGCCACCTTGGATGCTGAACTAGATGCCAAGAATAATGGCATGGGAGATGCCTGGGACTCTGTTGTGCCTGGGACAGGCACACTACCCCTACCTATCACATCTTTAATATAGGAGAAATGTACCTTGGGTTAGGGAGATGGCTCAGTTAGCAGAATGCTTGACTTCAAAGAATGAAGACTTGTGTTTGGTTCCCAGAACCCACACTGAGAAAAGCTGACATGGTAGCTGACATTTCTTTTAAAACATTATGTGTATTATTGTCTTGCCTGAATTTATGTAAGTGCAACCACATGCCTGCAATGCCTACGGAGACCAGAAAAGGGTGTCACATCCCCTGGACCTGGAGTCATGGTCGGTTGTAAGCCACCATATGGGTGCTGGGAACAAACCCAGGTCCTCTGTAAAAGTAGCCAGTGATCTTAGTTGATGAGCCATCTCTCTAGGCCTGGCAGTTGTCTCTTGTGATCTCAGCACTGTGGAGGTGGAGGGCAGAGCCAGCGGATCCCTCGGACCAGCCAGCCTGCTTTCTTCCAGTTGCAGGTCAGTGAGAGATTCTGTTTCACCAGAAAAGGTGCACAGCACCTGAGGGATGTCCCTAAACATTGTTCTCTGGTCTCCATGTGCATGCACACATACATGCATCTGCACATACGAGCACACTAAATACACACTAAAAGGGGAAAAAAGGCCTTATTTTGTTGAGAGCACTTGAATGTGTGTGTACATGTGTATAATCTAAAAGCAGACAGGAGAAGTGGTGCAGAGATGACCAATTTGGAAGAAAGTAAATAAAGGTTCATGGAATCCAGTCCAAAAGAAGAGATGTCTAGTCCATTTGGGAGAGAGCAGTTGCTGAATTCAGGAAGATCTTTCCTGCTGAGTGGTGGACAGACACAGCAAAGAGCAAGGATTCCACCCAAACCTAGCGAAGCCAAGCATTCCTGGTCCTAAACCGCTCTGTGTGTTTCCCACGGTGCTCCTGCCACTGGACCAGCATCTTTAAAAGTACAATTTTGCAATATGACATCTATGATCCGCTGAATGAATAAGTCACAGGATTTCTCCGTTTTGCGAACCCAACAGGAAGAGCTCTGCTGAAGAAAACAGACTCGGAGTCATGGGTGACAAGTAAAGGGGGCGGCTAGGTGATTCCCATGCTGGGATTCAGAAGGGTCATCTCAATGCTGATTAAGCCCTGACCTCTGCCTAACCCATCCTGGCTTCACAACGCTGAGAGGCATGGCTGCATCTGTCCGTGCAAAGGGAACACGTACAGGACATATGCATCCACTTTATGGAAGATGCCTCCTGTTCTTTGGGTCTGTGCCTGAAATCCCCACGCTGGAGCGGGTTTTCTCCTGAACAGAGCTTTACCATCAGAAGCTTGTCCTAAACATTTGATTCTTCCTCATTCAGCCAGCTGCTTCTCTTCTTCGCTCTCCCCCTTGCCAGAAGGGAGACGGAAGAACTAGCTCCTGTTGCAATCTCTCCTTCTAAGAAGAATGAATCTGTGACCCTGGAAAGACTGTGGGTTTCAGATGTCTGCGCCAACATGATTCTGAGCAGGCATGGTGCTGCTCTGGTCAGGCCACTGGGTACCCATCAGCTAGTATGGGAGATCAGAAAACCATCCCTATTCTGCTAGGGAAGAAATGGCACTGAAAGAAAATAGTTAAGTAAATAAATAAACAAACAAAGCCAGATCTTCCGTTTCCAGTTGCGGTGAGCAGTGACCAAGCTCCTAACCCCTGAGGGCCCATAAAGAAGCCAGTCATTCTGGACTTGGTCCCTGGGAGAGCAGGTTTTGTGCGCATACGGGAGGAAGCAGGCTCGAGTCTTCCCGTGCCCAGGCAGGCAGAGGGGACAGACGGCTTGGGCACCTTGGGCAAACTTCTCTCCACCCCATCTGGCAGGGCACAATTCCTCTTCTTCCCGCTGCTTCCTTCTCCTTGCCTCATGAGACTGGCGTGAACAGGTGCTTACTCGGCCGCTTAGAGGGGCCGTTGTCACCCGCTGGGTCCCGGGCCCGCAGCTGCCGGCCCTGGCCCCTTCAAGGCTCGCAGCCCGCTGCAGTGCGCACCGAGTGCCCCCGGCTTCAAGCCGGGAAATCGCAGGGACAGAGCAACACGGCCGTCCGCAGACTGGGCGCAGGCCTCGGGGCCCTCACACCCCAAGTCCCGCCAGCGAAGCAGGACAGGGTCAGCCGCGGGCAGCACCTGGGCCAGCCGGAGCGGCCGCCGCCAGCTCCGCGTCCCCTCGCGCGGACTGGCCGAGCGGAGCGGCGGGCCTCCCTCCCGCCTCTGGCTGCGCTGCCCGCTAGGTGGGCGAGGTCGCGGCGGGCAGGGCTCGCGAGCCTGGCCCCGGGCCGCAGGGCGCCCACTGCGGGCGGGACACCGGCAGCGCAGCCTGAGCCTGGAGGCCACCGTGGGAGCCGGAGGAAACCCGCATCCTCCCGGCGCGCCGTCCGCCAGGCGGGCGTGGGCCTGCGCTGGCTCTGGCGGAGCTCTGGGCGCGGGACGCGCAGGGCGGCTCCGAACCCGCTGCTTCAGGCCCGCGCGGTCTCCGTCCGCTTTCCCGCTGCCCACCAGGTCCCCACCTTCCTCCCCACCAGGAAGCAGACCTGCACCAGAGGGCGTCTTGGAAGAGGTCACGAGCACCTTGCCTTGTATTCCAGAAGGGATTCCGCCCTTTTTAGAGGCTAGCTCCTCAAGCACTATTAGACCAAGTTTTTGGTGGCTTTTTGTTAGGAAACTTTTGATCACATAGAATTTAGCTAATAATCGGCCAGGCATTCAAATGGCCGAGAGTAAACTCTTTCATTTTTAACACCCGCTCTGGGGGCTGCTGGAAATTTGCCACCGAATTTAGACTGGAGTTGAAGGTTAGCAGGATTTATCATTGTTTCCCCAGGATGTTTAACCCTCGGGGGCGCCTTTTCTTTCATTTAAAGATACTTTGAAAAGACAAAAAAAAAATTGTGTAAGTGCTTGGGCCATTTTTTTTTTTTAAAGAAATTTGTTTGAGCCCTTATCATTTAAACCAGAAATATTTCTGCATGGGGAGGAGAGGGCATCGGAGACAGAAAGCAGCTGTGTGCCTGTAAATAATAAGTATCATACAAAAATACCACGGCTAATAGATGTCCTTTATAAGTGGAAATATCTATATTTAATTGCTTTTAAACTGTAGGGTGGAAAACACAATTATACACTGTGATAACAAACCTGTACAGATAAAGCCTGAACAATACAAAGCAAGTGCTAATTTTTTCTTCATGATTGAAATAATTGTCCTCAAATTATGCTATCGGTAACCTATCCAAATATCATGTTCCCCCTCTGCATATACTTGAAGAGAAATAGTTGTTACCAATTGAATGCATTTACCTTCATCCTTAATAAACAGAAAATTGCATAGCTTTTAATATTGTTGTGCATCCTCAAATGCATCTTTTAATATCATGATTAGCTCTTGATATTTCAAAAATTCAGTTTTCAGAGATACATATATGATTCCTAGTCATTATAAACACGTTATTTTACTCATCTGATTTTCATAACATGCATTTTTATAATTACTGTACAACCAAAATAGACATCAAGTTATGCTGTGTGCAAGTCTTTATTCAACAACATATTCTTAGACACCTTGTCCAAACAAATTTAGTGAATTTAAAAGAAAATAAAACAAGAAAAAAATAATCCTGCAATAGAATCACAGTGCTTTACAGACAAAAGGAAAAGGAAAAGGAGGGGAAGGAGTTCTCGTACGAAAAGAGATTTATTATCACATAGAAAATCTTCACAATAGTTGAAACACACTTCAAAAACTAGTAAACACCTTAGATAGAGTCGGGCCAATTACTCAGCCCACCAGCATCTGCTTTGTCTTAATTAGATGGGGGAGGTGAATGACCACTGTTTATTTTCATTTTCCTCATTAACTATGAAAAACTGCATTTAATTCATCTTGCATAGTGAGAGATTGGCTGCGCAGATGTAAGTCGTAAGGGAAGTGGCTGTCGGTGGGCAACCTGAACATGGCACCCTGCCCAAGGGGACCCCGGGGTGGCACTGCACAGTAGTGCATGCCATAATTGTAATTTTTGCCATAGTCCAAGGTCTCTTCTTGCTTCAGGGAAAATATCCCGTTATAGTTAATTGGGGGAGGACTTAAGGGCCCTTCAAACTGAGGGCTGGCACACTCAGGGGAAGCACTTTCATAGAAGGATTCATATGCACTGCAATAATTGTAGGGTTTCATGGACTTGGAATTATCAAGAGTCCCATGCCCTGGGGGAGTGGCCAGCTCAGGGCTGTGGTAGGGTGGGTAGAAAGTGGAGTAGGGTGACCTTGTGTGGTGTGCAGCCTCCCCACCCTGACCCATCAGGAAACTCCTGGCGTTGAGCTGTAAGCAGCCGGCCACCAAGTTTGTAGTTGGCTGGGAAAGACCTTTGCACAAGTTTTGGACGAACGTGAGCAGATCTGGTCTCTTGCCAATCCTCAGAATTTCAGAAAGTGCCCAGATGTAGTTTTTGGCCAATCGTAAAGTTTCTATTTTGGACAGTTTCTGGGTTTTAGAGTAACAGGGGACCACTTTTCGCAAATTGTCCAGAGCGTCATTGAGCCCGTGCATTCTGTTCCTCTCCCGCGCATTCGCTTCCTGTCTCCTGAACTTGACCCTTTCCAACCGTAGCTTGGTGGTCTTTTTTTTCCTCAGACCCCTCCTTCTGGGCAAGCCATTTTCATCCTCTTCTTCTCTGTCTTCCTCCTCCTCTTCTTTCTCTGTTTCTTCTCCAGGGGCCCTTTTAATGCTCTTTCCTCGAAGGACAACTTGTTTGGAAAAGCTTTCTGGTTTCTTAATTTGCTTCTGGTCCTCGCATTGTCTAGCAAACTTTCTGCACATCTGAGATTCTGGCATTATAACAGACTCGTCAAATGGTAGTGTTAACATGGTTCTTTAATCTTAAATCACCTGAAAAAATGCCAGCAAATATTTAAAGTGTTTTCATTTTTAAAGTTTATATACTTCAAACAGATTTGATAACTTAATTATGAGACCGTGAGAGCACAAGAAAAAGACTGATTTCAGGACTAATATTTTTACATTAAGTAAAGATTTTGATTTTATCCAGATTAATAATTATAAAAACATTGATCCAGGTAGTAGAATAAATTTATATAGATTATCAAAGGAGAATAAGACAAGAAACATTTATTACTAAACTATCACATCACACTCTCCATCTCTCAGATTTTAAATTGGATTTTTAACACATAAAAAGTGGAGTTCAAGCAAATATAAATGTGAAAGGACAATGAAAACTTTCATTAATCTCATGTTCCTGGAACTATGATAGGAAAGAAAGCAGTTTTTAACATGAAAAGTGCTATCTCTCCTTTAGCTGACAAATGTGTGGACTTTGATAGAAAAAAATAACTTCATTTTCCATTTTCCTGCAACTGTGAATTTACATAAGTGACTGTTAGGATTTCGAGAAAACATTAATCAGATTATTTTAAAGTTGATTTCTTTTTGATCAGTAAAGAATTTCGTAAAGGAGCAACATTTCTCCAACCTTCTAAAGGAAAGAGGTCTAGGCTAATTTGAAAAAAAAGTATAAACAAATGAAAAACATCACTGGCAATTTTAAAGAAAATCAAGCAAATGTCAAGACTGCTTTAACGTTTAGGACTTTCCCCAATGTAATTGTCTGTTTACTGCTGTTAAGCTCATAGTGTTTTGTTCTACGAGCCACAGAAGCCTCCCTCTAGCTAATATCGGACAGGAACGGTCCAAGGATTCTGCCTGCAATTGTGCACGTGTGTTCAGAATTCCAAATGAAAGGGGAGAATAATTTGTGTTTCAAATGCATTTTTGGTTTTCGTTGGGTGAAGCAGCAAGTATTTTCATCCCAAGTCTTTAAACAGATAGACATATTAAAGCAGAGACTTTTCAATTAATCTCCAGCCTTCCCCAATGCACACACACACACACACACACACACAGAGTAATGTCCATATACTTGCAATGTTACATAATAGCCATGAAAGTCTATGATAATTACTTCATAAGAATGAAATATGATAAGAAGTTATAGATGGCAAAGAACATACAAATACTCTAAGACAGTGACACTGTATCTTTAAATACTTGCATGCAAAGCCAGCATCAATTGAAGTATATCTTTATTTATATATTACCTTAGGTTTTAATTTCATTCAATAATCAGTTTTCATTTTGGATCTTCCAAATCTTTTCAGGCTGAGTGTCGCATCGTCTCCTGGAGCCTCTAGATCTGTGTATATCTGCACTATCTCATTGATCTCTAAAAAGTGACATTGATGCCAACTGCCAGAGCTGGTACCCATGCCATCTGCTAGTGACGTCACAGGGCAGAGAGAGCCATGTGATCCTCTCTTGGGACCTTCATTCTGCACTGATCATCTGGCATCCCTGTAAGTGGGTACCAGCATTCATGCATCAACACGGGAGGTTAGACTGATAGGGGAAAAAATCTGCACCAGCCTCTCACATACAGTAGGTGCGTCTCTCCTCGAGCTGCTAGGGTCTCACTGGCAGTCTGTAGAAAGAGCTGTGTTAGTGATCTGTCTCGCCCTGCCAATGGTGCAACTGTTAGGCAGTCGTTAATATTCCATTCATTTGCAAGGTGGGCTTTTGTGTGAACAAGAGAGGTTTTTGTTGTTAGTGGGGATGTTGTTTTGTAAAGATCACCAGCTCCTCCTGGTGCACCTGGGTACCAGGGATGGGGAGAGCCTTGTACAGGAGCTAGAAGCTGGTCTTGGATGCATAACAAAACTAAGATTAGTGTTGGCAAACAGGGGTCAGTGAAGGACTCCTTATTTCTCTGTTTTGTGGTGTGTAACGTATGGGTGTGTGTCTGTGTATTAATATGTGAGACTTCTGTGCCTCTTAGGAATTTGGAATAAAAGATCAGTTTCTCTATCTGGGATCCATGAAAGACATCCTCAAATGCTCCCCTACACTTGTGGCTGTCTTTCCACAACTTTTCAGATACAATTTATATAGACAGACAGACAAACAGCTATGCAGATAGACAAAATGCAAGACAGGGTGAGTCTGCTGTCAGATCTGAGGCTGCATGCTGGGTGCCTGCCGCTGAGCCACTAACTTCATTGGTTTACTCACCCTTCTCTCCCAGTGTTAACCTGCTTGTTCCTTCTCATTTGAGACACAACAAAGAGAAAAATCATCACTTAGGTTTGTGACTTTTTCTCTCTGACATGCTACTGGATATTTTAATCGAAGATTAGCTTTTTTATTTGGGAGAGGTTTCAATTTTTTCTGTCTTCTAAACATCTCCTCCTCACATTTTTGCTTCTCCTAAACCCAAGTCAACTTAAATATCTCACCATTTTAAGTCAGCATCCAACTGTTTTTCCTGGCAGGTGCATTCCTACCCACCCACCCCCCCGCCCCTTCTGGTACCTTTCTAAGGAAGCGGGACAGAGACAGTTAAGCAGAGCTGGCAAAGCCTTTCTGCCAAAATGGGCCGTGAAGCCGGAGGTGAACTCTGTTCCTGTCTCTTTCCTCTACTCCTCTCGTCCCTCCAAAATGGACATTTTATTTCAGGGATGCCTGTCAAAAGCAAAAAGTGAACCTAAAAAAGGAGTTAAAAATAAACAAATAAACACAACCCTTATTGTTTGACAACTATGTAATCTCTAGCTCCAAAGTGAGAGAGTATGCTTTTGGTATTAGTGTAATCCTTGGCAGCCTGGAACTGTTGAATCTGTGTTAGCATTCCCCTTATAAATCTCATTTTTGAAAGATTTAGAGTGCTGCTGTTTAATGAACTTTGGATCCAAATTGGCACTGAGGGCCTCACCCTCAATTGTACATCTCTCATCCCCGAATGGATTCCTATCCACTTCAAAAAGTTTCCCGACTTTTCCTGGACAGTTATAGAAAAGACGGAGAGTTGGCAAAAAGGAATAGCTAGGTAAAAGTGAATAGTTTGTCTATCTTAATGGAGAAATAGAACATGTAAATTTAAAATAAGAATAAAATAATAATTCCTTAAGTTAAAATAGGTAGGTAGGTAGGTAGAATCGGAGATATATTAAGTTGACTTCCTTAAGTTAAAATAGCTAGCTTGTGTTTTAAAATAAAACCAGACACACCAAAGTCATTTTAGAATTTGCAGCTGAGGGCTATGTGATTATTAATGAGTATGCTGAATATATTTCATCTATCTTTGGGCTCAAAAGCTAAACACGTTTTAATTTCAACACTGAGACTCTCAGTAGAAAGGCCAGATGCAAACATTAGTTGTTCACACATGTGGTTTAATTTTCAGATGTGAAGAATAAGTTTTAGAGCTGTGGGCTGCAAGGCAGCCAGTGCTTTTATCTAACATGCTGCATTATGTTCTCAACTTGCTGTCTTCAGGAGTGTACTGTGTGAAATGCATCACAGTCACAAAATTCAGAATCCAGGGACAGGTGACATGTTATGCCAGTGGAAAATAATCACCAAATGTAGCTCATTGGAAGGGCTGACTATATATATTTGATCTTTGCATGTGCAGATAAATAGAGAAAGTGTTCATGGAAACATGTTGTAGTTCTATTCCCATTGTTGAATATGAAAGGGGAGCCTTCAGAAGTGATGAGGTTGAAGACAAAATGCATTCAAGTTTTCTATCTATTATTTGTTTAGATGATTTAGTTTGTATTTACCCTCAGAAGGAAATAAAAGGAGGAAGGGAAAACTCAAAGTTGTTATATGAAGATTTAGCAAGGATTAGATCCGTTTATACAGTAATCTTTCAAGAGAAATCTTCTTACATGTTTTCTAGTACAGTTCCAGATATGCAAATACCTGTGCTGTTAATATGCATTCATACCATACACCAGAGCATCTGCTTGACTCTGTTAAGAAGGCATGGTAATACTAAGACTCCAACAGAAAAGCATCCAGACTGATTCACCAGGGCTGAGGCGTAAGCTTCACCTCTGTAGTAGACTTTCTTATTTTATGGCTATCAGTGTACACCAAAGTTTCCATCCATAAATCGATTGAATTCTAATTTAACTGGTGTATCTTGTTTGTGGGTTTGTTGTTATTGCTGTTTCTGAGTTCATGAAATTTTACAAATATCTTTTGAAATGCCCCGTGTTTGCCTTCTACCGTATCTTGCTTTCACTAGGCAAATACTCACATTTTACTTATAGAAATAAGCTGCAGAGAATTTAGACATAATTTTGAATGTTTTCCTTTTTCAAGACGAAAAAAGTCACAATTCCAGATGAAGGTTCAGATGCTGTTATTTTTAGACCATCCTATTTGTGCCTGTCTTAGGAAATGGGAAATCTCTCTTGTTTGAGCAAATGCTTCAATGGCATAAGTCAATGGGGCAGACTTTGGCAGCATCGCCTTAGAAGCAGAGTTTTTCCATAGATATGGGCACTTCTAAAGGCTGAACAAATTTCTTGATTGTCTTTTTTTTTTTTTTTTTGTCTCTTGGACAAATGCTCCAGGTAGTCAGAAGCCTTAGGGTCAGTTCTTCAAGTTTTAACTCTGACATTTTGGTTGTTAGCCTTAGCCTATAACTGCTGTGCCATCTCTACAGCCCAAGTTTAACTCTTTGATTCCTACTGACTTGACATGGTTTTATAGTTTGACAGAGTGTTTCACTTTGGAAGGCACCCCTTGGATTAAAAAAAGGTATTGAAAGTATGAAGCAAGTCAGAAAACATCATCACTTCTCTTGACTTTTTAAAGAGATTAAACTATAACTGAACATAGATGTGCAAATGCTTTGTTCAATACCCCCATGAAGATTACTTTAGTAAGCAGAGAGCTAGGAATGGCTTGGGTAGCTTTTACATTTCCCTGAGGCGAAAGCAGGATTGGAAGAAACATAACTCACTGAGTCTAACCTGTCACACAACCCACCCCTGTCAGTCTTCTGTTGCGGCTTCTCATGAAACAGCCCTCTGGCCTTTTCCAGAAGCACCCTATGCTAGTTTTCTTCCAGGGAGAATATTTCTCATATCATTCATCAAGCTTATTTGTTAGAATCATTTTCTAATTTGTTATTAAATAAGAAGGCATCTAAATCTATGAACTGGAAATTTCTGTTCTTATGCGAAAATGGGTGAGATTGGACCGGATGGTTTAAATCCAGCCTAAAGCAGAAAACTGTTTTATTAACTTTCTGGTGTTAATACAAGAAAATGTCTAATTTCCTTTGGGCTTTGAAAACTAGTAAGACTGGATCTGGAGAGGTGTCTCAGCAGTTAAAGGACCTTCGTTTGGTTCCCAGCACCCACATGACAGCTAATAACCCTCTGTCACTCCAGTTCCAGGGAATCTGACACTGTCTTCCAGCCTCTGTGGGTGTTGCACATTCAGATACAGCATATATGTAGGCAGAATACTCATACGAATAAAATAAAAATAAAATTTAGAAAACAGGAAGACAGATTTGCTGGCCTTGATTTATACTTCTTATGAAACCAAACTAAATATTCTTGTTATATTTCAATATGTGTAATGGTTGTTTAAAGTATTTTTTTCAGTTTTTGCATCCTATGTGTGTGCACTTGTGTGCAGATGTATATGTGTTTAAGTACACATATATGTGTGTGCAGGTGCATGTGTATGAATGTGCAGGTGCATCAGGAGGGCAGAGGTCGATATTAGGTGACTTCTTCTGTCATTTCCCATCTTATTTTTTGAGATGGAGTCTCTTACTGAGCCTGGAACTCACTGATTTGGCTAGAATTATTGGCCTGTGTTTTGGGGGTATCCAGTTGTCTCAGAACCCCAGAGCGGGACTTACAGATGTTTGCGACCAAATCGAGCTTTTATATAGGACTGGGAATCTGGGCTGGAGTCCTCCTGCTTGCGCCCTTCACTTGCTGAACCTCCCTCGGCCCACTGCACTTATTTTAAATATAAAATAGACAATATCAGGCTGTTTCTGTCAATTCACCCATTTTGTGAGGTAAGAGCGGAACTTTGGGCAACAGATGTTTTTCAGTGTTTTATTCAAACTGTATTTTTTGAGATCCTGTGATCCAGGGTATCCTAGAACTTGGGACGCTTTTCCTACCTCTGGCTCATTAGTGCTGGATTGCAGGCTTATACACTGCATTGACACAAATTAAAAATGTTTAAATTTAATACTCACTTATTTTTAAATTGGCATGCAAAACAGTAGATATCATTGTGACATTTTCAAAGTGTGTTTCAGTGATTCCCCCCGCTCTCCTCTGCCTCCCAGCATCCCCCAGTCCCACCTGTATCACCTCCTCCCTATCTCCTCCTGTCTTCCCTGTCTCATGTCCTTCTGTCCATAACCATCCTTCCTCCTCTCCCATTTTTACTCTTTCCTGGTGTCCTTTCTAGATTTTTAGGTTTGACTCACACGTACATCTGTTCTCTCACACATGCATATGCGTACATATATGTGCATTTATACATATTTGTCTACATTATAGATTAGGATCCAAATATGTGAGAGAACATGTGGTTTTGCATTTCTGAGTTTGCTTCGGCTCACTGTGCTTTCC
Source organism: Eospalax fontanierii (assembly GCA_035773235.1). Taxonomy (NCBI): domain Eukaryota; kingdom Metazoa; phylum Chordata; class Mammalia; order Rodentia; family Spalacidae; genus Eospalax; species Eospalax fontanierii. Next base: position 25,254,939 of record CM069528.1, on the reverse strand, counting down.
AAATATATCCATTTTCCTACAGACTTCATGATTGCGTTCTTTTCCTTGCAGGCGAATAAAATTCCATTGTGTATCTGTACCACATTTTCACTATCCATCGATCTGTTGGTGGGCATCTAGCTGGCTCCATGTTTTTCTGATCTGTCTTTGACAGTTACATGTCCTGTCCTGACTGGGTTAGGGCGCTCAAGCTAAGGCAGGATTCCCAGAAGGAAAGCAACTATGCAGCTGGGCTTGTATGATCACAGATACGTGTTTTTAAGGAAAGCTTCCTCCATCAGATTCTAGAAGGATAAAAGTCGCGTCTTACAAACCTGGTATCAATCCGATCCTGCTCTTTAGTGGCTCTGTGTCATGCATTTACCTATTCATTGATTCATTCCCTCAACAAAAACTTATGAAATAATTATTTTGGAGTAATTTTTGACTCCTAACAAAATAATCTGCCTGACACTTGGTCTCTGAAAGCTCGTGGAACTCAGCCCCTGAAGCAGCTAGTGCTCATGTGTCAGGCTGTGCCTATACTAAGCCCTCCAGTGACTCCCTCTCCCCCCATAATGCAGAGGCCAAGCCTCTTCTGCTTCCTGTTCTGGTCTGCTGCTGCTGCCAATGACACAACCCCCACTCAACCTCACTCAGCCACACTGGCTCTCACATAGCATACTCCTACTCTAGGCCGATCACACCTAATGTCTGCCTGGATATTTCTTTCTGAGCAGCCCTGTGGCTCGTTCTCACATCTACTCAGATGCTCTCAATGAAACCTCACTGACCACACTAGTTTATATTCTCCTGTCCTTACCTCCATCCCTATCCATGTTCCTATTTAACTTTTTTTCACTTACCAGTTCTTAATCAGACATGACTTGATCAGTGCCAGAGCTTGAATGTGAAAGTTGATTAGTGCACACTTATTGAGGGAAAGCATGAGTTAGATTACAAGTTAGTGCTGATCATTCTGTAACCCGGAGGACGAGCAGGGCCAGACTGCCGGGAGAGTGCAGCATAACGGGAGGCAGACGCTAAGGAGGCAGGCACACGTGGACTTCCCCACTCGAAGCTATAGCAAACTTAGGGAAAATTCATTCAGTTGAAGAATCTGCAGAACTCTCTGCTTCATCCTCACAGGCGAGCTATAAAGGAGGGAACAGAGCAGGTATGATTGTCCGATGTCCTAGAGAAACCCGCACACTGCCACAAATAATCCACCCACCAGCAGCATCCCAGCATGAACCAGACTCTGAACATACAAGACTGTATAGATTAAGGATTCATAATGCAATCAAAAGGAAACCATTAAAGAGGATAGAGCAATTTGGCATTTGCAAAGTTCACTCTAGGCGTAGGGTATAAAGCTCAGTGGTAGCACAAATAATTAGCAGGTATTAATTAAGTCCTGGAGTTCAAAACCAACAACCATCTCAGCACTTAGGAGACAGAGGAAGGCAGACCTCTGTGAGATCGATATCAGCCTGATCTACATAGTGATTTCCAGGCCAGCTGGGGCTACAGGGAGACCCTGTCTCAACAACCCAACAAAACAAAACAAATACCAACAAACAAAAACCAAACCAAACCAACAACAATAACAATCCCACATACAAACAAAAAAAAAGAAAAAAAGAAAAAGAATACTGAAAAAGGAAAGTTCCCTCTGGATATCAGCAAGAGATTTAAAGAGAGAAAAAGAAGAAACAGAGAAAGAAATGAGGTCAGGACACACAACCCCAGGCAGATGACATTGGCATGCTGAAGGAAGCTGAGGGAAGAACAGATGGAGGAAAGTTTCTCTGAGCTTCCTTCCATTGTCTCTCCCCTGAAGAGAGAGATGAGAGCCTCCTGTGAGGTACTCTCCCTGCACCCCAAAGGAAAGGATCACCCTTGCCTTGGAAGACACAGGGACACAGAAGAGTCTGAGTGAACAGACTTTTCTAAGTGTGGTGGTTAGTCTTGATTGGATTAAGAAGTGCCTAAAGCATAAGCATGTAAACTGCACTGCTGTGTGTCTGTAAGGTTTCCAGAGAGGACTGACTGAGAGATAAAGACCTGCTCTGATATGGACAGAACCCCCCGACTGGGCTGCTCCACCAGAGAGGAATGAAACCTCTGAAATTATGAGCCAAAATAAACCCTTTCTGTCTTGTGTGGTTTATGCTAGGTATCTGTCACAGAGATGAGAAACTAGCAGACTACCATAAAAAAATCCCCATTTCACCCCACCACAGCTCTCCACAGCGCTCCTCCTCCATACAACCCTCTATACTAAGTGCAGTTTTTAACTGTCTCTCTGGGACTTCATTTCCTTATTAAGACTCCCGTGTCACTTAAAACTTATGAAGCAAATCTGTATGCTTTCCTCTCTATTTTTTTTATAGAACCCTAATCCATAAATTTGAGATTGTTAGAGTAAAATGTTTTTTCTTCACCTGTATCACTCACAAAGAGTAGACAGAACAAGAGAGGGAGGCCGTGGACCCGTGGAGGCCTTGGAGATGCCGAGAAGAGAAGGAAAGACATGCATCTGATGACAGAATCAGCAGAATTTTCTGACGGAATAGGTCTGGATCAACAGGGAAAGTTACATACAACAGGTGATGATGATGGTGGTGGCATGATGACAACAACAAATAAGTCACAAACAATGTGCCAAGTGCCAGGGTAAGTGCTCCCCAAGCACAAGTTTATCCACCCTTGGATTATGGTAGATGCAACTGTCCCCATAGGAGAGAGAATCGAGTTGTGGCTCAGGCACCTAAACTAATAGGTCAGGGATGCTTAGGTTTCAAATGGGAAGTCATATTTTAACCTAGGTTGGTTCGTATCCCAAACCTATGTATCCAAGACCTATTTTCCCAACTACTACACTTTGCCAGATTAAGAATTATATAATCGAGCCTGGCATGGTGGCATATCTGGGAGGCTGAGGCAGGAGGATTGTAGCTTCAAGGACAGACTGGGGTACATACCAAAACCCTCTCCCAACCAAGCCAATCAAAATCAAACAAAGCAAAACAAAAATAAAGTTTGAATGAGTTACCAATACCAAGTGGAATAGAAAAACATAACCAAACTAAAATCCATGAAGAATGACCTTTATCTCAATGAACTTTAACTTTTAATTTTTTTGAGAAGTTCATGCAGATGTTGTATCTGCATTATTTCTACTCTCCCAGTCCCCTTCCTCCTCCTCGCATGTCCTACCTTCCTCACAATTTCTTCTTCTTTTCTTTGATTATTATTGTTTCAGGTTGAGTGCATTTAGTGGTACTGCTGTGTATCTGTGGTTGCCCATTTGAGATTAGATAACCTCTCAGGGTGCTATTCAATGGAGAAAACTGATTCTCCCTCAGCATGCATTGATTGCCTATGACTCTTCATCTTGAGGTGGGACCCCATGATGTTCCCCGCATCTACCCTGGTGTGTCAACTGTGGTTTTTTTATATTATATGAAAATCTTGTTAGAATACTATACTGTGGAGATTTCATTGGTGTAGCTTCCCAATCATATCCACAATGCATTAACTAGAAGCAGGAATCCTATATCTTGTCCCTGTGGCTCTTACATCCTTTTTTCCCCCTCTTCTGAAGTGTCCCCTAAGACTTAGGTGTCAAAGTTGCATTGTAGATGTTTCACTTAGGCATGGGCGCCTCATACTCACTTGTTTTCTGCATTTGACCAGCTGCGGAACTTTGTAATAGTCTCCATCTGGTACAATAAGAAAATTCTTTGATGAGGGCTGAGAGGTACACTTGTCTGTAAACATACACGTAGGATATAGTAAGAAATTACATTGTCTAGGGAAGTGACAGAAATATATATTCCTCCAGGTTCTGTGTCATCTCCAGCCATGTGTACAGTATGTTTGCAGTACCAAACATCATTTCCCTCCCATTAAGTGGGCCTTAAATCCAACTATCCCCAAGATTAGTATGCCACTACTGTACCACAAGTAGGTGATAGACTGAAGTTTGAAATCCTTGAGTGGGGTAACACTCATTTTGATGGATGGAAGCTTGACCTGCTCATTTATGCCTTCCTTCCTTTTCAGTCATTCATCAAAACACTTATGTGCTCTTCTGTAGCTATTGTGAGGGAAAGAGATCTGTAACAGAGATCCTTAGCTCTCAAGGAAGCTAGAGTTGTCTTGGCACCAATCAAAAAGAGCAAGGACCCCCTGTGATGAGACAGGCTATTAAGGGGTCTAAAAAAAAAGTAAACTGTCTGACTAGAACTTGGGAACATGCAGAGGAACTCTGTACCTTTTACTTTTATTTGAAATGTAGCAGAGACTGAAAAGTAGATGTACAATGATTTCTGACTAAACAGATTATTGGTTACAACTCAGAAGATTTCTTCCTTTTCCTCTCAGGTACCAACCAATCTTCAAAACCTGAGATGATGCAAAAGTTACACCAGGAATAAGACGCAGAAGATTTGAAACTCAGAGAGTTCGAGTAGAAGTTTGAGTTTTCAAATACTATGGTCAAATGATCAAAAATTAAGAGTGTTTTAGTTGACATGCCAATAAAGATGAGGGAAATTTCTCAAGGAATTTCTCTAGATGAGAATGTGAATTCTTCATTCTTTGTATTCAAGTCTATAGCAATGTCCTGTGGTTATTCATGCAATCAGGGTAGGGTGTAGGTAGAGAGTAGATATTAATGTCAGCAGAATTGTTTGTTTTGAATATGATAGACTTCTGTTTTCAATTTCAGCACCTTGGACCAGGAAATCTATCAACTTGTTAAGGACCAGTCACTTCCCAGTGAAGGTTGCTGGGTTTACAAATCTTTTAGGAGTAGGAGCTTCTTTAATGAATGCTCCAAATCTTTTCTAAAGAAATACTGAGTCTGTGTTCACTGTCTCTTAATAATCACTTTGTGGCTTGTATGAAAGAAATACATGACGTACTCAGAAGATAGAAAGCTTTTTCAGTTTTAAGATTTGCATAGTTGCCGGCAAAAGCCAGTGGGATGACTTTGGAAACTAAATCACCCGGGTGAAATGCGACTCTTGCTAAAGGTCTGGCTTCAGATACAAGCAGCCACGAGCCAGCTACTCCCAAGAGTATGTGTTTATTTGTTCTGGTAGCTGCCTTCAGATCTTATAACACCTTGGGTCTTTTTTTAAACAAAATAATAATTCTGGCATACTGAACAAGCCCAAATCATTATTTGTCTTTTAGTATTTTGGACTTCTGGTTAATTTGCTCTGTTTTGTTGGCAAATCTCATCTAATTACAATATATTTTTCATTTGTGTTTTAAAATAGCAACCCTAACCCACTGTTATTATAACATATGTGGTGGGTTGTTGTTCCTGGGGTGGTGATAAATTTGAGGCGGTCCATTCACATCCTCGTGGGTTGGAATTAATCTTCCTCTTCTGATTTCCCACTGCACTTTCTGCTTCTATTATTGTGCTCAGAATAATTTGCTTTGTAGTGTAGCTATTTGTGAATACATCTGTCTCCTCTACTATCTTGGGTTTCTGTTTGTTTGTTTCATTTTTGTTTATATATATATATATATATATATAATCACAGCACATTGATTTGCATAGTAGGGATTCACTATATATTGATGGTAGAGTCAAGCTGACCAGTTGCAGTTATGGTATATTTGTCTATACAATATTTTAGAGCAATGAGGCCCATCTGTCAATCAAAGCTGTGATCTTTGCCTCATTAACACCATGACTGAGCAGCAAGATGGTGACAAAGAGCTTCAAGTCCTACATACCCTAATTCTGTAGCAGATTATGTAAGTCCTTCAACTGTAAAAGCTAGTCTGGAAAACAAGAGTTCTATCTAGTAGCAATAAGGATCCATGATTCTACCAGTCTACCTGTGAGTTTGAACCCAGCTCTCTCTTCTGGCTTTTTATCCAGAAAAGGCTCCGGTAATAATTTTTCCCTTAAATAGCTAGACTAGCTTTATCACTCATCAGTTTGCTTTTCATTTTGGCCACTAGTTCTGGTATATGATCCAGCCTAAGATACCAAGTGACACATGGCTTCAGATTCTCTTATTAGCCAGAGTCATTTTCTGGAGGAAATACATCATTATCCTTTCAACTCAAAGTTTAAGCATTCCCCAGGCTGGCTTCTCTGTTATTGGCAGAACAGGAGTTTGGCATGTTAGGAGTGAGCTTGTGTTCGACTCACTCTGCTTTCTGTTGCTCTCTGTTTGGAGGTTGACAGAGAGGACGATGGAAGAGACTGTCCTCCATGCACTCCTCGTCTGCTAGTTCTGAGGCTCTGTGAGAGCACCTATATTTGTAAGAACAATAGGAAATGAGGTGTTAATGATATTAACAATTCTCCATTATCCAAGGCAAAAATCCTTCCAGACTGGCATCTCTCCTACAAACAATCCATGCTGAGAGGGAGTGAAGAGAATAAGGGAAGAAAGTGAAATAAAACAAACAGGTATTTTTATGCACTGGGAACTAAAGACTGGGTAGGACATTTGTAAAGGCCATTACCAAGCTGCAATTACTGAATGTTTGGTGTGGTCAATAAATGGAACATGGTCCCTTGTATACCTGCCATAAGACCTTATGCCGGACATATTCATTTGTTTTTAATTATCACAGTACTGGCTTTATCACTGAGATATATCCCTATCCCCTTTTTACTTTTTTATTTTGAGACAGGGTCTCAATAGATTTCCTAGGTAGGCCTTGAAGTTTCTCTCCCTAGTCCAAAAGGCTTTGACCTTGGATTCTTCCTACCTCACACCATGCCTGAACTACACAGCCCAGCTTTCACGTAGGCACGTTTCTAAAACGTGCTGCAACACTAGGAACGTGTCTACAATGACCCCACACATTGGCAGTGCTGATGCTAATGGAAACATGCAGTAGTCCATGGGGAATTCTGATGAGATGAACATTACAGTTTAGTTTTTCTGCAGTAGGAAACAACAGATTGAAAAAGAAATTCTAAGTGCCTAGCTTATGGCCTTTGAGTAGATGGCTTGTAACTATTTCTCTGGAGATGAGAAGACCTAGTTTTATTTTTTTCCTTGGAAATGTTAGACACAAATGATTAAAAAGTGATGTTTCCTGTAAATCTGCTTTCCTGGGGGTGGGGTGGTGGTGGAGGGGAGAAGACCGAATTAGGACTTCTGTGGCCACCTTCCTAAAAAGAAAAAAAAAATTAAAACTGTGTGTTATAATTATGTTGGTGGAGAAATTTGATTGAGAATCACCCTAATCTCCAAGGACCTTAGATTTATTTGTGGAATCTGTCTTCTCCAAGTCCAGGCTCCACAAGCTGCCTCCAATGTGCATTTGGGATGTATAGTTCGATTGGTGGCAGGATGGACGGCTACTAAACCCACCAACTTAGTAGTTGAAAATGAAGGACTCAGCTAGATCTGAAGTTTAGATGTGTTTATTTTATATGGAAATTATACATATTTATCTGAAATTCCATTTTCAGTAGATATCTTTACTTTGTAATCCTTTACTTCATTACTGTTGGAGCATAAATTACTTTTCCCCATAAATACACTTTTTGAAGGTTCTCTGCACTGTACAGTGTCTCCAAAAAGTGCTCTGTAGACTAGTGACAAAAGGTGATTGTGCAGGAAGATGTTCCTTCCAAGTGTGTTCTCTTGGGTTCTTCCATTTGCTGATGGATCATGACTCTCTAAGAGCAGGGGATGGAAGAACTGCCACAGATTGACTTGACAACTGAGTTAAACTACTGTTTCTGGGATTTGGATGGAACTTACCCACAGCCTGCTATACATCAGTCAGTTTTCCTTACTAACATGAGTATTTTGAACCCATCTTACTGGTGTATTTTACATTCTTCTCACCTGTGCTCTGCCTGGGGCAATCCACCCTTCTTTTATCCCCGCTTATTTTACAGTCTGCTCTGTGACTGCGGTTGGTTTGGTCAGAGCTGGAGTTTACAGTATCACCTTAGCAAGTCATTTTTCTGTTGGATAAAAGAGCACAGTGGCCAGAGTTAGGGCCAGCTACATCAGTACAGGATCCAGAACAAATAAAGACGCAATGCCTCTTATTCACAGATGACTAAAAATTTCAAAATGGCCAAAGCAGAGCATTAAACTAAGCCCAAGGCCCTGTTCAAATGCACACATGGCGTGCTTCAATTGCCTGCATCTACTGCAACGTCACCCTCAGGCCAAGAAGCTAGGATAATCCTCACCAGAAAAACCCCAGAACCGGCTACTACTCAGAAGTATGTACCCCACCAAGAGGCCATGAAAGAAGCAGGATCAGACCCAGGGACCACAGGAAATTTTGATAGTTTCTTCCATGTAGATTTGTGCTTTGATTTTTCAAATCTTGATTTTTGTGCTTTCTTGTTCTCTGGTATTCATGGCAACACCATAGACTGGGTGGCTGAAACAAGAGTTTACTTTTCTTACACACCTTAGAAGGTCAAAGGTGTGCTCCTGGCTGGTTGGCCTCCAGTGAAGCCTTTTCTCTTCTTGCTTGGCAGATAGCTACCTTTGCTAGGTACTCTCACAGAACCTTTTCTCTGAGCCTGTGTGGAGAGAAGAGCAGAAAGAAGAGAGAAGAGAGTAAAGCGGGTAGGGGTGGAGTTTCAGCAGAGGAGCTCTGAGGGGACACAAGTATTCAGTTGAAACACATGCTGCTTAGAGTCAGCAAACGCTGTGTGTCTCTTCACGAACTCCCCACCTTCAGGTCCTGGCCCTGTGGCAGATGACAAGGTATATACTGTCGTTACTGGCTTCAAACAATCTGCTTTAAAAGTAGATGTTTTCTTCATGTGTACAACTGACACACATAGATATACGTATATTTGTGATTATATAAATATATCCATATACTGTTTAAAATATACATACATATACTAACAAATAGCATTTACTGGAAAAAAAACTGGCACGATATCTAGCAACATTCTTTAAGAACACTTCAAATATAAGTGAAAAAATGTATAACAACCCATTGCTCTATTTAAAATTATACCTGTGCCTTTCTTTCAATAAGGGGATCTTTGAATCAATCTTAAAATTTTTAAAGATTAATTTTGTATTTAATTATCTATATGTATATGATGTATATGTATGTGGGGGTGGGGAGGTGTGCATATGAGTGCAGGTGATCTAGGAGGTCATGGGATTCCCTGGAACTACTTATAAATGGTCGTGAACTACTTGGCATGGGAGCTGAAAATTGAACTGGGGTCCTCTGGAAGAGCAGTGAGTGTTTTTTATCCTTCAACCATCACCCCAGTCCCAAAAGGAGATTATTACAGAAATAAAAAGATGCAAACAAACATGCTTTCTTTGATAATTAATCTGTTTAGCAAGTTGTGCTTTATATCAAAAATATTTGGTTAATCCTGTGTGTGTGTGTGCATGTATGTGTGTGTCTGTGTGTGTGTGCACACACACACATATGCAAAGGGTTTGAGACAGGGTAGCCCAGGGCTGACCTTGAACTCAAGATAATCCTCCTGTCTCAGCCTCCCAAGTGCTGGAATTAACAAGCATGTATTACCATGTCCAACTTTAATTATACCTTCTAAAGGAGGCTGGTCTTATTTAACAGATCACAGTTTTAGTTATTTTCTTAAGCTTCTAGACTGCTGCTGGTATACTGTTTGTATTTTTCCGCTTACTCGTAGTGACCATCTGTTTCTCTGTGCCAAGAACCCATTTCTTTATATTTTGGAAAACACCATTTTCCTTGGCAGATGGATCTCTTGCAATTTCAGCCCATATGCTTTTGGCCTACCGGCCTTGGGCTGGGCTAATACCCTGGTGACTGGTTAGACCCAGGAACGGGCCCTGGCCAGTCAGCACATTTTCTTCCTTTAATGAAACAAATGGTTAAGGGTCAGTATTTAACCCAAGTATTTGCAGTACAGGTTGGCCCAGCTCTGCATGGAATTGCCAGCAACTGGGCTGGCTGATTGAGAAGAGTGTACACAGGGGGCCAAGGCACAGAGCAGGACAGGTTTCCAAGGGCAGTTCTGAGCATCAGGGTCATGGCTAAAGGAAGCCTACCCAGATTTGTGATAGGGGCAAAAATTCACTTAGAAGAAAAATTCTGATTTGAGCTTCTGTCACTAAAGAGTCCTGGGAAGCACTACACACTATAGTTTCAGAAAAGGAAGTGAGTGACACTGCCTTGCAAAAATGGCCTGCCTTAGCAGGCTTTGAGTCAGCCTGAGGACGTGCAGAGGAACTGGGGGTGCTGGTTTCCCACTCAGTCTCCTCACTGGTCTGTGGGAACCCCTGGGAGAAGCCTGCTTTTGTGTGGGCGGCAAGAGGGAAGGTACCTACTGGTGCCTAATTCTACTGTGTTCATTGATACATTATTGCAACAATTGTATAGGTATCTGGGACCATTTCATTTGTTTATTTCTTTATCTATCTATTTATTTATATTTTATTTATTATGTATTATTTATTATGTGGCACCATGACACATGTGTGGAGGTTGGAAGATAACTTACAGGAACTGGTTCTCTCCCGCTGCTGGTGTGGGTTCTAGGAGTTAAACTCGGATTGTCAGGCTTGGGAGCAAGCAGCTTTATCTACTGATATTTCATGAATTTGAAAACTATGAAATTCAGCTTTTATTTATTTTTTCATATTTTATGTATATGTATGTATTGCCTACGTGTAGGCAAAGCTTATGGCGGACAGAAGAGGGCATCAGATCCCCTTGAACTGTAGTTATGGATGATTGTTAGCTGCCATGTGGGTGCTGGGATTCAAATCTCAATCTTTTGCAATCTGCCTTTCTGGATTTGGAAGTAGGACTGAGGTCCCAAACCTCCAATCTTGCCTTTGTTCTTCCTGTGGCCAGTACGCAGTCACTTCATGAGTCTAAGCGTTTTGGGAGTTATATGCAAGGCAACAGGATCAAAGAAAATATATTTTACAGTATCCCAACCAATATAATATTTTGGAGGGCCAAGATCCTATAGGTCCTGCTAAGCAATGCTGATGATTGCAAACTCTCATAAGCTCATGGGAAGCAACTGGAGAATGTGACTGGAGGATGTGAGCAGATATCCTGGGGTCACTGCTATATGGGGATGAGCTTTGAGGGGAACTAAGCAAACAAGAAGACACCATGAAGTATCTACATGTGGGTGGTCGTGGTTGGGGCAGGGCCACACTGACAGAGGTGCAAGTGAGGGCTCTGGGATCCTAACTGAAAGAGACTTTCACTACAGGGTGCCCTGGATGCTCAGAGGGTGAACCGACTTTCCTCACCCACTGCCAGTTCCTGAGTACTGAGACCCCTTTGACAAAAACAAAAGAAACACAGATTAACCAAGCCAAAAAAAAGAATAGCAAGAGCAAAGTGTGAAAAAGTTCTAAATGTGACAGGGGAGCCCTCACAAACAATACCCCGAAAAAACAGAGAAATCTGCAGGTTTTCAAAGTAGACTTGTTGAAGCCAATAGGAGATGCTAGATGGGACAGAGGGGCTGTGCTGGGGAGGTGAACTACTGAGAACGCAGATTCCTCTCTATGACCTGTGTTCTCAGTGGTATGGCGGCTCCTTTGCCATGGGTGAATGAGCACACATCTGTCTCTCTTGAGGAGTTTTTGATTTGCCTCAAGGTGACAGTGGACTTCTAGCCTCCCTTCTTGACACCAGGGTGCCATGTTCTGAAATACCATGTCCTGAGTCCCATCATGAGCAACACTGATCACTCTAGACAGCTTGACTTTGATGGCTTAAACAAGAATAATTCCTCTATAAGGTAGGAGAGTAGCAAAACTTTGGACATATTTTGGAGAAGTCACAGACTTTACAGATTGGTCGGGTATCAGATAGGTGAGGAAAGGGGAAGAGTCGCTGAGGACACCACAGTTTGGTTACACTGTAAACCCAGCCAGCCCTTCGCAGCTATTCTTACTCATTGCCAAGTTTAGTGGAGCACAGAGTTCTCTCCAAAACAGATCTTCAACTGAACACATTTTGGAACTGGAGAGATTTGGTCAGGCAGTCACAGTCCTCTTCATTAGGACAAAGGTCACAGTTTGCATAAAGCTGCATGCTTTATAGCTGCTCTTCATGGAGAGCAAATAGTCTAGGTTTGTCCCTTAAGGCCACTTCTAAGAATTCTCAGCAGGCACAGAGCATTGGGTAGCATCACTACATTAACTTGATTTCTGCTCTTCTAGAAGGTAAAGTCTGCAGGGATCCTTCGGCATGACCTGCAGGGACCCAGGAAAGCAGGGCACTGGTCATTCACTCCCTGGCTCTTCTGGAGACTGCATCCTCCTATCTACTTCCAACCACCTCTTCCTGAGTGTGTCCTGGTGATCCAAGCTGGGTCTCACTCCTCTCCCTTTTCCTCCACCCCTTCCCACCTCCGTTAAATTCCATTTTACAACACACAAAGCAAGATAGCCTTTGTTAAAAAGTTTAATGTTCTTAATTAGTTGAATTGCTTGGGCTAATTAGAATACCAATTAGAACTGGCAGGGCTATCGTTAATTTGAAAGTGCTGTGGTCTAGTGTTAATCGCTATTAAACCTTATAGTTTGTGAAAGATAGAGAGGGGATGAATTCACAAAGCACTATTTGAAATGTGAAAGGTCCATGGTCAGAAGGATAGTCTGTCAGTGGGTGTTTTAGGGAGGCGTGACCTACAGAGGCCAGGCAGTTCCTGAAGATTCAAGCTATGCCAGAGGCATCCCTGCCTCCCTTTACAAACAATGCTAAGAAGGCTAGAGTATTTTACTAAAATAGCCAAAATGTTTAATTCACCTAATGGGCTAATGATCTGAAATGATACTTAAAAAAACAAAAATCAGTGTTTAAGTTACCAGGCCACAAAAAAGTTTATGTTGTTAGCAGGATTGTGTGTCCCTTTGTCACTTCCTAAATATAAGGCACAACCTTCCTAATTAAACTTCTTCTATTTCTGGCTGTTGCTTGACTAGGAAGATAGACATAACAGCCAATCTTCAAACAAAAGAAGTCCCACACACACTAGGACTGAAGTGGGGAGGCTGTCCCCACATCTCACTTGGCGATGGATGAGTATGTGGATAAGCAAGTCTTAATTTGTGTTTTCAGACAAATATAAAAATCACTCTTCCTTTTCTCAACAAGCAAATATGGAATGGACAATTATAGCCATTCTTACGGTACATTTTGGGAAATATGACTTTATTTTCCTCTATTCCAGTGATAAAGACAGAAGGTATTGCCATCCATTATTGTTGCTGGTATCCTCTCAATATATCTGTGATACAGTTCCAGAAAATAAACCATGCAGTTTATAGGAAACAAATATAAAAATATATTTCATCATATGTATTATGGCACAGTTAAGAAACAAGGAATCTTTTTAGATGGTGAATTGCTTTACAAAGCATATAAAAATGTTCAACTCAATTGCTACCTCAAATATTCTTGGAGGTAAGTGGAGAATAAATTTAAAACAAGTAGACAGACCAACAAATATGCAATGCTTGAGCGACTACCAATGTAGTTTTGTGTGCAAATACACTGCAGGATGAAAAAAAGGTTTGTTACACAGAGTTTTCTCCAAATACCTTTTAGAAAAATGGCCACTTTGATACCCAGAGCAGTACAGTGAAGCTAAGTGATGGTCTGGGTGTTCTCACTACACAAGCTCTCACTCTGACCAGGTGCCAACTCTGGTACAAGAATGGTGCTAGGTGCGTCAGCCTTCGGCATAGAAGAATATTTGGTATACTGAGGAAGAAGGCAAAAATTATAGGTAAACAAATAAGCAAAATGATACTTAATAACCAATCAAAATAAATACTTGTCTCCTCCTTTGAGGGGCTTTGAATGTCACTTTAAGACTTTTTTGCTTGCCTCTAATATTTTTAACATTTGTTCCCAATCCTACCTGCCAGATCCAATTCTTTCAGAGCTACTAAAGGGTAACTTTAGGTCGTGGTTAAAAAATGATATTCAGGCTGTTTGCTTAGGTTATTTATTTATTTATTTATTTAGGTCTTTTTGAGACAGAGTCTCCCTGTTGTTGGCCTGGAACTTGCTACCTAGATTAGGCTGGCCTTGAACTCACAGAAGTTCACCTGCCTCTGCCTCCTGAGTGCTGGGACGAAAGGCATATGCCACCACATGCAGCTAGGTCTTATTTTTAACCTATATGTGAAGAATAGGTAGTTGATCTTTGTTAAATTTTACTAGCTATGAAATATCCATCAAGCATAAGGGGTTCTTTGTAAGCAAAACACCAAAAAGGGTTAAAAACCCAAGGCAAACGAGTGAAAATCCCAAGGAAGAGTTTAGACTGGGGACTCTCCTGAGGCATGGGTCATTTAGACTTTCTCTAATTTTGTTCAACTGATTTTTCAAGTACATTTCTTTGACTTTTTTTTTATAACTGCTTTCTTTTCTTGTAACTTAATTTTTAGGTAAATTTTGTCTATGTAAATCTCTTTATTAACTCATCTATGCAATGATTTAACAAGGACTATTTATACTCTACTATGTACCGGGTAGTGTGTTAAATTTCAGAAACAAAGACACAAATAGAGGTTAGCTTTTTTTTTTTCAGTTCTTGATCTAAGGAATGAGGCAAGATCAAAAAGATGATTGTATGATTACCTGAGAAGCAGTGTGTCAGGGTCAATAACAAGGTGCTTTGGAGGATAAATGATGGAGCAAAGTTGGGAAGTGAAGTCACAGCAAGGTTTGTGGGACAGGTAGGCCCATGTCTTGGACAGATTAGCATCACTAAAATGAAATATACAAAGCAAGCAACTTTATAAAGAAAGGAGATTGATTTAACTCACACTTTTTGCAATTAAAAATACCAACAACACTGTACACTATAAAGGCTCTTGAGGGATCCTTGCTTCCCTTGGCTGTATCACTTCATGGCAGATGACAATGGTGGATGTGTGTTAGGAGCAGTCAATCTGTAAAACTGAAAGCCAGAGAGCAACCAGAGGCTGGGCTCCTTCTTGTTTTTTTTTTGTTGTTGTTGTTGTTTTTTGTTGTTGTTGTTTGTTTGTTTGTTTGCTTTTTCTTATTTTTGAAAAACCTTATTGTTTTTATTTTATGTGTATGCGTGTACTGCCTGCATCTGTGTAAATATATCTGCAGAGGAGAGAAGAGGGTGCTGAATCCCCTGGAACTGGAGTTATGGATGGTTGTTGGGAATCAAACTTGGGTCCTCTGTAAGAGCAGCCAGTGTGCTCTTAACCTTTGAGCCATCTCTCCAATTCTGTTTTTAAAGTAAATTTATGTTTGTATGTGCACCACATGCATACCTGGTGCCCAAAGAGGCTAGAAGAGGATATCAGATCCCTTGGAACTGGAGTTACAGATGTTGTGAGCTCACATGGGAGCTGGGAACCAAACCCAGGTCCTCTGAAAGAGCAGTTAAGTGTTCCTAACTGCCGAGCTGTCTTTCCAGCCCCTTGCCTCACTCTTATGACAACTGATCCCTAGAGCTCAGAGGACCCCCAGCAATCATTCTAATTCTTCTAAGGGAAGCTCCCCCGCTTATCTAAGTGCCTCTCATCGTGCTCTATTATTTTAAAGGTCTGACCGCTTCTCAAGCTTCCAACCTACGACTGTATGAGGCATACACTCAAAATATAGCTAACCACTCCAGAATTGATATCTTCTGCTATGCATGATCCAAAGTCCCTGGCTTGTGGTGGGGGGTGGAGGACTGGTGAGAGGCATTGGCTATTACTCAAACTTGGAAAACACAGTACAAGACCAAGGCATGTGTATCTTCTGTCTAAAATCTCTTCAGAGCATAAGGACAAGAGTTGGCCCACAATACAGCCAACTGCAAGGTGTAGAAAGTGATTCACAGATTAACAAACACCAGGTAAGTTTTTTTTCATCTGAAAGGCATTTATAGGATTGAGCCAGGATGATACAGTTTCAAATTTTTCCTGTCAGCATGTATAAAACATACACAACCATTAAGGAAAGTACATGTGCTTAATTTCAGTTTGGGAAAGAATGTAAAAAGAACAGATGAAATTATTTCTCCTTTGATATGAATTTAGATTAAAAGTGTTCATTATTACAAAGAAGACACTCCTAGCAAAGTAATCTCTCTTCTATGAATTTGCATCCTAAATAGATTCAGTGAAGTCAAATCAAGACGCCATTGCCCATTGTCCCCCAGCCTTGAACATTTTGGAACAAATCCTTCATTTTACTATGGGTGTTTAATAGCTGTTATTTGATGTCTGTGTGTCTGGCTGTCAGTGCATAATTTATGTTTCTTTTTTTTCCTCTGTGTCATTCAAAAGACATGGATTTAGTCAGTCTACAGGATGTGTGTGATTTGAGTTCAGTAATCAGCTGGAGGAACAAAGAGGCGGCCGTCAGGAGAAGCCTTGAAGATCAGGTTAGCCACATCCCAAGTCCCACGGGGATCCTCATCAGCACTGGAGAACTGTTTTGACAGAACCACTGAGTTGGGTGCAAGAGTCAGATTCAAGGGACATCAAACCAGGACAGACTTTCTGCTCACCCACAAACAACAGTGATGCCTCTGCCTTGAGGGAATAGGAAGAGCCATTCTCAGGGGTGCAATGGCTCCCAGGGTTGGCTGGAATAGCTTGCTGTAGGCAAAAGGGCAAGGAACATTGAGTAGCAGAAATGGAAACAAATAATTTATTTTTTTTTTAAATCGGGAACTCTGATGTCTGGCCCCAGATATTTGAGCATATTCTCCATTCTTCTAACAAAAGAAACACACATGCTTATCCCACCCTTTTCCGCCTCATCTGGCAGTCGCTTTCTGGTCCAGCAGACACTAACATCTAATGAGTCAAACTTCTCATTTTCAGACTAATCAGTCGGCTGCACTAATTGCAAATGCAAATATGCAAATTTATATTAATTAATTACTCTGCTAATTAGTTCTGCGGTCTTTTTGGGGTAATAAATCATTGTGCAGTGGAAGGGAAACAAGTCCTGTCCCATTTCACTCCACATAAAAATTTAATGTACTCATGGAAGAAAATGTATAAAAAAAGCAGTCATGAGCCGATCGGTCTGCTCCCACTGACGAGTCCCCTACAGAAAGGTGCCATTGTGAGAGGGCTTTCACATCTTCAGAAAATGCCATCACTAAGGTGCCTGTTAGCAATTTAATTATCACATTATGAGCTTCAGAAAAAGCCAGTTTGCTGTGCTGCAGGCTGTGACATGGAGTTCGGCAGTTCACCCACTTTGCAGCAAAACACATATAAATAAAATGAGGATGGAGTGAGGGAATCACGTCTCTTTGCCGAAACACTAAGGTTCAGAAACAAAAGTTCTTGAGGTTTCTTTATTATTGTGTTAAGCCCACGTTGTCCTCTGGCCTCCACGCACTGGAATGAGAAGTTTTACCCTCAAGTTCAGAGATACACTGAAGGGCTGCTGTGCAGGGAGAGGTTGGAGAGTACGAAGGCAAGGAAGAGCTGTAGGGGCGGGAGACAGTCCTCACAGTGGTTAGGAGGGACATGCACTCAGACATGAATTTCAGGCATTCTTATTGGAGATTCCTTTATGTTCCTAGCTGCCTGTTATGGGGACACAGAGTGACGTTGTCTGACATTCAAAAAACAGTCTCTCTCATTAGACTGTACATTTTTTCTTCGTTTAATTTTTTATTTTGTGAATTTCATACATGAGTACAGTCTTTGCATTATTTCCATCTCTCCCAGTCCCCCTCCAACTCCTCTCATGTCCCCCGACTCCCTCTCAATTTCCCATACTCTTGACTACTAATATTTCATATACATACACACATACATTTATAAATATACATAGGTATGTAATGCACTGAGTCCATTTAGTACTTGCGTTTACAGCCGCCCACTTGGAATTAGAGAACCTCTCAGGGAACTGGTCCCTGGAGAAAACTGATTCTCCCTAGCTCAGCATTCATTGATGGCCTGTAGCTTTTCATCTTGAGGTTGGACCTTGTGAAATTTCCCCCGCCCACCTTGGCATGCGAACTAGTTGTGTCATTACACGGATCTTGTTAGACCACCGCACTGTGGCTGGCAGCACAGCTTCCCTATCATGTCTAGGATGCATCAAGCGGCAGCAGGTCAGCCCGTGCATCTTAGGGACTAGAGGCTGTGTCTGATTTACTTCTGGGTTCTCATTCCCCCCGCAAGATAGATCATCAGTACATGCTCACTGAATGAACAAATGGTCACAACCATCAAGAATCTTGAGGTTGCAGTAATATTGACTGACAAGTACAATACTGTCTTCATTTTGGGATAGGTGTCAAGAATAGAGGAGAGAAGACGAAGGCTCAGATTTCAGTCTTCCTGACTTATTTGCCCTTCCATTTCCTCTTCCAAGTGAGAGATTTCTGTTTTCGCTCCTCACCGGCTTTCCTTTCTACTGTGCCTGGGGTCAGTGTTTGAGGAACAAAGCAGCCTGACAGCCCACTTCTGTGATCTCAGCTCTCAGGAGGCTGATGACAGAAGACGATGAATCTGAGGCCATCCTGGGCTACACAGCAATAATCTGTTTCAGTCCACTTCCTCAAAAAATAAATAAATAAATAAATAAATAAATAAATAAATAAATAAAAAGAAAAGAAAAGCAATAGAGAGGGAAGAAACTGTTATAAAGTTAGTGCCTTCGGGTCCTAGCTTTCTCACTTTCTAATTTTGTGACTTTGAGGAATCTCTTCATCTGTAAAAGCCAGAGTGATGAGTTCAGAGAAGAGTGTTGAAATGGATTCAAGGACTTAACACTGGGCAGCTCAGCACCCTATCTTCACCCTAACTGCTCTCCATATGTCATCAGGTCTTTATTTTCCTTATTTATAAGAATTCTCAAGGAAATCAGTGGCAGGAGGAAGGAGACAATGGAGGCTAATGGGAATGAATGTGGTTAAAATATGCAATACACATGTATGAAAATAAGGAACTAATTGTATGCATAATTAATGTAGGCTAAAAAACTTTGAAAAATTCACTACTTTTGATTTTTTTGGAAAAAGAAACCCTAGAATGTAGGACCTGTGTACATGATATCACATTAAAAAGCACATAAGGTAGTTAATAAAAAGTGAGAGTCCTTCCCCACCCTCTACACTCTCCTGTCAGCTGTACCAGTTAGTGTCCAGGTATCCTTCCAGAAGTAGACAGTGTGTTTGTAAATGGTTCATGTCCTCACTTCTCCAAATATAACACACTGCCGTCCTGCCTCCTCAACCTAATCTGTCAGTGCAGAAGTGCTGCATACTTGTTTAGCCGCATGCTTTCTGCTGCATGAAAGCATGGAACATGGCAGCTTACTTGCTTCCCATTGGTGGCCTTTCTGATTTTCGGCTACTACAAATACTGCTACAACTCACATGCTAGCCATGACATCATTTTGCTCATGTGGAGGCAAACCTATAGAACAGATACCTAAAAACAGACCTGCCCCCATCAAAGGGCACAAGGTGTAACTTTTGAAACACTGAGAAACATTCCCCAAAGAAGGTGCACCAGTCTGCACCCCTAGCATGACAGTCCTGCTTTCCTGACATTCTTCCCCACTCCAGGTCTCACTTCCTCAGGGCTGTCCTCTGTGGAGTAGGGAGAACCACAGTGTTCCTCACGGGGCACTTCTGAGCTAGTTGTAATTCAGGCTGTGCATGTATCGTCAAGCGTTGCTAATCTCAGCATCACGATTACTCTCTGTTTTTCCACCTCATGGGATTATTTTGAGGATGGCAGGAAGTCTCATTGTGAAAGTACTGTGCAAAGGGCTTTGCCTGTATTAGTTATCCACAAAAGTCCATGGGCTTTTCTTGTTGTAGGAAATAAGAGTATGTATGATATCTTATCCTGATCTCTTTGATATAGTTTTTTGGACAATTAAGAAATCAAAAACAGAGGAAGATCTCTCTCTCTCTCTCTCCCTCTCTCTCTTCCTTCTTTAGAAAATCTGAAAGAAATGGATGAATTTATAGATTCAGTCAAACTCCCAAGTTAAACCAAGAAGAGATCAACAACAGACCTATAACAAACAAGTAGATTGAAATAGTACCACAAGCCTCCTAAGAAAAGCTCAGGTCCAGATGGATTCACGGCCCAATTTTGCCAAAGCTTCATAAACTTTGTTTTATAAAGACATCTCTTGCCAGCTCACTGGTGCCATTCAGAAGACTCTTCAAGCTGCTGCTGTCCTCCTAGAGCATACTCTTATCTTTTCTTCCTGGAGTCCCACCTCTGGGACCCTGACACCATGTTTCTCCATTCTGCTGTTTCCCCGCAGAGGAATAGTTCTTTGTTAAAGATGCTGTGTAAGCTGGAATCTGAGTTGCCTTCCACTGTGATTTCCCTTATGTGAAGTGCATTCTTAATAAACTACCGTGTTTCCTCCTGTTCATCTGCCTTTTGTCACAGAAGTCTGTCCCAACTAGGAATTTATGATGGTTGAAGAGAAATTACTTTTGCTCCCAGCACCATTTATTTTCTCAGGAAGATTCGGGTCATGGCAGAGTCTGGTGGTAAGCCTTCCATAGATTTTTAAAAGTATTTCTCAAAGGCTTTTGAAGATTTTCTTAGATTTCCTAACCTTTGATATTAAAAATTGCGTTTAACAAAAACAGAACCTCTTCTTATGTTCATGTCCTCAAATTTTTCGTATGCCCAAAGTGAGAAATGTTGGAAATGAGCAGACAGACCAAGAGACCAGATGAAGAGGGCAGCGAGAATCTGGGACAGAGAGAAGGGAGCACAGGAGCAAGTACTGTGCCATGAGGCACAAAGGCTTAGCAAAGCCCAGGACCGGTGCGCTTCCACCTAAAGGTGCTGAAGGGCTGTAGACGCGTTGGCCTGGCCTAGTCCCGCACACCTCCTCCCGTCTCTGGGTTACTCAGACCTTTCTTATTGAGCCATGAACCCCACTCCTGCCTTCTCCCGTTGCGCATGCGCATTGGGTCTGACTCCAGTGCTTCTGTTTCTACACTTTGCACTAAGTCCGATCTTCCTTCAAGTTCCAGCTACCACTGGCTTCTCTGGCCACTGGCTGTCTTGGCATTGTGTTTCCTATTTTCTAACATTTGGCGCTCTCTCTCTCTCTCTCTCTCTCTCGGTGTTTGTGTGTGTGTATGTGTGTTCTGGAGGGGTTGAAACTAAGGCCTTACACATCCTAGGCAAGTGTTCTGCCACTAAACTACACTCCACACATTCTTTTAAATTTTATTTTGAGATGGCCTAGGCCTCACCATCTGGTTTCAGACTTGGAAGTGATAGGATTATAGCCATGCACCACTGTACCCAACACACTTCTTTCTGTGTGCTCTGTTCTCAGCGACAGTGTGACTCAGTCATAGGTGCAGTTGGTGCTTGTTGATTAACAGGCGGGTCAGTGCTTCCTGGGCTCATTCTGTTGTCTTCCCCGGGGAAGCTCATCTATTCTGTTTTCTGTTTCGACATGAACACAATTTGGAGGTTATGCTGTCCAAGCTAAAATGATAAACATCTCTCAAGGCTCTCATGACTAATGTTTCTTCAGCAGAATCTCCCATTTGCTGGCCTGGAATGCTTTGGGGGAAGGTTTATGAGGGTCTTCTGTGGTTGTCTGTGCGTAGGGGACTTCTTCCTTTCCACCCTGTGAGGCACATGGCTATGCTCTGTGGAGCCCAGCGGGGAAAGATGAAGTGATCATTTACTTAGCGTGGAAGCAGAGGAGTTAGAATTGTCAGAGTTCACAATCAGTCTGATCAAGTGGATTTTGGCAGAAAACCCGGAGAACTGAACTTTCAAAATTCCATTAAAAAAAAAAAACTTGTTTGTGAAGATTTAATGGACCAAACGTCAGTGCATTTCTTCGGATAATTTAATTTAAAACTGTGCTATTGCCTCAGCACTTTTGCATGTCAGTCATGTTTGCTGGCATTAAAGGTTATTTGTTCTAACCTGTGGTTTGCATAGAAGGTAGCTGACTTTTGGTTTTCTGTCTCACCATCCTTGACAATTAGCTAGTGAAAGGGTGACACTAATGAGACAGATTATTCTGTCTAAAAATGGCCAAATGACTCATCCTACGACACTTGCTTTCTGTTCAGCCATGTTGTAGCCAAGTCCTCAGCAAACATCCACTCCAGATGTAAGGGGAAATAAATCCATTACATCTACAAGAGAAACAATGGAAAATCTAAGCTCCTTCAAGTTATTTCATTTTATAGTCATCTTTTAGCATAAAGAAAAAAAAATCCCTAAGCTCCTAAAATGTGTGCCTTTTATATACCAATTATACATTAATAAGACTTAAAAAAGAAAAATTACCCTTAATCTCATAATAGAAAGACATAACCATTGTGTTAGTCGGCTTTCAGTTACTGAGGAAAAACACCTGAGAGAATCACCTTATTTGGAGGAAATGCTTATTTTGGTTCACAGTTTCAGAAATTTCAGTCCTTGGTTGTGTGGCCCTGCTGCTTTGGGCCTGTGATGGCACAGTCCATCATGGCAGAAGTGACAGAAAAGTCCTTCTCACCCTCTGCTAACAAAGAGAGACCAGAAAGGGCCAAGGACCTATAACTTTGAGAGCACCATTCAACCTTGTCTCTCACAGGTTCTGCCATCTCCCAGTCATGCCACAGGCTGATGACCAGGCCTTTAACACAAGCCACTGCAGCAGGCTACCAAACCACAGCAACTGTGAACATGCGTCCTCTTCTCTTGCAGAACCCACCCATGATTCTACCTGGGGCTGTGAGCATGTGCTCATTCAGCACACACACTGCTCTTCAGACAACCTCTGGCTTCCTGGGGTTGGTGCCGTCATGCAGCAGCTGTGCCACTTGTTTAAGGCTCATTCTCACTAGAGATTCTATTTTTGATAATATTTTAGATATTGCCTGGTGTCTGTTTAACAAAGCAAAGTCTGGTTCTCATATTAGTGGTGTGTGTGTGTGTTGTATGTTATGGCTTTATAGCATTTGGTTGTGCTGATATTCCAAAATGTATCCAACTCATGTGATACAGGGCACTTTGACTCATTTTCTCTTTGATCTCCTTTTTCTATTCGTGTGTTATCTTGGTTTGTGTTTTTCTTTTCCTTTCTCCTTTGTTATTATATTGCTGCTTGCATTTCTTTCTGCCGATGGCTGAAGACTTCTACACTTGTTCTTCTTAGCACTTGCTGACTTCTTGCTGAACATATTCGAGTCAGTTGCTCTCCAGCAGCGTTAGGGTTTAATCAGTTCTTGCTAATCCCCCCGCCTTCCTGTGAGAGTATTCACTTCTACTTCTCCCACAATTCCCAGTTCATTTTTAAATGATTCGGGGAGTTTAGATTCACTGTTTGAAATGCAATTTGTATCCATTCTTTGAAGAATTATGCTTGACATTTTATTGGTTATAATAGTTCAGCAGTCTTTAGCTATTAACTCTGAACATTACTGCTTCCATTACTCAGTGCTGTTTCTCCTCATGTGTATGTGCAGGTGCAGGTGTGTATGCAAGTGTGTATGCACCTGCGTGTACATGCATGTTGAGGCCAGAGGACATTCCAGTGTCAAGCCTTTTGAGACAGGGTCTCTTACTGGCATGGAGGTCAGGCAGGCGAGGGTAGCCGGCTGGAAACTCCATGCGCCGGTCTCTGCCTCCCCTGTGCTGGGACCTACGTGTGTGTGCCAGCACTCCTGGCTTTTCTTTATGACTGTGGATTCTGGGAGTCAAACCTAAGGGCTGGTGCTGTAGCAGCAATGGTGTCATGCTCACAGCCCTTGTCATTTCTTTCAAACATAGTTACTTGTGTAGATTTAAATGCTTCATTTTTGTACACTTCTCAATAAACTGAATACTTTTTTGAGGACATTCTTTTAAGAGTCTCTATGTGGGTGATAAACATTTTTAGCCTTTGCATGTTAACTTTTTTCATATCACCAAGCAGAAATGGCACAAAATGTAAGTTTTACCTTAATTTATTTTACATTTTCTCCCAGTTATTTATTGGACTTGAGATTTAATTTGATCCTTTTCCTTTCTAGATTACCTTAAAAATCACCCCAGTCTAAATATGTAAAGCTTTACTACATTTCTTTCAAACACAATATCATAGCTAGGCTGCATAGATGACCATGGCAACCAGATCTCTGTGCCTTCCTCTCGTTACAGGGGTCTTTCTGTTGATACTTATAGACCAGATCATTACTGGCTACAGAGTTCTGTTTTCTCACTGTATTCTGTGCACACTGTCTTTCAGGTACATTGCTGCACCATTTGTCTTTCTTCCCATTCCTTGTTTTGTGTTCATTCCTTCTCTTACACCGGATTCTGGGAGAAGGTCCATAATCAATTCCTGGGTTTAGTTTTCTGCCTTCTCTGTCTTCTGCTCCCCACTTCCTTTGTACTTTGACACTCAAAAATCCTGTTTTTCACTCGAAAGCATTCCAATCTAGACACAGAATTTTTTTTTTTGCAGAAATGTAACCCTGAAATTCACAGAATTACACGTAGCTCCAAATAGACAACTTCTATATTTCTTGCCTTGTTTTAGGAGTTTGGTACTTACTGCTTTAGGTCCAGTGATCTTTCCATGTGTTTAGTGAACTTTCAGCTGTAGGGGTAGGGAAAGAGCTGTATGCTAGTTTATTTTAAGGAATCATGAAGACTTTGTCAGCATTTTGATAGATCCCTGTTCACATGCATTTAGCCTCTAGAATCCCCCTTCCTATCACCCCTACCCACCAAGGAAATGTGTCCCATAGTTTCACCGTAGTCAGATTCCAGAAGCTTGAGAACAGGGACTGGGAAGTAGAGCCAGAGGGACTTTCTGAGGAGCCCTATACCAGTCACTGAAGGCTGGTATTTTCTCAGCATCACTTAGCACTTTCCAGCCTGCTGTGGCCCTCAGTCATGGGCAGAGCCCTGGCTACTCCAGAAGAGAACCAGGAGACAGCCCAAGGCCACCTCCTTCTGAGTGGTTTGAGTAGCCCTAGATTGATTCTGCACTCCAGATGGCCAATCACAAGACAGAGCAGAGTGGGATGACCAACTGCACTCTCCTCCCATTACTCAGAAAACTCACCCTTCGCTCCAGCTTTAACTTTTGTGTCTGTGCACATTTGCACGACCCTGATGGTGGTTCACCCTCTGGGTAGAAATGCACATTCCTTTTTGATTTAGGTCTAGACTTTTCCACTAGCGCATGCTGTTCCTCAGTCTAGTGGTCTAGAAGGCACAATGCCTTCATAACTGCTCTGACATTCTTGACCTGCACTTGACAGAACTTCATCTACTTTTATTTTCATGAGAATTTGATAAAAATTCCTGAGCCACCATAAGGGACACAAATAGCCATAAAAACTCCCCCTTAGAACCTTGTCAGTCTACAGGACATGGACATCTGAACAATACCTCAATAAATTGCCTTGCTATTTTCTTGGTGATACAATGGATCCTGAACACACACACACACACACACACACACACACACACACACACGCACAGAGGGAGAGAGAAAGAGGAGATAGAGTTCTGGTTTGTTTCTTTATAGTTTTCACCACAAAATATGGACAATATCCATGGATCATAAAAATTAACGTTTTTTCCTCTGCTGTGAAGACCATTGCACTGTGACTGACGGTCCCTGTCCTCTAGGACTCTGGATGCAGCCACGGCAAGCCTGGAATATCTGTTTTGCTCTTGTTTTTACATCTCTTCTGCAGGCACAAGCTGAGCTTTCCAGTTCAGAAGGTAAGAGCACATTAGAATATTTATTTAAAGGCAATTCCACCGCCTGCTCTTTCTGGGTAGCTGGGCTCACCATGTCACTAGACCCCCAAGTGTGTCTTCACATTATGGTGGTGGCCCAGCTTGTGGGAACATTGTTTCCCTATGGTTAGCAAATGGCTTCTTCCACAAGCTTTTAACTCCACAAGTTTGTAACCATTAATTCTTAAGGGTTTTAACAAATCTCCCCAGTTAAATATTAAATAATAAATGTTGCCCGGATGGCAACAGTGCTTTGTGAAGTCTGTTTGAAGTGTCCTTTAAAATATTAAATTCAAATAAACGATTGAATCAGAACAAAGGCTATATCTTAAGACAAATTCAACCAAGTCTCTTTAACCTTTGAGCTTTCAACATAGATTAGAAAGCCAGGGCAACACATGCTTCTGTAGCAAATTGAAGTGGGATTTTGGAAGCAGTTCTTGCAAATACAGGTAACCCACACCTAGGCTTCATCTACACATGCCATTTTGAAGCAGAGATTTTGCTGCTCATTATTTGATAAGAATGTGATTTTTTAAAAAAAATGCTTATGTTCAAAGAAGCAAATCCTTGAAAATGCTTGCTCTGGGTGCTATGTTTATTCCTTGTCAAAGTCTTCCATATGAAATCTGTTCTGCTTATAATATCCACCACAGTTGGAGCCTTGAAAAAAAATCTGTTTCATATCTGCCCTTTGCACTTAGCTTATTTTATTTTATGCTTCTCCCAAGTTATCTGTCTGCAAGCAGTCTTGCTTCTAAGCAGTCAGTCCTAAGGGAGAAGACACAGCTGGGGTTTCCCAGCACTTGGGGAGGGGGATCCTGGACTCCTAACACTTGGGTTAGGTAGGGAGCAGGTAAAAGAGACCAGGGCAACTCCCCAAGCTGGGGAAAAAGTCTGCCTTCTCTCTACACTGTGCAGACTGCTCCATGCCTATGGACTCCAATCTTGGGTTTGTGTTCTGCTGTGGAGTCTACCTGCTCCATCTGCTTCCTCCACACTGCAAGTTTCCTGTGGCTCTTGATCCAGACTGACCAGAACAATGACTCCTTTCCAGACACACAGGAGATACAATTAGTCTCAGGGCGTGCATGACAAACCTGGTTATAGGATTTGGGTTGCATGTTTGGTTGCATGGTTGGCTTCAGGTGACTGAAGGTTGTCAAACACTCATCAGACACCTTGAAAGAATATGGGCTTCAAGGGCTTCTGAAAGGAGCGGGAGCAACGCGCGCACTTGCTTGTGTTTCCTTTGGCCTCCTGCACCCACTCTAGTAAAAGATGCTCTCCTACAAGAACGGCCGCACCCTCAGCTAAAGACATGGAAGCTACAATCTCATCCCCATCCCTACCTCCTGACTGAAAGTCTAGTCTAACGTAAAGGGATCTCTTTTCTTAACTTTAGAAATAAGTGAAGCAATCTGTTGGAGCGTGATAGGTTAGAAATTGCCCAAAATACTAAAGGAAACCTCAAAACGGAGAGAGAAACATCTCCGGAAACCGAAGAACAGGTTCCCCTTTCCTCCAAAAGTAGACTAGGAATATGTGGGGCAGCCACTTGATCTGGGGACCTCCTTCTGTGGAGTTCAGCGTGGCACCTGTCATTGTCTAACTTTACTGTTTTTGTAGAGTCACAGAACTGACTCGGTCCTAGCACCCGTTAGCTGAAAGGTGCTGAAGGCGTTGCCTTCTCTTCCTGTGTGTCCATTCTGTTCAGGCCACTAGGGGGCCTCGGTGGTTTGCTGAGGAATGGGCAAAAAGGCAGCTTTTTGAGGTAAAAGCCACCCAAAAGATGCTTTAACCAAAAACTTTTGGGGTTAGGCTCTGTGGTTTGGGGCAAGTTAAGTTACTTAGAACCACTGGGTTCTTACTTTTAGAAAGGGAAGAAGGCAGCGTGAAGAGCTTTACAGTTACTGACGATCTACAATGTACCAGACAGAGCCTTGGTTTTAGATGGGATTCCCTCAAAAACAAAGCCTGGGATAAGATCTTGGCGTATTTGGGGAGTGTGGATCTCTGATGACTGGGCACAGAAGGTCCAGAAGCACGTGTAAGGGTGAGTTGTAGAGGTTGGTGAAAGGTAAAGGCTGAGAGGGGTCTCAGGAGAAGAGCCTCGAGTACCTCCATCCCCTGGCTCCCATCTCACCTGCGTGGGGATTGGCTCTAAGGGTACCGCACCTGCCTAACCAGCGTAGGATCTGAGACAGAGCGCAGAGACATGCGGTACACACATAAGGTGTGTGGGTCTGACTCAGATGAGCTGTCACTGAAATAAACGGAGCCAAAGCAAAGTGAGAAAGCTGGGCTCTTGGGACAAGGTGCAGGACCCAGATGCTCCCCCACTTTCAATGCAGTACTTGTCAAACCTACCGTAAACTGAGAATACTATTAGTCAAAAATGCATTTAATATATCTACACTACCAAACACCATGGCCTAGCCTCGCCTACCTGAAACATGCTCTGCTCAGTGTATTTAAGTCTAAAGTTGGCCATGAATATCTCATATAATTTATTGGGTGCTGTACTGAAAATGGAAAAAAGAGTAGTTACATAGGTACGCTTCCTATAAAACTGAAAATTTCTAAGTAGAACAACCTACATTAGGGATCTATCTATCTATCTGTCTATCTATCTGTCTATCTATCTGTCATCTACATATACAGCCTTCGCAGCCTGTCAATGTACCCTACACAGATGGTATAAGGATTTCCTATCTTCCTCCCAAGGTTGAGAAATACATTTCATGTAATCATGCTGAATGGAACTACTGATACTGGGTATTCTAGCTTGTTTGGAAGGGAGAATGTAGCTACTCCCAAATGCTCCCTCCACTAGAGGCTTCTTTTTGGTGGGAAAAAAGGAATGTAAAGAAAAGAAAATCTGTCTGCCAATGAATCTTCGGGGAATGATTTTAGAAATCCTAGATGTCAAGGCCAGCCTCAGTGGAGTCGCGTTGAATGGATGAGTGTCATTCATAAGACTAGTCATTGCTCATCCAAGTAGACACAAGACTACAGGACCCAAGATATTTATGAGATGATTAATGGAAACACCAATCAAATGATCACCTTCAATGACACCTAAGTCCCCCACAGCAAGAGACCAGTACAGCTTTTGTGTAAAAAGCTCTTAATACAGCCATCATTGACATCTGCTAAGGAATCCTTTTCCAATGCAATAAGCAAGTAGATCTGTGTTAAGTGAATAGGAGATATGAACACACTTGTCCAAAGAGTATTTTTCTTCCAGGTGAGCATGTCATGAAGCAAAAAACACGGGCACATTCTGAGTTGACCAGAGCACAGACAGAACCTCCTCATGCTGAGCAATCGCCAGTCTACTTACTCACTGGAGGTGTATATCTGAGTGGCATGCATCTATCTTCTTTCTACTTAAGATGATTTGTTTCTCAGATTATGAGACAAGTATCACTATCAGTTTCTTAGTGAAGTTTTCTAGAGAGACTGCCACAATCTGTCACCGCCCCGTGTAGACTCCTTCCCTTTGGAGCTTGCAGCAGTAAATGATGTTTGCAGATTTGTTTTTTTGTTTGTTTTAATAAAGAAACCACAGATGAGGCAAAACGTGTCCTTCCCTCCGTCCCATGGACACTGTCTTGTTCAGTCACTCTCAGCTTTCTCTAAGTTGTGGTCACCTTCCCTAGGCCAGAGTCTCTGCCTCTATGACTCCACACTTTCTCTCCTGCTCTGGTCTAGACTTCCCCCTGATGCCCTGAAAGGAAGCCTCCAAAATTAAAATCCTTTAAGGGTTCCATCTTTTTTTGGTCATTGTTGTTGTTTTCTTTTTTGGTAATAAAATCAGAACTTTGAACTTCTCACAGCTGCTTCATCTGCTTTTTCACTCCAGCCTGTGTGTGTGTGTGTATGTGTGTGTGTATGCATGTGTGTGTGCATGTGTGTGTGCATGAGCACGCAAGCATGCAAGCCTTTGTGAAGCATCCTAGCTAGCACTGCCTCCCATGCCAGCCTTAGCCACCGACCTTCTCCCTTCCATCAGCATCATCCATCTGTGCCCCCTTGGAAGCAAGGACACTTCCCCAAGCTCCTTAATGCACTCAGTGGAACCACAGACAAAAGTAAAAGAACCTTTCTCTAAGCAGTGATTTGGTCACACTGACATGGCAAAGAGAGAAGGGAGATGTTCTAGGCAGTGGTAAGAAAAATAAACAATATAAGCTTCCAGCTCTCCTGCTCTAATTCTTCTCTATGGATTTTGGTTCTTTTATCTGATCTGTATTCTAAGAAGACTAGATGTCTGCATATCTAAATATTTGAACCTCACAGGCTCAAGCAGGTGTTTTATATACATTTCTGGTGTTTCCCACCATTTAAACTGCGTGATTCGTGTTACTACATAAGAAAAAATATGACTGATTGCTATACTATGAATATTAATCATTCTACCTGGAGAATTAAGTGATGAAACTGATACTGCCTCCTTAATACTCGTTATAGTAAATTTCACATACTTTTAAAAGCATAGATAATTTTGTCTGGATGAGGTGTCCTGCTCTTAAAACTCCATGGACACAAAAATGAGAAGGCCTTAAGTTTATTTTGTTGTTAGAAGAGTGCCTCTTCACACCAAAAAAAAAAAGCACAATTATTGTAGTTCATAGTGGCAACTGATAGCTATTGTGGGATATATATATATATATATATATATATATATATATATATATATATGGTTTTTTAAGGAGCTTTCATGCTGATTTCCATGATGGTTGGACTAACCATCAATGTAACCATCCCACCACCAACAATGTACCCATGTTCCTTTTCTCCTACATTCTGGTCAGCATTTGTTGTTGTTTGTTTTCTTTCTAACCATTCTGACTGGTTTTTTAGAAAACCTTTTGACTAGATCTGCTGTGCTAAGGAATAATTTTCTCAGAGCCCATATATGACAAGTTGATGGGGAAGAGACTGGTTCTGATTGTCCCTAAGGCTAGTGGTACTATGCAGACACTAGAGAGAAGCACGTTCTGTAAGCAATTATCAGAAGGGTCGTGGATGGAGAGAGGCACATGAGAGATCTAAATTAGGCTCCGGAGCCTGGGGGAGTTATCACCTCCTGTGATGAACAAAGCATAAGTTTTATTATTTTATTCTATTCTAGATTTTGAGGCAGTGTCTCTCTTTAGTCCCAGTTTGCCTGAAACTCACTGTATAGACCAGGCTGGCCTCGATCTTACTGAGATAAACTGCCTCTGCCTCTTGAGTGCTTGGATTAAAGACATGTGCCACCTCAGCCAACATTAACATTAATTCTTAAAAATTGCAGTAAGACATCTTTTAAAAAATTTTAAATTTTCTTCTTTGAAAATTTCATACAAGTATACAATGTATCCCTCCAAATTCCCCTGGGATCCCCCAACCAATCTGCCTCCCAAAGTCCTACCCTCTGTCTCTGTCTGTCTGTCTCTGCCTCTGTCTGTCTCTCTGTCTCTGTATGTCTGTCTGTCTTTCTCTCTCACACACATTTTCTGAGTCTGATTAGCACTGTTCACATGCACATAGGTGTGGAGTCATCTACTGGGGCATGGGCCACCTGCCAATGGCCACTCCATCCCCAAGGAAAAGAGACTGTCTGTCCTTCAGTTGCCATCAACTATCTTCAGCGAGGATGGGGCATAGGGAGCACCTTTCCCCTCCATGCTGGAATTTTTTCAAAATATTTTTTATCGAGTCATTGTGTGCTTCATACAGAACATTTTAATCAATCTTATTGTTCTGGATACTCTGTTGTCTGTTGTGATGTTTCCCCTTTCTTTCTTTGATTAACTATGCCAGGGGTCTCTCTATCTTGTTTATCTTTTCAAAGAACCAGCTCTTGGACCAATTGATTTGTTGTATTGTTTATAAATCATAAATTTTTGCTCTGATTTTTGTTATTTCTTCTTGTCTGCTGGGTTTGCATTTCACTTTTGTTGCTTTCAGGATTTTGAGTTGCAATGTTAAATCATTTATTTGTGTATCTGATTTTTTTTAATGTACACACTTAGAGCTCTAAACTTTCCTCTTAGGACTGCTTTTAATGGGTCTTAGAGGCTTTGTTGGGCTGTGTTGTCCTTTTTGTTGAATTCCAGGAATACTTTATTTCTTTTGTAATTTCTCCTTTGACCCATTCATCATTCAGGAGTGTGTGGTTTAGTCTGCATGAGTCTGTGAACTTATGAGGGCTTCTTCCACTGTTGATTTTAAACATTATTGCATTGTGGTCTGATAGAATGCATGGAATTGTTTTGATTCTTTTGTATTTGTTAAGGTTCGTTTTGTGCTCCAGTGTGTGATCAATTTTGGAGAAAATTCCATGGGGTGCTGGATAGAATATGTATTCTTTGGTGCTTGGGAGGAATATTCAGTAGATGTTTGTTAGGTCCATTTGATGTATGGTGTTGCTTAATTTACACGTCTCTCTGTTTATTCTCTGTCCAGGTGATCTGTCTAATGCAGACAGGTGGTATTGAAGTTCCCTACTAATAGTGAGTTGGAATTAATCTGGGTCTTAAAGTCCTATAGTACTGTTTTTATGAAGTTGGGTGCACCTGAGATTGGTGCATATATGTTCATGATTGTGATATCCTCCTGGTTAATTGTTCCTTTGATCAGAATGAAGTGATCCTCTTTACCTCTTCTGATTGGGTTCAGTTTGAAGTCTATTTTGTCAGATATTAGAATGGCAACTTCTGATTGTTTCTGAGTGCCAGTTGCTTGAAATATTTTTTTTTCATCCTTTCACCCTAAGGCAGTACCTGCCTTTGAAGGTGAGATGGGTTTCTTGCCAAGAACAAAAGGTTGTGTTTTGTTTCTTGATCCATTCAGCTAGCCTTTGTCTTTTGACTGGAGAGTTCAGTCCATTGATATTTAAAGTTATTATTGAAAGATGTGTGTTGATTCCTGTCATTTTAAATTCTGTTTGTACCTTTAGTCTAACTTTGTGGTTTCCTAATTAAACCTTCACTTAGTTTCCTTTTCTTGCCCCTTGGATATAGTCGTTACTTTCTTCAGCTTTTTTTATTGCTGCAAGTATTCTATGAGGTGCTGATTTTCTGGACGTGAATTATTTGAATCTATTCATGTCGTGGAAGATTTTTTTCTTTCCCCTTCAATGATAATAGACATTTTTGCTGGGTAAAATATTCTATGTTGACATCCATGGTCACTTAGAACTGGGAATACTTTAGTCCAGGCTGTTCTGGCTTTCATAGCTTGCACTGATATATCAACAGTAACTCTGATGGGTTTTCCTTTGTATGTGACTTATTCTTTTTCTTTTGCAGTTTTCAGAATTCTCTTTTTGCTGTGTATACCTATGGCTTTTACTGTGATATGCCATGGGTATTTTCTTTTCTGTTCCAATCTATTTGGTGTTCTGTGTGCTTCTTGTATTTGTATAGGAATGCCTTTCCTTAATTATGGGAAATTTTCTTCTTCTACAGTCTGGTTGAAGATCTGGGCAGTACCATCATCCTGAGATTCTTCTCCTTCCTCTATGTCTATGATGCGTGTATTTGGGTTTTTCATGGTGTCCCACATTTCCTGTACATTCCATTTCTGTGCCTTTAAAAAATTTCATAATCTTTGCTTGAGTGGTTCAGTTCTTCAACTTTATCATCTAGTCTTGGTATTCTGTTTTCCTTTTCATTCATTCTATTGACGAGGCTTTCTCACATTGGATACTGAAGTTTTCACTTTCCTCTTCATTTCAGCCTGAGTTTTCTTTAATATTTCTATCTCTTTTGTGAATTCATCAAATTTATCCCTGTCTTCTTTGAGTTCTTCAATTTTGTCATTTGTGTAGTCTTTACATTTATTGAATTCTTTGATCATGTTTATGATTGTTCTTTTAAACTCTCTGTCCTGAGTTATCTCTGTGGGGTTCCAATTGTAGAACTCTTCTGTAGGACTGATGATTTTTGCTGGGGACATATTATTTGGGTTTTTAATATTATTATTTTTGTTGTGATCTTGGCATGTGGATTTCTTTTGTTGTTTGTGATACTGATGAGAGACTTGAGCCTTTTGTTTGTTTAAAATCTGATTATTTTTGTATACTTGATATGACTTATGTTTTCTTACTGGGTATGAAAAACGGATTGGTCAGGGGTTCAAGTTCTCTCTTTTGGTTTTATATTAGAGGGACCAGATGACTCTAGTTCAGCTGCACCAGACTCCCCTCAGAGGCACAAGTTAAGTGAGATCAGATGCTCTCCGATGCTCTCATAAGGTCTATATCCCTCTAGCCAGCAGGCACAGAACAGTTTGGGAAAATTGCTAGCCACAGGCTGAATTCAGGCTTTCTCATGCAATCTGCAAAGTTCTGGGTCCTTACAAAATGCCCAGAAGCCTAGCCCTGCAGCAGTGGGCTTAGGGGGCTGCAGATGGTACTAATGTAAGGGGATGGGCAAGGTTCAGTTTGGAAAGCTCACAGTCTGTCAGAGGCAGAGGGTTGTCCAGAGATCTGGGTTTCTAAGAGTAAAAGAGTGCCTGTGCTTGAGGCTGAATGGAGAACAGGATGTGGGGGCGGGGCAGTTTGGAGTTCCTGCGGTTGGTAGCGATGGACACGTGATGGGCAGAATCACATTTACCAGGGAAAAAGCTGGTCTCCAGAATCAAAGGCAAGTTCAGGGTGGGGACAGTTTATGAAAGCTCTAGCATACTAGACTGAAAAATAATGCTGGTCTGAATAGGGAATTCAGAACACAGTGTGTGGGTCTAGACTAAGAGATCTCAGGATCTGGGGTGCTAAGAGCCAGAGTGGGCCTGTGCCCAAGGCTAGAAGGAGGATAGGACTTGGGGTTGGAGGAAGCTGGCGTTGTTCAGGTGGAGGGGAGGAGAAAGATGATGGGTAGATCAAATTTACCAGTGAAGAAGGTTGCTCACAGAAATCTAAGGCTGGCTGGGTAAGGGGACAGCCAAGGTAGATGGGAGGTCACAGGAATGTAATGGCAAGTTGGGGGTGGGGACAGCTTGTATAGGCTCTCACAAACTAGACTGAAAAATTGAGCTGGTCTGAGTATGGGATTCAGGACACAGTGGATGGATCTGGACTAAAGGATTAGTCTCTGCATCTGGGATGCTGAGAGCAGAAGTTTTAATTGGCTTGACTTTGAGCAGATCTTGTGCAGGTAACTACAGCTGCAAAACAACCTATGTGAAACAACCATGTCATGTCCAGAGGACAGCATTTCTCAGCACTCCTCCCCATCCTCCAGGATTATTTATCTTTTTATAAATTGTATTTACTACAGGCAGGTCATGCAGTACTACTATGCATGTCATGAAACATTCCAGGAGGTCAGAAGAGGACATCTGATCCCCTGGAACTAGAGTTAAGATGGTTGTTTGCTGCCATATGGGTGCTGGGAACTGAATCTGGGTCCTCTGCAAGAGTATTCAGTGCTCTTAACTGCTAGGCCATCTCTCCAGCCCCACATTATTAATCTTGATTAATAATATCATTGTGTTCCTTTAAACTTTGATTTTTCTATTATTTTCATTGATAGTCATTTGTATATTTTTTATGAAATTCAATGTGATGTTTTGATATATGTTTTCATTTTCAAGATATTAAGTCAAACTTAGCAAATCCATCCCTTCACATACATATTTGCCATGTGAACATTTAAATCTGTCTTCACAATTTTGAAATGTATTCTACATGTGTGGGATAGATCTCAAAAACCTTATGCCTCTGTGTAACTGAAACACTGTACTTTTTGACCAACATACCCTTTCTCTCTCCCCCACAGCCTGAGGCAGTCCATCTGCTCTCTATTTCCATCAGCTTTATATGGCTGAGATTGTGCAGTATTGATCTTTCCGTGTCTGCGTACTTGACTCAGCATGGCGTCCTCTAGCTTTATCCATGCTGTCACAAATGGCAAAATTTCCTTCTCTTTTAAAGCTGGATAATTTTCCATGGTGCATATATAACATATTTTCTTTATTTGTTCATCTATTGATGGACTCCTGGAACCAATAGCACAGAAATACAGATCATAAGTGACCACTACCAACAAACAATATGAGTTCATACACCAGCTAGCTGGATAATCATGAACTTTAAATTTTATCTAATTCTCCACTCCTTAACCATGACCCTGACACCAGGAAGACTGTATTGCAGTTTAAATGTTGTGAAATCTCTCCCTGTTTTCCTGGGCTCCTGATTAAATGCATTTACTTATCCATTGATAAAACAAGTCATTATAATAACAAACTCTAGACTTAATATTCAGTGAAAAGATAAGAGTATTTTTATTCAGACCAGTAAAATACTGACTAACAACAAAACATTTTTTTAAAACAAGTTTTTAACATGCGGTCCAGTCTGACCTCAAACTTGAGATCCTCTTTATCCCAAGTACTGGAGTGATAGGCAGATGTTAACACACTCAGCTTAATATTAACTTTTTCTGAGGAGCAAATTAAGAATAAAGAAGATGAGTAAAAATTAATATAAATGCCTGTTATTTTGAAGAGAGAAAATGAACAGGCAGGAAAGGCAAAAGATAAAATGATACACATCTCAGCTACAGTCTGGGTCTTTCCCAGCCTGTAGAAGTGGTAGGTACATCCAGGGTCGTCACTACTGCATTGTCCCTATAGTACAGGTGCTCTTTGAGTTATATAAGGCTTATACCCATTGTAATTTGTAAATATCATACACTGAGAGTGTATTTGACCCTCCTAGGCTGCGGAACATCGCATCTTAGCAGTGCCGTGCACTGGGGTGTTTATTTCCCCTTGTGCTCTGTGACTGACCCAGAGCTGCCATTCACTGGCAGTATTAAGAATCTGATGAGATCATAACAGGTATCAGTACAGAAAGAAATCAAAACTGAAAATTCAAAGCAAGATTTTGATTGAATATGCATCACTTTTGAACCATTGGTAAATAAAAACATAGTAAACTGAACCACTGATTTAAGAGCCACGTGTGCATGCAAACTTGTTCTTGAGGCAAGAACTATAGACATACATTTCCTTTATAACACAGTTAACTTTAGCAGACAAAAATAAAGAAACTTAGAATTAATGGTGGGCATCTGTTCATGATGACCCCAGTTACACTTATGTACACTTAGTCATATTATCTTGAAACCACATTCTCTCCAGTCTCAGCACTCAGGTTTTTTAAAAATCTATTTTATTATTTTTATTTTATGTGTATGAGTGTATTGCTTGCATGTATGGAAGGGCATCCATGTCATGAAATGCCAAAGGAGGTCAGAAGAGGAGGTCAGATCCCCTGAACTGGAGTTGCAGACAGTTGTTAGCTCCCATGTCGGCACTGGGAATCAAACCCAGGTCCTCTGCAAGAGCAGCCCGTGGTCTTAACCGCCGAGG
Organism: Eospalax fontanierii; assembly: GCA_035773235.1. Classification (NCBI taxonomy): domain Eukaryota; kingdom Metazoa; phylum Chordata; class Mammalia; order Rodentia; family Spalacidae; genus Eospalax; species Eospalax fontanierii. The sequence continues at coordinate 25,217,872 of CM069528.1, read as the reverse complement.
TGGTAAGTCAGCTCTCCAGCCCCATTAGCACTCCATTTTAAGTTCTCAGACTGATTAATACTTGAACTGGTGGTGTGGCTCAGTGGTTAAAAGTACTTGCAAGCCTGGAAAATTGAGTTTGATCCCTAGGGCTCATATGAAGTTGGAGAGAACTGACTCCAGAGTTGTCCCCAAGCCTCTATGGGTACACCATGGCATGCCTGCCCAGCCCATCACACAATAATAATAATGATAATACACATTCTAAAAATGCCCTCTAGAGAGAATAGTAGGGGACAGGTGTTATGAAGGGTGAAGTGGGGGAAACGGGACTATTTAACTAGGGAGGAGAGATCGTTATACACAGAGGTAAAAAGGACAAAGGTGCTCTAGAGAGAGGAATGGTAGGCCATGGGTACCATCAACGGGGGAAGGAGGGAGATGGGAGTGCTTTAACTGAGGAGGGAAGAAGGAAGATTAGACAGGGAGGGGGGAATAATGGTTCTTAGGTGGTGTGAAATACCAGAGGGAAATTTATTAGTTCCAAAGCCTACTGAAAAATAGACACACGGTATCTTGTACATGAGCGCATGTGTGTAGCCGAAGGCATCACAGAACCAAACAGGAGCAACTTCCCTTCAAATTGTTAGTCAGAGTAGTTCAGGAGACTCCCAAAATAACACAGGCTATTGCCACAGCCCTTGATTGCTTCCCAGAACTTGAAGGTAAGATCCTGTTGCTGAGAACAGGACATACTTTGGACACAGGACTTGAAGCAATGGAACTGGAATTGACCTGGAAGCCTCTTCCCTGAAGACTAGCTTTCATAGTTTCAGAACATGCTATGAAAGCTGTTAAGGGAGAGCATCAGCTGATGGCCCAACCCAAACAATGACCGGCACAGCAAACTATCTCTGTCAATGCAGGAGTGGTGCTTTGGGGATCTTCCACTGCTGTCTAATTGAACTTAAGGCCTGCTCAACGTGAGAAAATTCATGTGTGGTGTTGTAAACGTGGCCAAATACACATGGCTGGAGAGAGTATAGATCCTAGAGAAAAATCTTAAGTCTGTCACATCCCTACCCAAATATAATTTCTTAGTGTATGCTAAATATGGATCCTTATATTTACAGACAAGTATACCTCTCACCACTTATCAAAGAAGCTTCTTTTTGAAACCGAAGGAGGCATTATAGAGCTCTACAACTAGCTTAACACAGAGAATAAGTGTTGTGAGAAGCCAAGCCATAAGTGACACATCTACAGTGGAACCTCTGACCTAAGTGGAACAGGTGACAGAGAGAATACAAATGCATCTCCAGCTCTCACCAGTGAAGTTTCCTCAGGCAACAGAGAGCAATTATTGCAGAAGGTCACAACTGGCCACGGTGTGGAGAATAAGAAACTGCAGAGTGCATGTCCCTGGGTAGGACTCCTAATTAAACCTCACTCAGCCAGGACTGAAGGACCATTGCAGAAGAGGGGAAAGAAAGATTTTAAGAGCCAGGGGTGATAGATGATCACAAGGAAACAGTTTTCCAGGCTCCTGGGAACTTGCTCAGATGAGCGTACGACAGCTTGTAGAAGATCCATGCTGACTCAAACCAGATCCAAACTGAAAGTCAAACTCAAACCTAGTATAAAACTGGGAAAATGGGTCAGAAGCCCCAACCTTTGCTGAGGAACTATTGGCAGCTGATCACTGCTGGGTGAGGGAGAGTTGGTCTTCTTTAGGAGAATGACACTGGATAGGCTGACCCGGCTCTAGTGGATGAACTCACACCGATGGACATCTGGGAACACAAACTTGACTTAATAGGCTTTACATATTCGACAGAATGCATGAAATCTGGTGGAGGATCTATGGAACAGTGCAGGTAGGGAGGGGGCCTAAATATGATTAAGATGTGTTGTATGAGATGCACAAAAATTCAACTAAAATATATATATTGGGAAAAGTACCCTCTAAAAATGAAAAACAGTCCATATCACCTTATTGAGTTTTTAATAAAGAAAATATTGAAGACCACTTCAGTGTATATGCTTCGCCAGTATAAATGCACATTAATTCTGAAAACAGTACAATGAACTTTTTGTGAAAAAAAATTTCTTTATCATCTGCTTCCCTTAGTCTAGCTCTCAATGTATGACCCTGAAAAGGCAGGAAACTCTGACCCTGAAATCCAAGTTCAGCCCTTATTTCAAGACTGAAACCCACTTAAATTCCGAGAATAAGTAGCTGACAAAGATAATTTTCATAGATTAACATTTTTCACCTGGGTTTTATTTTTCTGGAAGAAGTATACACTGCATTGCTTATGCATTGATCAAACTTTTATTGGACCAGCTGTACTCATAGACCTGAAAAAGTGATTCAAGCAAAACAAAAGAGAACATAAAAGCACAACTATAATGGCTTTAAATCCCAAAGAGGCAATTACAAGTTTGATTCCAGCGAGGCAGCTGGACTCCATCAGAAAACTAAACACCTTATCCATATTAAGTAGTTATGAAGGCGAGGGCTCAGGATGTAAATAATAAATTTCCATTGCCGTCATATTTGTAAAGTACATCCCTTTTAATAAATGGAAAGAATATGATAATAAATTTCACACTAATTCCTATGCAGAGGAGAATTTTACAGAGTTCAAATGTGTCAAGACAGGTAAAAAAAAATGTGAGGTATGAAATAACTAATCATTGGAATGAAACAAATGAAAAGAGATGAGGAAATGCGGGCAGGATTAGATTCTAAGTTTTCAGCCACTTGAGCTGGGCTCAACCTAATGCAGCTTTTTGTATGCATGACATCTCCCTGCCTTAGAAAGAAAAATGAAAGTAAATGGAGCATTGTGCTGCTTCCCAAATTAATTCACAAAAGCCTAGAACAAGACACTTATAGAACTAATTATTGCATAGTTTAGAATACCTTTCTGTTCCCAAATTTTTAGACACAGGAATTGAGAAGGATAACATATTTATACCGGATTCCATCCAACATTAAGCAGGCATGCTCGGCTCTTCAAGCTCTGCTTTGAGTACTTCGAATATGCTCATTAATTTATTAACCTGCCAAACACCGAATCCTATTACACATCAGACATTGGGGGAAGGGCAGAGATCAGAAGACATTGTCTTAAACGTCAAGATGATGTGGGTTAGTAGGAAGACAGATGGGCACTTAGATAACCCCAGTTAAAAAGTACTGAGTAGAGAAATTGAGAGTTCGACTGGAAAGACTCTTTTATCTTGGGGTAAGGATTCAAAGACTTGCTAGAAAAATGTACCTTGAATGATTTCTAAATAATTTTGGAAAGATTTACTTCTAAATGCTGCTGTTTGTAGCAAATTCCTGAGGTTGTTCAGTGTTTAACTCATCTTGGTTTCAGGGATCACTACCCAAACTGAAGCCAGTTCTTAGCTGAAACGGTCTGATGATGTCCGTAGGGAAAATGGATCTCCTCCTCAGAGTCAACATACATGTGGATTTGAAACTTAGGTCAAAGACAAATATGTAAACGTTTAGAAGGCCAGCCTAGAGACTTGAGACATGAGACTTGGCCTCAAGAAAACGAAACGTGAACAAAATAGTAGCTTTTTAAAAGGAAGGGGGGAAAATCACCAAAACTTGCCTGAAAGTAGTTACAGAACTCCAACATTCTCAAAATTTTAAAGCATTACCGATGAAAATCTACTCCAGAAAATCCAGGGGGAGTGTCCAGAAGGGAAACAATTGTTCCAGAAGATGAAACAAGTAGAAAGCTTTCCATCTGCCTCCCTATGTCTGCTCTACATGGGATGCAATGACTCCAAGTTTATGTAATCTAAGATGTATCGACATATTTAAAGGAAAATAATCGAAAGAACGCTAATCAGGGCAAACTTATAAGAGCCTAGTCATTGAAAAATCTCAGTCTTCTGTGTAGAGTTTCCGTCACAATGATATTGAAGAGAGTGGGTGTCTAAGGAATGAACTGATGGGTCAGTATCTAATGCCAGCCGCATCACTTTAGCAGGATGTGAAGCACTTTATGTTGAGAGACAGCCTTTCCAGGAGATTTCATCTTGGAAGTTTGTAGACAACTAAGATCAGAACATCATCATAGTGAGAACCTCATGAGGCAAGAAGAGCTCAGGAAAGTGTATCTGATTCGCTTAGTAATTTACCCTGTTCATCCTGCTAGTTTGTATCTCGAATCTGCTTTTTCCTGTCTACATGACAGCCATTCCTACATGCATTGATTGTTACTTACAGACTGTTTTTCATACATACCTGCTCTTGGTTAGTGGCTTTTGAAGATCTAGTAGAATGATTATTGTCTACTGTCTTATTTCAAATCATTTGGGTTATAGAATTAAAATTTATAATGATTTCCACTACATAAGGCAACATCAAACAATAACACCTAATTTCCTATGGCCTTGTTCTTTATAGTTAATTATCTTTTAAAATAAAATGTTAAACGTACACTCTAACTTTATGAAAGTTCATGTGTACATTTATTGAGTGAGTTAAGATCTTGAGGATTTTCAGACTTGATAAACATTTTTCTTTACTTCATACAAGGTCACTGTTGGCATAACATCTTTTACCTCTTCTCTGTCCTATAATTAAAACTGGAGTGCAGGAATCAGAAGTTATTAAAAGTGCTGTGACCTCTGAGACAGAACTTGTTTTCTCATGAGTTTTCATCACACATTACTTTAAAAGTAATGAAGTAGGTTTAAGCCCAAACCAAGAGACACACATCAAGCACCCATCCTCTCTCATATGGAACCCTGTCTGGTCTGTGTTACCACCAAAGGCTCTCTGTCTAACCATGAAGAACAATTTGTGGATCATAAAATATCTGATCATAAATCCTATATGGTTAAGGCTCACTTGCCTAAGGAATGATGCTACTCACAATGGGCTGGGTACTCCAACATCAATGAAAAATCAAATCCTCACAGACATTCCCCCAGACCACTCTGATGTAGGAAATATCTTAGTTGAGAGTCTCTTCCCAGATAATTCTAGGTTGCATTAAGTTGACAGTTGAAGTTAATCAGGACAATAATCAAGAATAATGGCAACAGCCTTTGTTGTTTTGGATGCCTCTGGGGCCTCTCTAACCAATAACTCAGAGGCAGGTATCTGGTAACTGATATTTCATTTAATAACCCATATTTACTGTTTGGGGGTTAAGTTTGAGTTTGTTTTGTCAAGACCTTAAGATATATCATTAAGCTGTTTATCTGAGCTCTGGTTTTAAAAATATTTTTATTAGTTCTTTGAGAATTTTATATATGATATTTTGATCATATTCACCTAGTAACTCCTCCAAGATCCACCTGCCTGTCCTGCCCACCCAACTTTCTGTCCTCATGTTTATTTTTAAATCCAGCATGTCCAATTTGTGCTACCCATATACTTTTGGGTATGTGGCCCTGAACTGGAGTGTGTGGTTGACTGATCAGGGGTCACTCATAAAGAAAACCAACAGCTATCAATTGCTAATTGCTTCTCAGCTAGGAGTGGATTCATGTCCATCTCCCCACCTCCATGATGGAATTTTGTCTGGTTAGAGCTTGAACAGGTCTTATGCATTCTGTTACCACAGCTGTGAGTTCACATGTACAGCTAGCTGCCTTCTTGTATCCAGAAAGCTGTTTCTTTGTAATTACAACATTTGGCAATTACAATCTTTCTGCCTCCTCTTCCTCAATAGTCCCTGAGCTGAGGAAGAGCTGTGATGTAAATGTCCCATTTCAGGTTCAGCACTCTCTACTCTCTATAGTTCCAGAAGTCCTGGTTCTCTATGTTAAATACCATCTACTGTAAGAAGCTTTTTTGATGAGAGCGATTAGAGTTGAGAGAAGGATTAATCTTTGCATAACAAACAAACCTGTTCCTCCCCAAGTTGATTTTGGTCAGAGTGTTTTATCAGAGTAATAGAGAAGCAATCTATAACAGAAGTTAATGCTAGGATTGTGGGGTATTGCTCTGATAGACATGATCATGTTGGTTTTGGAAGGTAGTTGAAATGTTTGGAACTTTGGGTTAGAAAAAATATTGAGTGCTTAGAGTTTGGAAGATAAGCATATTTTGAGAAAATCAGATGATGGAGGCCTGGCTTGTGAACTTTCAGAAGGAAGTAAAGATTCTATCAGAGCCATTTCTGTGATATTTTGAATTAAGAGTTTGTGGAAGTGAAACATTTGCTTTTCTGGAACAATCAGTGGTGGTCAGCTAGAGCTGAAGAATCAGCTATTATTAATACGAGAACAATATCAATGAGGTGAAATCTTTTGGGAAATATTTCCTCAGAGTCAGCCTTCAGAGGTTGTGGTCCAGAGGGGCCCAAGGCTACATCTCAAGCAGGAAGCAGAACTTTGTGATGTATAAGGATCTCCTACGTGATGCTGGCTTTGATAGCATGAAAACTGCAAGACTGAGGGGGTCATGGAAAGAATCTGAGGCTTGGCATTTTGTGAGGCCAAGAGAGGCCACTGGTGAAGGTATACCTCATTATGCTGAGAGTCCACAGCATATTAGAGAGGCCAGGACTGTGGGACGACCACTAACGATAGTGGTAGTTGTGGAGAGGATCCAGTCTGAGTCTGCAAAACAAGCTCTGTGTGCTGTGAACAGTAGAGCCTGAGCAGTGGAACAAGTCGCCCAAGGCCTTTGGAGCCAGAAGATCATGACTGAGTTTCAGTTGTCCAACTTTGAGTTACACTGCTGCACTTTGGTTTTGATTAACTGTGCCTGGCTGTCCCCTTTTGAAAGAAGAAAGTATTTAACTTGTTTTTCATTTTGTGGATGTTTGTTGGCCACCGTGTGGGTGATGGGAGCTGAACCTGGGTCCTTTGCAAGAGCAGCCAGTGCTCTTAACTGTTGAGCCAGCCCAATTTTGGATTGTTTTAAAAGGACATTGAAGTTTTAAAGTATTAGAATTTTAAAGGACTGTGGAGTCTTTATAGTTGTACTATGTTCTATGTTGTGATAGTAGTATTAACATGAGTTCTTGGGGCAAGAAATAGAAAAAATTAGGGTTTAATAGGGATATATGTGTGCGTCACAAAGTGACAAGGGGTCAGTTGTACTGGATAACTTTAGCTGTCGACTTGGCACTCAGGATAAGAGGGTGCTTTCCTCAATTGAAGTATTGTCTCTATTGAATTGGCATGTAGCTGTGTCTATGAGACATTTTCTTAATTGTCAATTGATGTGGGAGGGTTGAACTTGTGGGCAGTACCACCATGGGGCAGGTGATCCTAGGTTGAATAAGGAAGCAGGCTGCACAGGCCAGAAGAGCAAGCCAGTAATCAACATTCCTCCATGGTTTATACTTCAACATTTGCCTCCAGCTTCCTGCATTGCTTGAGCTCCTGCCTTGGCTGCTCTCAATGATGAACTATCTGTAATCAAGATGTGTGAAGCAAATAAACTTGTTCCTCCACAAGTGGCTTTTGGTCAGAATGTTTTATCAAAGCAATAGAGACACACGTTAAAACACCTCAGGATAGGATAGCTCCATTTAAATTCTTTTACATGTATATGATATGAAGCTTCTGCAGTAGTAAGTTTCCATATGACTTTTTCAAAAGGCTTTAGTGCTATTGCTCCCCATACTTTGTCCTCTCCTCTGCCGTCCCATTCCCCACCCTATTTACTCATTCCTATATCATCATTCCCTTTCCCAGTTTATATCTTTGCGTTCTATCCCCCCCACCAGGGGGCCCCGCATCCTCATGCTCGAGGCCCCTTTCTAGTTTTCTAACCTCTAAGAATTTTCCAGTTGAAACGCACACGCCTAAAGATTCAAAGCGAGAGGCAACATGAGGCCTTCATCGGTCTGGTCTGGGTTTCCTCTGTCAGGTTCAGGATGACCGTTTCCAGTTCCATTCATTTACCTGCAGATTTTATAACTGCAATTTTCTTAACAGCTGAATATTCCATCATGTAAATTACTATTTTCATTATCTGTTCATTAGCTGATGGACATCTAGTTTGCTTCTCTTTCCTGGCTATTGTGAATAAAGCAGCAATGAACATGAATGAGCAGGTAGTGTAGTAGGATACAGAGGCCTTTGGGTATATGCACAAGAGTGATATTGGTTGACCGTGTGCTAGATCTATTTCTAGCTTTATGAAGAACTCCCATTTTGTACATTGGCTGCACCAATTTGCACTCTCACCAATAGTGAATAAGTGTTCCTCTTTCCCCATGTCTTCATCAGTGTTTGTCATTATTTTTTGGGTTGGATCTTAGCCATTCTGACTGCAGTAAGATGAAATCTCAAAAACCTCAAAGTAGTTTTAATTTGCTTTTTTCCTGATGGTTAAGGATGTTGAACATTTCTTGAAAAAGTATTTCTCAGCCATTTGTATTTAATATTTTTGGAATTCTCTGTTTATTTATATATTAATTACTTTCCTGTTGATTGATATTGATAAAACACCATGAGCAAGTCAATTTATAGAAGGAAGAGTTTATTTATGTTTATGAGTCCAAGTGATAAGAGTCTATCATGGAATGGAGACATGTCAGTACAAAGGCAGAGTAGTTGGAGCAGGAATCTGAGACAACTTAAATCTTTAAGTATGCACAGGAGGGAGGGAGGGAGGGAGGGAGGAAGGGAGGGAGGGAGAGAGAGAGAGAGAGAAATAACTGGAACTGGGTGGGACCAGGCTGTGAACTCTCAAAGCCTGACCCTAGTGACCTACGGAATTCCTCCAGCTAGGCCATACCTCTTAAATCTCCACAAACAGTGCCACTGACTGGGGACAAAGTGTCCAAATACTTGAAACTATGTGGGACATTTCTCATTCAAACCACCACAATTTTCTTTCTCCAAATTTTAATTGGATTGTTTTCTTGATGTTTAGTTTTATGAGATTTTTTTTATACATTGTAGATACTCTATCAGATGCATAGCTGGTAAAAACTTTTTCCAATTTTATAGGCTGCTTCTTCACTTGAATGATGGTGTCCTTTGCTGTACAGAAGCCTTTTAGTATCATGTGGTCCCATTTGTCAGTTGTTGTTCTTAATGCCTGTGCTATTATAATCTAGTTCAGAAAGTCCTTTCCTATAAGTTCCAATGTATTACGTACTTTCTCCTCTGTCAGATTCAGGGTTTTTAAGTCTTATGTTGAGGTCCTTGATCATATGGAGTTGAGTTTTGTGCAGGGTGAGAGACAATGATCTAGTTTTATTCTTTTACCTAGCTACACAATTTGATCAGTACCTTTTTATTGAAGATGCTGTCTTTTCCTCCAATGTGTATTTTGTCGCAAAACAGGTGATTGCAGGTGTGTGAACTGACATCTAGGCACTCAGTTCCATTCCACTGAATTTGAGTCTCTCTGTAGTGATGTAACTTAAAATCAGGGGTGGTGATGCCTCAGCTATTCTTCTATTCAGGATTGTTTGTTTCGTTCTGCTTTCTTATATTTCCATATGAAATTTAGATTACTGTTTGAGTTTCTGTGAATTACCTCCTTGGGATTTGATGGGAACCTCACTGAGTCTGTAAATTGCTTTTGGTAGGATGACCATTTTCATACTGTTAAGCCTACCAATCCATGAGCATGGGAAGTGTCTCCAGCTTCTGGTATTGTCTTCAATTTCTTTATTCAATGTCTTAAAGTTTTTAATTATGCAAGTCTTTCACTTCCTTGGTTGTATTTATCTCATGATATTTTAATTTTTTGAACATACTGTGAATGTAGTGCTCTTATTTTTTTCCACAGTGCATTTCTTAGTGGTGTATGGGAAAGCTATTGGTTTTTTGTTTAAGTGTGTCCTGCTACTTTGCTGTGTGTTTATCTGCTCTATGAGTTCTCTGTTGGAATTCTTGGTGCATTTTATGTAGAGAACCATGCAATCAGAAAGTAGGGATACTTTGACTTCTTCCTTTCCTGTTTGCAACCTCTTAGTCTCCTTATTTCTCTAGCCAAGATTTCTAGCACTATTGAGGAACAATGGAGAAGGTGAACATCTTTATCTCACTCGTGATTTAAGCAGACATGCTTTGAGGTTGCCACTAATTAGCATGATGTTGGGTGTGGGCTTATTGTATATTGCCTTTATTATGTTGAGATATGACTTTTATATTCAAAAATTCTCCATGATTTTTATCATGAAGGGAGGTTAGCTTTTATTAAAGGCTTTTTTGCATCTAATGAAATGTTTATGTGGTTTCTGTCATTGAGCCCATTTTTTGTGATGGATTATATTTATTGATTTGTGTATGTTGAACTATTCCTGCATTTATAGGATGAAGCTGACTTTCTCATGGTGGATTATCTTTTGAATGTGCTCTTGAACTTGGTTTGCAAGAATTTTATTGGGAAGTTTTGCATTTGTGGCCTATAATTTTCCTATTGTTCTTTAGTATTCTGGTGGAATGTTCTATAGATATCTGTTAGATTCATTTGATGTTTTAATATAGTTTAACTCAAGAGTTTTTATGTTTAGTTTTTGTCTGGATGACCTGTTCGTTGATGAGAGTGGGGTATTGAAGTAGCCAACTATCACTTTGTTGGGGGTCAATCTGTGGTTTTATGTCTAACAGTATTTTTTATGGAATAAAGTGCCCCTGTGTTTGGTTTATAAATGTTGAAAATTGTGATAATCTCTTTGTGGATTTTTCCTTTAATGAGTATATAGCATCCTTCCTTATCTATTCTGGATAGTCTTGATTTGAAATCTATTTTATAAAATATTAGAATAGTTTCAACTGCTTGTCTATCAATGACACTAAAGTATGTTTCTTGGAGGCAGCAAAAAATGGATTCTGTATTGTAATCTAATCTGTTAACCTATGTCTCTTTATTGGGTAACTGAGACAGTTAATGATAGCAATATAAATGTTATGGGAATAACCAACCACTTTCTGAATTTTTTTGTCTCACTGACTGAGTTTCTCATGTCAGCTTCTATTTCAGTTTGTTTTTTTCATTAAAATTCTATTTCTTTAAAAAATATTTTGGGGGTCTGGGGAGATGGCTCAGTGGCTCCAGAGCACCAGCTGCTCTGGTAGAGGACTTGGGTTTGATTCCCAGCACCTACATAGCTGTAAACAATCATCCATAACTCCAGTTCCAGGGGATCTGATGCCCTTTTCTGACCTCTGAGGGCATTGCACAACGCAAGTGCACTTACATACATGCAGGCAATACACTCATACACGTAAAGTAAAAATAAAAAATAAAATATTTTTAAAATACTGTTATTGATTTGTTGAGAATGTCATACAATATTATATTAATTTGATTGAGAATGTTCTCCATAGGCTCCAAATACATGGCCCTAGTTTATGGCGCTTCCTGCAGAGGTTTAGGAGATGTACCCTTGCTGGGGCAAGCATGTCACTGAGGAAGTACTGTGAGAGTTCTTAAGCCTTTCTCCGTTTAGAGTTTCTCTCTCTGTTTTCTGTGCTTGCTTGCAGATATGAGCATCTAGCCTTCTCTACTGACTGACTCCTGCCATGCCTTCCCACCATGATGGATTCTTATCCCTCTGGAACAGTAGGCCAAATAAACTCTTTATTCTATAAGTTGCCTTGGTCATGGTGTTTTATAACAACAATAGAAAAATAACAGCTAGAGAAGTTGGTATCAGAGAATGGGCTGTTGCTGTGAGGTACCTGTTATGCTAGGTTTTGGAGGAATATGGAAGACTTTGGTAGTTTGAACTAGAAAGGTGATTGAATGCTATAATCTGAGCTTAATGGGTCATTCTAATAAGATCCTGGAAGAAAGCAGTGCTGAGAGCCAAAGGGAACAAGGACTTAAATAGCAATTGGAATATTTTGGCAAAGCATCTGCCTGCCATCTGCTTGAGGCCTAAGAGCTTGCCTGAGGCTAAATTAAAACATAATGGACTAATTTCTTTGGCAGAGGAAATGTCAAGACAGCCTAACATTATATTGGTGATGTGACTGTTAATGGTAAATATTACGTAGATCTACAATGAAAGCAAAGCAAATAGAGAAGAAATAAATAAAAAATACACAATTGGGAGAGAAAAAGACGACTGAGGAGCTAACATTAAAGCCAAGGCAACTAAGGTGTGTCTTGGAAGAAAGGCTCCCTTTGTTAAGAAGAACAGAGCTATTAAGGAGAAGCCTCCAGATTTTCACCTGAACAATGGAAAAAGAACTCTCAGGGCAAGACCCCACCCAGCTAAGCATCCAACTTGTGAAAGGAAAAGGACTAAGGAATTTTCTGCTCTTAGAAAATCACAGCAAACAAAAATTGCTGGAAATGCGATCCAAGGGCAATAAGACCAATTCCAAGGACACTGGCAGCAGCTTGCCAGTGCCCTTTAAGTGGTACTCGATTTAGGAGCATGGAAGATGCAAGAGTGAGGGTCACTAAGACAGGAAACATGTAGCAGGGGAGTCCCTGGGTAAAAAGGCAATTGTGTGAAACTGCGAAAATCAAGCCTGGTTGGCAATGCAGACCTCAAGATGTTGGAGATGCAAGAGCTGTCAGACATCTACCACTACCATGGAGAGCTTTATACAGAAAGTGGTATCAGCCTAAGAGAGAGAAATGTGTTGTTGGTAGCAAAGCTGGGGGGACTAAGCCAACTAAGTCCTTTGGACCCAAAGAATCAGAGACATCATACCTGGAGCTACAGGATTTGGTGTTTGCCCTGCTGATTTTTAGTCTTGTTTTGGTTGCATACTCCTTCAATATGCCTCATCCCTCCCTTTTGGATTGGGAAGATTCATTCTGTGTCATTGTATATTGGAACTATGTAATTTTCTTGTTTTATTTTACAGAGGCATACAGTTAAGATAATGCCTAGAGTCTCAGAAAAAATTCAGGCTTTTGAATATTGTTGAGACGGCTAAAGACTAGGGGACATTTAAAGTTAAATTAAGTGCATTTTCCATTATGGTATGGTCTTGAGCCTATTGGGTCTAAGGAGCAGAATTCAGTAATTTGAATGGGAATGCCCCAATTTACTCCAAGTATTTAAATACTTGGAGTAACCCCTCAATTTCAGGCCTTTAGAAGTGCTGCCTTTTTGGAAGAAGCATGTCACTGGGGTAGACTTTGAGACTTCTTAAGCCTTGCCTCATTTTCAGTTTCCCTCTCTGCTTTCTGTGCCTGCTTACAGATATGACTGTTCAGTTTTCTGCTCTGGCTGCTTCTTGCCATGCCTCCCAGACATGACAGACTCTAATAATTCCTAAATAATAATTCATATAAACTCTTCCTTTTATTAAGTTGCCTTGGTCGTGGTGTTTTATCCAGCAACAGAAAAGTAACTAACACAAATATATTTCTAGCATATTGAAACACCTTCCTTCCTCCATCTCCTCTCAGATCTACTGTACCTCTTTATTGCCCTAATTTATGTCCTCTACTATTTTTTAAGACCTGGAGAGTCTAATTTGTGTTTCCCAAATGTTCTTGCACATGGGTCTATTCCCTGGAGTCTGGTCAACCTACCCAGCATCACACTCTTAAAGAAGACTGACTTTCCCACTCCCAGCAGCCATCAATTGTCAGTGGATCCTCAACTACATCTGGGTATTCTTGTCTACTTCCCCCTTCCATTCAGGATCATTGTCTGTCTCCTGCTTGTGGAGTTTCTCTGTATGCTCTTACAAGTGCTGTGTGTTTATATGTGGGTCCAGAAAACATTGTTTCCACCACCTCTGGTTCTCACTATCTTTCTGCCCCCTCTTCTTCAATGAACCCTAAGCCTTGGAGAAGAACTGTGATATAGTTGTTTCATTTAGGGTCAGACACTCCTCACTCTCTTCATGTTGATCAGCCTTGTGTATTAATTACCATCTGCTACAAGAAGAAGATTCTCTGGAGAGATGTGAGAGATGCACCAATCTATGGATATAACAATAAATCATTAGGAAGCCATCTCTCAAGTCCCTGAAATGATCTATTTTAAAATCTATTTTAAGTAGTTTTGATTTCTAGTCTATTTTTCCAGGCTTGCTTCTTAGTTTCATTTGCTTGAAATATCTTTTTCATACTTTTACCCCAAGGTTATGTCTATCTTTGATGGTGAGGTATGTTTCTTGGAGGCAGAAAAAGACAGATTCTTTTTTCTGATCCATCTGCTGGTCTAAATTTTATTGGAGAATCGAGACCACTGATATCCAGCATAATTATTGAAAGATGTATTCCTGTCATTTTGCTGGTTTGCAATGTTTTCTTAGATCTCTTTGGATTAACTGTGTTGGTATTATTTATTCCCTGTGGCCTGTTAGATGTGTTTATTTTTGTATTCATTTTGAAACATTCCTTCTACTATTTTCTGTAAAGATGGCTTAATGGTCATAAATTTTTAGTTTTATTTTTTTAACAAAAGTTTTTATTTATCCTTGAATTATAATATAAAGTTTTGTTGAACATAATAGTCTGGGTTGGCAGTTGTAGAATACGTCTTTTCAGGTCCTTCTATATTTAATAGCCTCTATCAAATAATCATCTGTTAGTCTCATAGGCTTATCTTTATAAATGACTTGACCTTTATCTCTTGCAGTTTTCAACAACCTATCTGTATTTTTTATTTGTAGTATTTGCACTATAATATTGCATGGGGTGTTTTCTTGTGGTCCTGTCTTTTACCTTAATGGATATGTATTTCTGTCAGCTGGGGAAATTTTCTTCTATAATTTTATTGAGAATATTTTCCATGTCTTTGGCGTTGTGTTCTTCTTCTTTGGTTATAATCTGAAGGTCAGGTTTTCACGGTGTCCCAGAGCTCCAATGTTCTGTTCCTTATTTTCCTTTAAATTTATTGTTAACCTTTACTAAGTGATCCAATTTTTCTATCCTTTATGCCTTGATACTCTGCTTTTCACATGCTGAATTCTGTTTGTGAGCCTTTCCACTGACCTTTTATTTTGGTTTATTCGGTTTTTTATTTCCAGCATTATTTCATTTGGCTTTTCTTCAGCATTTCTATCTCTTTGTTGGATTCTATTTTTATATCTTGAGTTGCCTTCGTTATTTCACTCATCTCTGTCTCTGTTTTCTTGAAGTGTAGCGTGTCTTCCTTGACTTACTTGAACCTAGATGTCTTTATTCTTTTGAATTCCCTGTAAGTTCTTTGGGGTCAGTCCCACTGGGGGCCAGTGCTATAGTATTAGTATTCATAATTTTTGGAGAAGACATGTTGTCTTGGTTTTATTATGTTGTTTTTATTTCTGCAATGGGAGTTACATATCTGGAATCAGTTTCTTGGTCAAATTTTTCTTTCTTTTCTAAAATTAAATTTTTAGAATTTCATACATGAGCTCTGTATTTTCCATCCCTTATTCTCCCCACTACAACTCTTCCTACATTCCCCCTCTCTCAATTCCATCTCTTCTTTAATTCTACCTATCTATTCATCTATCTATCTACCTATCATCTATCATCTATCATCTATTGAGAGAGTCCATTTAGTGATTCTCATATACACATGTGTTTAGAGGCTGACAACTTGGGATTGAATAACCTGTCAGGAAGTTCAACCCTAGATCTTTGTAAAAATTCAATTAACTTTTCTTCTTTCAATGGAAATATTTACAATGCTCAGGAGAAGACTAGCCCATAGTAGCACTGAGGTATTGTTTTGATCTGTGGAACAGGTATTCAGGGGCACAGGATCTATTACTAGTCTTCCTCTGAGAGTCAGCTACTTTCTACAATAACAGTTATTATCCAAGGGTCACACATCCTTGGCTGCTGCCCAGCTCTGTTGCTGTCTGGTATGGTTCTCCTCATCTGGACTTCTACAATGAGTTAGTTTGGACTTGATCCACATTTCTGTTGTGAGCCTCTGTGTACCTGGGTGCCTTACCCTGCACCAGCTCCAGCCTCCTCCCTGGGTCTTCTCTTCAGCTTCCACTGAGAGGTAGAATTCCTTACCTCTTAGTGCCTTGCTCTGGGTCGGCTCTGGTTCCTTCCTTGGGTCTTTGGCATATGCCATATGTTGTGGAGCTTTTGGCACCCTCAAGACATCCTTTTATTCTCTTTTGAAGGGAGTTTTACATCTTTTAGTCTTTTACAGTTTGCACATATGAGTGGCCTCATCTTTAAGATGCTCTTGAGGTTATGGAGACTCAAACAGTAAAAGGCTTATTTTAGAGAATCACTTTTTTGATTGAGTGGGAAAGATCTCTATCCATCCCGAGAAGGGGGTCAGAAAAGATTAGAAGATATTTTATCCTTGTGGGAGAAACATAAAAAAAAATCTAATTGTCATTCGTTTTTCAGAATGTGGCTGTCCTTTCTACTACATTAAGGAGAAGCAGATTAGTTTTGTCTACTAACATTTCTATAGCCACTATAAGGTCAGAAGTGTCCTAGATATTTACATGATATAAAATCTAATTGGAGAAGTAAGATATGATTCTAGGAATAGTCCCCAACCTTTAGGTTCTAGGAATAGCCCTTAATATTTGGGTGAGGACTCCCAATTTTATATCTTGTCATTGAGCAATGTATAAGGCAAGTCAAAAGACTGTAGCTGACAACAATGATTCCTTTGACTTTTTCATTAATATAACATGTTTGTTTAATAATGGGTCCTAGGTTATTGATTAAGGCAGTCAGTGAAGCCCCAATATTAGAGAGACATTCACAAAGAGAATGTTTTTATCTGTCACATCAAGAATTAGTTACCTGAGGCACCTTAATGAAAGCCTATAATCTTTGAGTTGGGATTCTATCAGGAAACTTTGGATAGCACTAACATTTGAAGTGAGCCAACCCTGGGGCTGGAGGACCCTCCCCTCCTTCCTCTGAAGTGTGAGATGTCGTCCTTATAGTGACTTTCCTTTTTGCTGAGGGTACAAAACTCTCTTTTCTGGAAATATCTGATGACAGTTCTTTTTCCATCCCTTGATTTTGCACAGCTGTGGCAAACTTTAACCCTTGAGGTTTCTTAGACATAGTAGGTTATCGATTTCCTGGGCTAAGATTATCACTTAGGCTTATTATTGTGTCTATAAGCATTTTATCTGGGCCATTTGACCTGTTTTTATTGTATCTGTTTTTTGAGACCCCCCCCAAACAAAATCTAAAAGTTAATTTGGAGTTTATGGGGTCCCATTGTCTCCTCTGGCAATTCCCTCATAATATCTGGGATAACTAACTGATGAAATAAGTATTTAGCAATATCTGATCTTAAGAAAAATATAAATTTTACTTTTAGTAAACTTAATCATGTATGTGCCATTTGCATGTTTTATCTCATAATTTAAAAAATGTATTAGGCTGGGTATGATGGCACATCTTTAATCCCAATACTCAGGAGTCAGAGGCAGGTGGTTCTCTGTGAGACTGAGGTTAGCCTGATCTATATAGTAAGTTCCAGGTCAGCTGGGGCTACAGAGAGACTCCATGTCATAAAAAACCTTCAAAATTGTTTTTGATTCAAGTACTTCATGCAATATATTCTGATCATATTCAGACTCCCTCATCCACTTCACCTCCACCTTTCTACCTCCCCCCACTTCATGTCCTCTGTTATTATCTGTCTTTTTAAAAAAATGTCTATTAAGTGCTTCCAAAATGCTCTTGGGTGTGGGTCTGTCCTTTGGAGGTTGGTCAACCTATCAGGTGACATAGAAGTAAGAAAAACTGACTCTCCCTCTCCTAGCAGCTACCAATCAACAATACATTCTCACCTAGGGCTGGAGCTTCCTGCCCACCCCTCCATTCATGCTGGGTTTCTGTCCCACATAGGTTTACACTGGTCTTGTGCATGCTGCCCTAAACACTGTGGGTTCATATGTGCAACTGCCCTGTGGTGTCCAGACAACATAGTTGCCTTGTGTTCATCTACCATTTCTGGCTCTTGCAATTTATCTGCCCCCTTTCTGGAACAATCTGGGCCTTGAGAGGAAGAGAAGTTGCAATACAGGCATCTCATTCAGGGCTGCACAGTACACAGTGTCTTATTCTCTGTACACTGACCAGTTGTGGGTCTCTGTGTTAATAGCTGTCTGCTGCAAGAACCTTCACTAGTGAGAGCTGAGAGATGGACTAAGCTATTTATCTCATAATTTTTGTACTTAGACAGTCTATTATGTTGGTGCAAAAGGAATTGTAGTTTCTGTGTTGTCAAACTTTACAATTTGATATTGGAATTCACTTTAAATAAATGTACATCATCTTAATTTATTTGTTAATGACTTGTTGCTTATTGTTAGTTTTATGTTTATTTTCTACTATGGCAATGATGTTAGACAAAAATGCAAATTTGAATGGTTTTCTTATTTGAGTTCAAATGGGCTGTAAAGAAGAGGAGACAGCTCTCAACATCAATGATGCATTTGGTCCAGGAATTGTTGGCAAACATACAGTGCAAAGGCAGTTTAAGATGTTTTGTAAACTAAACAAGAGTTCTAAAGATAAGGAGTGTCATGGTGGCCACTGGAAGTTGAAAATGACCTGTTTAAAGTAATCATTGAAGATGACTCTCTTATGAATACATGAAAAGTTGCCAAAGAACTCAAGGTGGACTGTCTCAAAATCTTAGACAAACCAGGAAGGTCAAAAGGTCATAAGTGTCTCAAGAGCTGACTGGAAACAACAGCCTCACATGTTTAACAGTCTTCCTTTCATTCTATGCAACAACAACCCATTTCTCAATTGAATTGTGACATGTGATGTAAGGTGGATTGTATAGGAAAATGACCAATAACCAGTTCAGTTATTATACCAAGAAGAAGCTCTCCTAAGAGTCAAACTTACACCCAAAAGAACATGGCCGTTTTTTGATGGACTGCTCCTGGTCTGATTCATGGCACTTCCTCCTGTTTTGATTAATGAAGATGTGTTGTGGTTAGTTACTATAATTTAAAACTCACAGTCCAAAACCACAGTTCCTTTTGTTTCAACATATGCAATATGCTTAAGTTTTTGATTTCTGTCCTAACTTTAAAAAAGTTATTTTGGAGTAATTGTTTAAGTCAACACTAACATTTAGAGAATCTTCCCTCATCTGAAATCCTTTCATTATTAAAACCATTCAGAACAACAGCTTCTTATGTCTCTTTCTTGATAATTTTTTTTTTGTCATGGTCTTTAGCAAACATTTTGTTCTTAACAAAATAATTACATTCCTTTGAAAATAAAGGAATCTGTGTTTGAAACACAAGCAAAATCTGTTAACAATCCTTGAGACAATTCTATTTTGTTATTACCCACAAATTTAACCAATTTGCTAAAGATTAATTCCTATAATTATAGATACGTAAAAACTGCTTCTGTTTGAAAGCATTAATTTTCATTTGGGCTCACCAGATGCCAAGATAAAAGTTTGGAAATAATATTTTTATTTTGTGCACTTGTCTTTCCCTTTGAACTAACTGCCTGTTTACCTTTGTAGGTGTCATGTTGAAGCACAGAGATAAGTCATTGTCTTCAATCTCTAGTTGCCTTGGATTCCAGAAACAGCAAAGCCTCCCAAAGGCAGAACATCCCGTTCATGATGGTGAAGGTTCATGTACAACAAGTCAAGCCACTGTGCGGGGGGATGGGTCCAGGACTCCATACATGGTTTATGAATTCAGACTGAGCCCCACCCCCATTGCTGCAGAGCAGGGACAAGGGTCACCCTGATTCACCTATTCTGTGGTCCAATAAGTTATGAAGGGGAGGAGAATGAATCTAGTCTAGTGCCATCAAGACACCATTGTTACCTCAACTGATCCCATTGTGCATACCAGCAACTATCTGGTGAGCCTGGACTGTCTCCACATACCCCAAAGAAAGTGAAAGAAGGGAAAGAAGGAAGGAAGGAAGGAAGGAAGGAAGGAATTAGTTACTTTGTTTTTGAGAGAGTAACACTAAGCAAGGAAGAAAGAGAAGGAAAACCTTTTGACTCCTCTCAGGCACCATTAAGCTTGCCAACTGTTTTTGGAGAGTATCAGGCACCCACTGGGATTTCCATGTTCTTGTGTTCTAAAACAAAATTGAACAGAGACACATAAACAGTACAGATTCAGACAGTTTGTTTAGGAAGAACACACTTCCAAGGGAAGAAGAAGGCCGGAGTTGGGAGGAGGCTAGAAGCTCAATGGTGCCCATGGCCTGGGGATTGGAACATTCATAGGTCATTTGCATAGTGTACTTCTTTTTTCTTACACATGCTATGTTACATGTGGGTCTTGTGGGGTGTGCGTTCCAGTCTTCTTCTCTGCCAACTGTCTTTTTTCATATGCTAAATATGACCTAAAATAAATAATAACCAAAGGCCACACATCTAAAGCTAATTGTGAAATAGTATTTTATGAGTATGATGTAGTAATTGTTACCTCAACTGTGGTCTAGTCAGTCTATCTGGAGTCCTTCACATCAAGAAGATTAGCTCATCCTCACCTAACAGTAATCAGTTGCCAATATTTCTTCAGTAAATATTGGAATCTGTTAACCCACTTCTGTCTATGCTGGGTTTTTGTCTTCTTGAATTTGCAAGGGTCTTGAGCATGTAGAAACCGTTGCTGTAGGTTCACATGAGCAGGGTCGCAGAAGCCTGTAGGAGTCTGTGTATATATTGACATGCACCTCCTCCCTGGCTCTTACAATTTTTCAGCTCCTTCTTCTGCAATGGCCCCTGCACCCTGGATGAATGAAACTTGATATAGGAGTCCTGTCCAGAGAATCACACTCTATAGACTCCTAGTCTCCATGATTTGGCCATTTGTGACCTTTTGTGTTACTGGCCATCTGCTGCGTGAGGGAGCTTTCTTAATGAGAATTGAGAAATTCGTTAGTGTCCTCTTTACTCCTTGTTTCATGTTGCGTGAGCTTTGGGAGTAGAGGCTGCATTGTGTATGTGCCCTTAGAGGCATGAACAATTCACAGACCAGTATGGTACTTTGTAGTATTCTCCATCTGGTGCAACAGAAGTTTCTTTGATGAATTGTGACTAGAATACTTGACTATAATATAAGGATACATACATATTTCACACTTACTAAGAAGTTACATTAGTCTAGGGATGTGACAGTCTTGCGGATTTCTCTAAGCTCTATGACTTCTTCAGCCATGTGTATTTGGTTATGATTACAGTACCACACATGAGTTTCCTCCCATTGAGTGGGTTCTAAGACCAATTAGGTAGCCATTGATTGCCCCTAATGTAAAAATGCCACTACTGCTCCAGTGTTGTATGCTGTGCTGGTCACTGAAGTGATTATTTGACCATGAAGCTGGTGTTGGGCCATTGACTGATGTTCTCCCTTGGCTATTATATAGTGCTCTCCAGAGTTATGAGAGCTAGCCTTCAGAGGAAGTGGTTTCCAGGTCAGTTCCAGCTCCATGGCTCCAAATCTGATCCCCAAAGTATGCCCTGTCTTCTGCAATAGGGTCTTACCTTCAAGTTCTGGGAGGCAACCAAAGGCTGTAGCAGTAGCCTGTGTAATTTGGAAATCCCTTGGACTACCCTGGTCAACAACTCAAAAAAATTTTCTCCTGTCTAGCACTGTTTCTTGCTTTGTAGCCTTCAACTATACACATGTAGTCATGTAGAGATATTGTGTATGGAAATTTCATTAAGTTGTTAGACTAATATGATTCCCTTTGGTATTTTACAGTAGCTAGGCATTCTCTCTCTCTCTCTCTCTCTCTCTCTCTCTCTCTCTGTCTCTGTCCTTCTCTCTTCCTGTCTAACTCTCCTTCCATGTCTTTCCCATTCAAAGTTTCCCCTTCTCCCCATTTCCCTTTTGATAATACCGGTCTCCTGTGGCCCCACCTCTCTTGAGTTCCTTCTTTCCTTTTGTCTTATATAACCCTCCCTCCCCGTCCCAATTAAATACTCCCATTTTATTTATTTATTTCTTAGTGACACCTGTCTCCTACTATTCTTCTGTCTCAGGTTCTTTCTTTCCCTTTACCCCCTTGGTTCCTTTCCATTTTCTTGGTTCCTGCAATTACATCAGGATACATACTCACATGTAAGGGTTTGATGCTAATATCCACAAATAAAGAGAACAAACATCATTTGTTTATCTGAGCCTGTGTTATTTCACTTAGCATAACAGTTTCTGGTTCCATCACATTTACATGCAAATGCCATGTTTTCACCTTTCTTTACAGCTGAGTAGAACTTCAATGTGTAAATGTAGCACGTTTTCATTATGCATTCCTCAGTTGAGGGACACTTAGGTTTCCTCCATCTCTTAGCTATTGTGAAAAGAGCAACACCAAACATGGATATACTAGTGTCTCTGCAATAGGATGAGTTCTTTGGGTATATGCAATGAGTGTTCATAGTGGGTCAAATGGTAGGTTCGTTTTGAATTTTTTAAGAGTTCTCCACACTGCTTTCCATAGGGGTTGTACAACTTTACAGTCCCACGAGCAGTGAATGAGCGTTCCTCTTTCCCCACATCCTCTCCAGCATTTGGTACCAATTCTTCTCTTTATCTTAGCCAGTCTGACTGGGGTAAGATGAAATAGTAAAGTGGTTTTAATTTGCATTTCCCTAATTATTAACGATGCTGAGCACTTTTTAAGATGTAGCTTCATTTCTTCTTTGGAGAACTATCTGCTCAGTTCTTATTTTTTAAGATAAATTATCCCATTTTTAGCTTGATCACTTGTTTTCTTGATTCTTTCTTGTTTTAGTTCTTTGTGTATTCTGGATGTTAAACCTCTGTCAGATGTGTCTCTGGTGAAAATTTTCTCCCACTCAGTGGATCCTCTCTTTAGTTCCTTGGTTGTTTCTTTTGCTATACAGAAGCTTTTAATTTAACGAGGCACCACTTGTTGATTACTGACCTTAAGTTCTTCTAGATTTATATTGTTAACCTTCATTTATTTTAAAGGTGATTGATTTTAATCATAATTTGATATATTTTGTTGTGAACAATTTAGTGTCTCTATCACTAGAAAATGTGCTAATTTCTTCCACTATATATATTGAAAGGTTAGCCTCCTCTTCTTCCCTTCTTTATTTTTCTATTCTTTCCAACAGGTGGAGAAAATGTTGTTTGGGACTCTCCTGCCAGTTCTTTTTCTACCCATAGCAATAAATTGCTCATTACCCTTTGGATACTGTTCTTGATTGATAAGTTTTTGAGTCCTTGAAAATACCTCCAGTGATAGTTTTGGGTCAGATAATTCTGTGGGTGCTCTTTCCCAGAGTAGTGGCAAGCAGTAATGGGGACTGTGGTGGAATCCCTCCTCCTGCTCTGCCTGCTGTGTGTTGACGCACTGATGTTACGGTTCCCTGCGCTGCGCTATTGCATTCACATCTTCAGCTGTGTGAACTGTCTCCATGGAGGTCTCCATTCATCACAGTCCTGATGTACCTAAAGCTAGGTAGCATCATTAGATGTTATAGTAACGCTACCAGAATTGTCAAAATGTGCTGAATAGCAATGTAGAGATGAACATTCTTGTCTTATTCTTCATTCCATGACATCCATGAAGTTATTATTGCTTCTCCTTAACCCCACACTATTGATAGAAATAGGACTCCATCTCACAACTTTCTTTTGAACTTAGATATTGTTATCAAATCATAAGCAATCAACTCTACCCCTATAGCTACTGCAAAGGAGACTGAAATCCATCTGACATTCATAATCCAGACTTTTGTCTTGTGGGGAAAGGGTTCTCCTTTATTCTAGATACTTAGGGTCCTTTTCCCTTTTTAAAAAATGTTATTTATTTTTATGTGTATTATGTTTGACCTGTATATATGCACTGCATATGTATAGTCTGTACATGCCTGTAACTGCAGATTCCTTGGAACCAGAGTTACAGACTGTTAGCTGTAACGTGGGTGCTGGTAGCTGAGCCCAGGTCCTCAGCAAGAGCAACAAATATTTTTAACTGCTAAGCCATCTCTCTGGGCTCTTATTTCATCCATTAGAAACTGTGTTTATTCATTTCGTGTAGTGGGGGGCGGGGTTCTTTAGTGCCATGATGTGCATGTGGACATCAGAGGACAACTTGCAGGAGTCAGTCCTTTGTTTTTACCTTACGGCTTTCAGAGATCAAACTCAACTCTGCCCTGGTAGCAAGCATCTTTACTCACTGAACCATCTCACTCGTCCCTCGTCTTATTTTTATTTTTAAAATAAGATGGTATGTTTTTATCATTTTCCAAGTAGAATTTTTCCCACATTTATTTGTTATTGTCATGGACTATCTAAAGCTCAAAATGGTAACTCGCTATTAAATTTTAGACTGTTTTTCTTGACTTCAGTACACATATTTTTCTCTTTGTTAATGTGTTACTTAGGTTTTTAAACATATATTTGAGTAAGTGATAGTTACCTTCAGTTGTATTGAACTTTATTTAAAGATTACAATTTTTTAAATTTTACGGTATGAGTGTACCCGTGCTGTGCAATGCCTGCAGATGTCAGAGAGGGTGTTGGGTTCCCCTGGAACTGAAGTTAAGTACAACTGTTAACCATCATGACGGTGCTTGGAATTGAACACTCTGCAAGGGCAGCCGTGTTCTTAACCACTGAGCCATCTCTCCAGCTCCTCAAATTTTATTTAAAGTCATCTTTTAATATCAAATTTTTTCTAACTTATTAACATCATTTGAAATTTGAATTTATTATGTCATAGAATTTTTAAATTACACAAAACAAAATTGCCTGTAGTCCTATGAAATAATCGGTGCTGAAAAGTTGCTGCCATATCGTTTCATCTTTCTATCATTATTGGGATAGTCAAATTGTCTTCCTCTTGTCACTTAGATCCAGGAATTGATATTGTAAGGTCAGGGTTCGAGAGACGCAGCAGACAGAAGGGACCAGAGACTCTGCTGGAAGCTAACAGGAACCGGGTTTATTGAGAGAAGACCAGATGGGACTAGCTCCTCCGCACCCACGAGTGGAGAAATGCAAACCCCCCATCTCGGGGCTGGGGCTCTGGGGAACTGGGCTGGTGTGCCAGGCTCCAGATCTGGATGGAGGAGCTCCCTTAGGGAGAGTGTGAGAGGCAAACTTCCCAGGGGAGCACGCTCAGCCCAGAAGCCCAAGTCCCAGCTCCAGCGCCAGTCCAAACCTAAGTCTCGAAGCCTGGCCCAGTCCCAGTCCTCAAAGCCTTACAAAATCCCCAGCCCCCTCCTGGCTTTTAGGGGAGGGGGATTGCCATGACATCTGATTGATGTTTAAGGCAAGCTTCTGGCCAGGAAGTAGTCCTTTTTTACAGCTGTTTGTGAATTTTTAGTCCGGAACCTTATCTGTTAAGGAAGCCCGTGTCCTTTGTGAATTTGGGGTCTCGAGTCTTATCTGAGCTATTTTCAGGGCCTGGATTTCTGAGGAGAAGTTGCAAAAGTTGATCTTTCCTCATGCATGTTTTATAAACTCCAGCTCCAGGTTTCCTTCCATTTTCCTGAGCCTGAAACTGTTGGGGGTTTCAGTCACATCTTACAGATATTTTCTTAAAGAATTATTTTTAAATAAAATTTCATGCATAGTTTTACAACATTGTGTCAGCTAGTAAAGTGCAATTTTATTGAAGTAAATAAAGAAGGGAATCATACATAGAGCATTTCCTCGTCCACCAAGCAGACTGGATTACTAAGTGACCTCAGCCTTCCTGGTTATACAAACATAAAGAAACCTAAGTTGAGTGATTTCTCATCTGTGCCATAGGATTGAAAATCAGGTCCTAAAAGCAACCAATAAGAAGGAGCCAACAGGTTTGTAAGTACCTGAAGACTTTCTGCTGGGATAAACCAATCCAGACATCCTGGTAACTGTCACCAATCAATTGCCTGCACTGTGTAGTTTCTGTTTGTCCTGTGCATGCTGTGTGTCTCCAGTGTTTCCCACATGTGCCTTTGTTCACATTTCTCATAGTTTTTGCTAAAGTGAGAACTGGTTACTTCATGGTGTTTGCACAGAAGCGATTGCTGGATTTACTTTTTAATCAACTGCTACTTTACCTTTTCACTTCCAGTTTTGCTGTCCAAATCCTCCTATTTTCCCTATTTTGATCGATCTTTTTTTATAGTCCAATAAAAGCATTCAGGTCTCTGGGTGCAGTTCTTTGGCAATTTTTCTAAATTTTCCTAAGATTCTCTGCCATGGTCATTAATTTTCTAAACAATCCCTGTTTATTTGTATTTCGTCTCTGATCCACATTATTTATGAGATTTCTCCAAAACTTCTGAGTCATTCTTTTCTGATTTTTAATTTTTTGCATAAGGTCCAAAATTAATATCTCATAATATTTTATGATGGATATTATCTTCTTTAAGATTCAAATTTTAAATTACGTGTGTATGTGCTGGGGGCATGTGCACATGACTGCAGGGGCTTGTGGGAGCCAGAGGTGTTGGATCCTCTGGAACTGGAGTTACAGGTAGTTGTGAGCCACTTGATATTGTTGGGAACTGAGCTTGGTCTGCTTAAAGAGCAAGTGCACTTAACCCCTGATGCTCACATGAATCGGAAAGGAAGATATATTTGTTACTGTTACAGATTTATATATAGGTATATATGCATATATAAACAGATATACTGTTTTACAAAGTGGAAATATCTTTTTAACTGATAATAGACATATATACTTGTTTACAAAAGTTCAAGACTATAGAAAATCATACTATATAGAGATGTACATATTTTAAACTGCAGTATGTTTTCAGTGGACAATATCTTCAATAAAAAGCATATTGTAGATAGGCTTGAATTTTAGTATTTAAATCCTGTGGCCATTTTATAGCAATCTATTATTTGTATGTGTCATGGTTTAATTATTTTTAATCATTCATTTAGTCGATGTACATTAAGAAATGTTTAATCATCAGAACTTGTGCTAGTATTGGTACAAAAATAAAATGACATCCACATTCCTTTTAGTTCAATGCATATTTTTTTGAATTTCTTTGAACTTCATATAATCCATCTTATTCATATTTAGACCCCCTCGCCTATCCACACCCTCCCATTACACCCCCTCGGATTTCATGCATTCTGTCATATATGGTAAGGTTTATTGACTCAAAGTTTGTATACCCAGATGTCCCTCCATTTAAGTTCATCCACTGGAGTCTAGTCAGTCTTCCTAGAGTCTTTCCTGTACAGAAGATCAACTCTCCCTCATCCAGTAGTAATCAGATGACATGAGTTCTTCAACTTGAGGCCTACCATTTCCCAAGTTCTAAGGTGGGTTTTTGTCTGATTGTGTTTTCATGGGTCTTGCATGCTGACACACCATTGCTATAAGTTCATATGAGCAAGTTCCCAGAGGCCTGGAAGACTCTGTTTCCTTATGATCATGCATCAGCCCTGGCTCTTACAATCTTTCCAACCCCTTCTCTAGAATGATCCCTGAGTCATGGGCTCATGGAACATGGCCATACAGGGAACAGAGAGAATATTAATGTATTTCTCAACTCTCACCAGTGAAACTTCTTCATCCACCAGAGTATGATGCACATAGAAGGTCACAACCGGTCACATTGTAGAGAATAACAGACTGCAAACCATGTGTTCCAGGATAGGATTCTTATGTTAAACCTCATGTTCGCTTTTATTAAAATCCATTTTATTTTTTAATTTAAATTTTTATTTATTTTTAAAATATTTCTTAACTGAATAATTATGTGTTTGTTGTAGAACATCTCAATCAGTTTAAATCATCTTTATATCCCTTTTCCCAGTTACATACATGACATACCCACCCAACTGGAATCCATGAATTCTTTCATCTGTGTTAAGGTCTATTGTGTCAAGCTAGTGTCCCCAAGTGACCTCAATGCAGGTTAGTCTACTGAGGTCTGTCAGCAAAGTTTGGGATGTGCTACCCAATAACCCAGTGGTATACAGGCTTTCATTTTTTGAGTTTGCATGGGTCTTGAGCATGCCAAAATGATTGCTGTAGGCTTATATGAGCAGAGTTCCAGGAGTTTATAGGATTTTATGTACAAATGGTCACTCACCTCCTCATTGGCTTTTACATTCTTTCCGCCCTCTCCTCCACAATGGTCCCTGTGAAACTTAATATAAGAGACCTGTCCAGGAACCCACATTCTTCAGGTTCCTAAATCTCCATGGTCTAGCCATTTGTGACCTTTTGTTGCATGTAGGAGCTTCATTAATGAGAGCTGAGAGATTCATTAGTGATGCCTTGTCTATATTGTGTGAGGCTAGGGTCTAGAGGGTGCATTGAAAATGGGCCACTTAAGCATGGACAATTCACAGACAATGTTTGTATGACCAGCAATAGTAATCTGTATTAGTCTCTAGTGCAAAAGAAGGTTCTTTGATGAGTGGTGACTGGGATACTTGACTATTATAAGGTTACATATGTTGCATTTAGTAAGAAGATACCTTAGCTTAGGGATGAGACAGTCCTGGGGATCTCTCTAAGATCTATGACCTCTTCATCCATGTGTATTTGGCTATGATTACAGTTCCACACATGTGTTTTCTTCCATTGAGTGGACTCTTAAGACCAATGAGGTAGCTGTTGATTGGCCCCAAACTAAAAGTGCCAATACTGCACCAGAGTCCAATGCTGTGCCAGCTGTTGATGTGGTTATTTGATCCTGAAGCTGATGTTGGGCCATTCATTGATGTTCTCCCTTGGCTACTTGTATAGTGCTCTCCAGAACTGCGAGAGCTAGCTTTCAGGAGAAGTGGCTTCCAGGTCAGTTCCAGCTCCATTGTTCCAAGTCTGGTCTCTAAAGTATATCCTGTTTTCAGCAATAGGGTCTTACCTTCGAGTTCTGGGAGGCAATCAAGGGCTGTGGCAATAGCCTCTGTAATTTGGGGAATATCTTGGACTACCCTGGCCAACAACTGAAAGGAAGGTTTCTCCTGTCTGGTACTGTTTCTTGCTACATAGCCTTAAGCTATGCACATGGGCTCATGTAGAGACAGTGTATGTGGAATTTGTCATTGGATTGTTAGACTAAAATGATTCCCTCTGGTGTTTTACACTAGCTATGCATTATTTGTCTCTTCTGTGTGTGTGTGTGTGTGTGTGTCCACCATCTAGCCTTCACTCCATGCCTTTGACATTTAAAGTGTCCCACTATCCCCATGTCTCTCTTGATAATACGAGTCTCCTAAGGCCCCATCTCTTTTGAGCTCCTTCTTTTCTTTTATCCCCATAGTTCCTTGTCTAAGCCTCTCTCCCCGCTTCCATTTAAATACATCCTTTTTGTCTATTTCTCTCTTAGTAACACCTGTCTCCAATTATTCTTCTCTCTTAGGTTCCTTCTTTCCCTTTACTTCCCTGGTTCCTTTCCATCTTCATGGTTCCTGCAGTTCTATCAGGGTACCTATTCATATACAAGGATTTGGCCCTAGGATCCAAAAATCAGAGATAAAATGCATTGCTTGTTTTTCTGATTCTTTGTTACTTCATTTAGCATAACTAAGTTTCAGGTTCCATCCATTTACCTGCAAAGGTCATGATTTCATATTTCTTTACCGCTGAGTAGAGCTCCATTGTGTAAATGTACCACATTTTCATTATCCACCCCTGAGCTGAGGGACCCTTAGGTTGCTTCCATCTCTTAGCTCTTGTGAAAAGAGTAATAACAAGCATGAATAATGTACAAATATATCTGCAATAGGATTAATCCTTTGTATATATGCCAAGGAGTAGCATAACTGGGTCAAATGGTAGATTCATTTTTAGGTTTTTAAGCATTCTCTATATTGCTTTCCATATCGGTTGCACAAGTTTACAATTCCACCCTCAGTGAATGAGCGTTCCTCCTTTCCCACAACCTCTTCAGTAATGAGTATCATTTCTTCTTTTGATCTGAGTCAGTCTGACTGGGATAAAATGAAATATTAAGGACGTCATAATTTGTATTTCCCTAATTATTAACCATGTTGAGCTCTTTTAAAAATGTTTCTCAGCCATCATTTTTCTTCTCTTAACTCTGCTCAGATCCTTAGCCCATCCTTTAATTGATTGATCTTGATTCTTTATTTTTTGAGTTCTTCGTCTGTTCTGAATATTAAACCTCTGTCAAATGTGTCACTGGTGAAGATTTTCTCTCACTCTTTGGGGTTTCTCTCCACTTCCTTGGTTGTTTCTTTTCCTGTAAAGAAGATTTTTTTGTTTAATGAAGTCCAACTTTTTGATTATTGACTTTAAATCCTGAGCAACTGCTGTCTGATTTAGAAAGCCCTTTCCTAAACCTATACACTACAGGTTACTGCCAATGCTTTCGTCTAACTGCTTCAGGGTTTCAGATTTCACATTAGGTCTTTGATGCATTTGGGGTTGACTTTTATACAAGGTGAAAGATGAGAGTCTAGTTTCATTCTTCTACAGGGTGGAGATTCGGTTTTGCTAGCACCATTTACTGAAGATGCTGACTTTCCTCCAGTGAGTGATCTTGACACCTTTGTCAAATATCAGGTGACTGAAATTGCATGTGTTCATGCTTGAGTCTTTAAATATATTCCATTGGCCTACAGGTCTATTTTTGTGCCATTACTATGCTGTTTTTATGACTATAGCTCTGTAATATAGTTTGAAATCTGGTGTAGTAATCCCCCTGCATTGTTCTTGGTGCTCAGGGTTGCTTTGGCTATCTAGGGTCATTTATAAATTCATATCAATTTTAGGATTTTTTTCTAATGCTGCAAAGAATGTCATGGGGATTTTGATTGGGATTGCTTTGAATCTATCGACTGTTTTTGGTAGTATGGTTATTTTCATATTAATTCTTCCAATTCATGAGCATGGGAAGTCCTTCCATTTTCTGGTGTCCTCATCAATCTCTTTCTTTAAAGATCTGAAATTTTCATTGTGGAGAGCTTTGATGTTCTCCAATTTCTTGTTATTGTATGTAGAAAATGCACTGATTTTTGTAGATTAATTTTGTAAGCTGCTACTTTACTGAAAATGTTAATCATTTCTAGGAGTTTTCTGGTGGAAATTTTGGCATCTCATGTATAATATTATGTCATCTGCAAAATGGAGAGTTTGACTTTTTTTCCAATGAGTAATTCTTTAACTTTTTTTTAAAATCTTATTGCTCTAGCATGAGTCTGAAGCAGTACATTTTAAAAAGGAGTAAAGATAGTGGACAGCCTTGTCTGGTTCCTGATTTGAATGGGAATTTTTCACTTTTTTCCATTTATAATGTTGTTGGCTGTGAGGGTTTTTTTGTATATAGTTTTAATTATATTGAGGTATGTTCTCTCCAGTTCAATTTCCTCTAGGATTTTTAACATAAATGCATGTTGAATTTTGTCAAAGGCTTTTTCTCTGTCTTTTGAGATGACCATGTGACTTTTGTTTTTGAGTCTATTTATATGCTTTAAGTCATCCATTGACTTAAATATATTGAATCATCCCTGCATCTCTGGAATAAAGCCAACTTGATCATGGTAGATGATCTTTTTGATGTGTGTTTGCATGTGGCTTGCACGTATTTGTTGAGAATTTTTGCATCTGTGTTCATTAAGCATATGAGTCTATATTTTCTCTTTTTGGTTATATCTTTACCTGCTTTGGTATTAGAGTGATGCTGGCTTCCTAGAAGGAATTTGGGAGTTCTCACTCTGCTTCTACTTTTTGAATAATTTAAGTAGTATTAAATATAGCTCGTCTTTGAATGTCTGATAGAATTTGGCTGTGAATCCATCTGGGCCTGGGATTATTTTGGTGCGGAGTTTTGTATTACTGTTTCAATTTCCTTATATGTTATGTGTCTGCTTAAGTTGTTGATCTCTTCTTGGTTTAGCTTTGGTGATTCCAAGATTTTAGATATGCATCCATTTCATTAAGGTTTCCAAATTTAGCAGCATATACATTTTAAAAATATTCCTTTAAAGTGTTCAAGATTTTTTGTTGTCTGTTATGATGTTTCCCCTTTCATCTCTGATTTTGTTGATTTGGAGTTGCTCTTTCTTTGTTTTGGTTAACTGGGCCAAGGGTCTATTGTGTTTATCTTTTCAAAGAACTAGCTCTTGGACTCATTGATTCTTTGTATTGTTTTCTTTGATTCTATTTCATTAATTCTTCTCTGATTTTTGTTAATTCTGCTCTGATTTTTGTTATTTCTTCTTGTCTGCTGGGTTTGGGTTTCATTTGTATTGCCTTTCAAGATTCTTGAGTTGCAATGTTAAGTCATTTATTTGTGCTCTTTCTATTTTTTAATGTAGGCATTTAGAGCTATAAACTTCCCTCTTAGGACTTTTAAAGTGTCCTAGAGGTTATGTTGTATTTTATTGTCCTTTCTGTTGAATTCCAGTAATACTTTTATTTCTTTCTTAATTTCTCCTTCGATCCATTCATCATTCAGGGGTGTGTGTCTCCATTACTTCATGAACTTACTAGGGCTTCTTCTGGTGTTGGTTTTAAGGTTTATTGCATTGGGGTCTGATAGAATGCATGGAATTATTTCTTTCTTTTTTTTTTTTTTTTGATTTGTTGAGGTCTTTTTTTTTCCCCCGGTGCGTGGTTAATTTTGGAGGAAGTTCCAAGGGGTGCTGAATGAATGTGTATTCGTTGATGCTTGGATGGAATATTTGGTAGATGTCTGTTAGGTCCATTTGATGTATGGTATTGCTTAATTCAGATGTCACTCTGTTTACTCTGTATCAAGTTGACCTGTCTACTGAAGTACCCTAATATTAATGAGTTAGTATTAATCTGTGTTTTAAAGTCCTGTAGTACTGTTTTTATGTAGTTCATCCAAGTTTGGTACATATATGTTCATGAATGTAATATCTTCTTGGTTAATTGTTCCTTTGATCAGAATGACATGACCCTCTTTACCTCTTCTGATTAGTTTTAGTTTTAAGACTATTTTCTCAGATATTAGAATGGCAACTCCTGCTTTTTACCTGGATCCTTTTTTTCCATCCTTTAGATATTGTCTAAGGACATTTTCATCTTTAGATACTGTCTCTCCTTGAAGATGAGATGAGTTTGTTGCAGACAACAAAAGGATGGGTTTTTGTTGATCCATTCACCTGTCTGTGTCTTTTGACTGGGGAGTTCAGTCCATTGACTTTTAAAGTTATTACTGAAAGATATATATATTCCCATCATTTTAAATTCTGTTTTCATCTTTGGTCTAACTTTATAGCTCCCCAGTTACACCTTCATGTAGTTTCTTTCTGTTGTCCCTTGGATATAGTCGTTCCTTTCTTCAGCTCTTTGTATTGCTTCAAGTATTCTCTGAATGATTGGTTTTCTGAACAAGAATTCTTTCTGCCTATTAAAGTTGTACAAGATTTTTCCTTCCCCTTCAACTATATTTTTACTGGGTAAAGTATTCTAGCTTGTTATCTATGGTCCTTTAGAACTGGAAATACTTTGGTCTGGGCTCTTCTGATTTTCATTGAAAAATCTCCTATAATTCATATAGATTTTCCTTTATAAGTGACTTGTTTTTCTTTTGCAGACTTCAGAATTCTCTCTTTATGTTATATGCTTAGGGTTTTTACTATGATATGCTATGGGGAGTTTCTTTTCTGGATTTGACTATTTGGTGTTCTTTGTCTGTCTTGCATTTGTATAGGAATGTCTTTCTTTAATTTTAGGAAATTTTCTCCTACAATCTGGTTGAAGAAATGGTCAATACTATAGTCATGAGCTTCTTCTCCTTCGTCTAGGCCTGTGATGCATAAATTTGTTCTCTTCATGGTGTCTCACATTTCCTGAATATTCCATTCCTGCTTTTGAATTTTTTTCATAATCTTTTCTTGAATGCTCCAATTCTTCAACTTTATTGTCCAGTGTTGATATCCTGTTTTCCATGTCATTCATTCTATTGTTTGCTTTTTCTCCCTTCGCAGCTTGCATAGCGCCTTTTAATACTATGAGAGCAGGTCCTCAGGGAGGAACTCTCCTGGTCAGTTAGAGTTCAATTCCTCCAAGTCCTGTGTTTGAAGGCATGTCTTCAGCAACAGGGTCTTACTTTCAAGTTCTAGGAGGCAACCAAGGGCAATGGCAATAGTCTGTACTGTTTGGGGAATCTCTTTGACTACCTTGACCAAGCACTTGAAAGGAGGTTTGACATGCTTTGTTCTGGGACTTTTGTTAGATCATCTAAGGTTTTTAAAGGGAGCATTATCACTCTATGTGACATAACTGCTTGTGAAACATATGTATTAAATATGCTATTAAAATAATCTTTTCCTGTGTTTTGTTTAAAACAATGTTTTCTGTGGTATTATGTAACTCTCCTTCCTCTCTTTCCCTTTTCACTGAGAACTAATACCACAGGGGTTGGGGAGATTGCTAGTGGTAAAGTGCTAGTGCTTGCGCATGAGGACTTGAGTTCAGAACTCCGCACTCATGTAAAAGCTAGGCATGCAAGTATACATTTGTAATCCCGGCTCTGGGAAGGTGGGAGTTGCTGAATAGAGAGCCTCGCTGAATCAATGAGCTCCTTGTTAAGTGAGGTGCCCCGTCTCTAAAAATAAGGTGAAAAGCTATTGAGAAAGATTCTCAACATCCGTTTCTGGCCTTTCCGTGTAGTCTTTCTAGCCCTTTCAATGTGAATCTTACAATCACCTTTTCTATTTCTGTTAAGACTAGCATTTAGAATTTTAACTGGGATTTCACTGAGTCTGTAAAATCTTCTTGCTAAATGGTCATTTATATATTTATTCTTCCAGTCTATAAGCAAGAGAAGTCTCTCCATCTTCTAGTGTCTTTCTTAATTTATTTCTTCAGAGTTTTTACATTTTCATTGTAGAAGTCTATCACTTCCTTGTTTAGGTTTATTCCAAAGTACTTCTTCTTTGAGGCTACTGTGAATAGAATAATTTTCATCATTTCACAGTGTGTTTGTCATTGGAGGTTACTGATTTTTGTATGTTAATTGTTACAGCTATTTTAAGGTGTAATTCAATTTTAAATTGAATTACTAATTTAAATAGATCTGTAGCAACCAACAAGATCCAAATTGTTATTAAAAGATATATCCCCCGACTACAGAAATCCCAGTCGGGCCTCTGGTGAGGCCCTTCTGCCACAGACTTTCTAGAGTCCCACTGCTTCTGTAGCCCATTTGACCAGGTTAAATTTGACTAGTCACATAACCTCTCTTAGCCTCAATGGAGCTACCAGTGTTCTACAATAAAGAAGAGTGAGTGGGCTGTCTGACGAATGTGCTTACCACCAAAACACAGAGGCAATTTTTCCAGTATGTGCATATTTGATTTTTTTATGTAGTATATTCTTTGTGTACAAACCATATCTAACATGAGATGTAGAACAAACAAGTGGTACTAACTCCAAAGCATCTCTGCTGTTAGCTTTATAGTGTTGGAAGGTACTGTGCGTGCTACCTGAAAGAGAAAACAAGCGTCAACCATACCCAGCAGTGAGTCCTATGAACAGGTGACCTGGGAAGTATGCCCACTGGCACGTAGTGGCACAGATAGTACTGCAGTGGCCACCTACTTTCCAAGTAGATTCAAGATCCACTTCCTAGGACAGAGCCAGACCTATCATTAATATCAGGCCTAGAAGCCTGAAGCCAGAAAGGTCACAGGATATATGGTAGAGCTCAATATTGGTTTTCTATTGAATAGTTACAGTTTTAAACTGAGTCCTAACGACTTATTGTTTGTTATACCCATTGGTAGATGCAACTCTTAACCCTCACCAGAGAAGCTTCCTTATGCATCAGCTGGTGATTAATACAGAAACCCACAACTGGCCAATGTGCAGAGAACAAGACTACAGAATGCTTATCTCTGAACACAGCACTGTCTCAAACTTCTGTCTCTCAAGGTTCAGAGAAATCATAGAAGTAGAAGGTCATGTCTTGATTGCAGAAGTAGAGGGTAGAAAGACTGTAAAAGCCAAAGGTGGTGGATGACCACAAGTAAACAGGATATTCCAAAGAGCTGATCAGTTACACATATGAACTCACAGCAATGGTGACAGCATGCACAAATCCCATGCAAGCTCAAACCAGACAAAATCCCAGCATGGAAGTGGGGAAGGGAGTGAGAAATCCCAACCCTACCTAAGGGACTGTTAGCCACTGATGGCTACTGGAAGCGGGAGAGTCAGTCTTTTTCAAGGATGTGACTGGCAGAAGGCAGAAGGCTAATCAGGCTCTAACGAATGGACCCACACTGAAGGACATCTGGGGACACAAATTAGACTTTATAGGTCATATTATATACGTATATGTAGATATATATATATATATATGTCATATATATATGTCAATATTGCAATAAAATCGTCTCCTTATGCTGACCTATAAGATACAGTATAGCTCCTACACACGATCACCAGGGAAACAACTGACACTTTGTGTGTGCTGTGGTCCTAAAGTAAGGTGTTCAAAAGGTTAAGAGAATTAAATGCATCTTTGACATATGATGTTTTCATGTATCTATGACTTTATCAAGGCATAACCCAATTGTAAGCTGAGAAGCATCCTATTTATTTTTTACTTTTAGTGTGATATGTGTTACATGCATGTGGCTGTGTGTGTGTGTGTGTGTGCCTGTGCATGCTCACGAGGAAGCTGGAAGAAGTAGTTAAGCATTCCCATTTCCCAAGCTGTACTGTTTGAGGCTTTGAACTCTGACGTTCTCAGCTGTGCATTTTATTAGCTTTAAATACAGCTGCAGAACTGTGCATCTGTCACCACACCCAGTTTCTTCTTCTTGTTTTTCTACTAGTTTTGAGGATTGAATCCAGGGCCTGTGCACGGCCTAGACAAGTGCTCTGCCACTAAGCTATGCCTCTAGCCCACCACAAGCTATTTTAGAATATGCTGGATTATCCTAAACGGAATTTTCCACCAACTCATTGTATTAGTATTTCATTCTTTATATTTTTTCCTCTTTGGGGGGTAATAATTGACAATTTCATTGCTTTATAACCAGATGTTTCAAATGGTATTTAACTTCTCTGTTGCTTCACAGACCATTTTGTTTTAACTCAAGCTTTTATGACATCTATTAGTTAAAAATGGAATTTAGGAATGTGTAACAGAAAGCAGGTAAAAGTCACTTAAACAAAGCAACTCTTTATTCCCTCCCCATGACTAGACAGCTGGAGGTGCAGCAGCCAGCGCTGGCATAACTTCATATTCTTGGCTAACCACTCTGTTAGTCAGGTTTCTGCTAGTGTGACAAAATACCTCAGAAATCAACTTACAAGGGGGAAAAGTTTCTTCTAGTTCAGACTTTCAAGCCTGTGGTTGCTTGGCACCTTTGCTTTGGGGGCTGTAAGGAGGCAGAACATCATGGCGGATGCATCTGGCAGAGGAAGCCTCTTGAGCTTATGGTATCTGAGAAGGCGAGAAAGGGAACGAGGGAGACAGGAAGACAGGGAGACTGGGAGAGAGAAAGAGAGGAGAGAGAGAGAGACTAGTACCTTTCCGGGGCATACCCACAATGACTTAATTTATTCCCACTAGACCAAGAATTTCTGGGCTCTGAATTCCAGACTGTTATTTTGGCCTATTTTATATCACCACCATATTTTCTTGACTTCTATAGCCTTGAAACAATTGAATGTGAGTCTTTTGACTCAGTTTTTCTTTTACAAGGTCATTTTGGCTGCATTGGGTTCCTTATATTTTCATAAAATTTTTCGAAACCGCTTACCAATTACTAGGAGGAAAAACAAGTCAGCTCTGAGAGGGGTTTTGATATAAATTGTGTTGGATCTTTAGATCAATTTGAAGAGTATTGCCATTTAATAAAATAAAGTTTTCTTGTTCAAGAATAAAGAATGTCTTTTCATTTACTATATTCTTTTAATTTCTGTCATCAATGTTATACGTTTAATTATCTTACACTGCTTTGTTAAACTTACTAATAGGCATTTTATTCTTTTGTCATTGTTGTGAATTGATCCAGAAGGCTAATTACTTATTTTCGTTTTTGGATCATCCATTCTCCTGAACAGAAGCACACCAGTCGGGCTGGAGAGATAGTCCAGGGATTAAACGCATGTGCTGCTCGTGCAGAGGACCTGAGCTGAATTCAAGGCACCGCATCTAGTGCTCACAACAGCTGTAACTCCAGCTCCTAAAGATCTGAAACTCCTATTCTACCTTATGCAGGTACTTTAAAACATGACGTACTGTTTTTATTTTGTATGTGTATTCATGTATTGCCTGCATGGGTCTAAGTGCACCTGTGTCGTGCAATGTCAGCAGAAGTCAGAAGCGGGCATCAGATTCTCCTAGGAATGGAAATATGGATGGTTGCTAGTCATCATGTGAGTGCTGGGATTTGAACCCTGGCAAGAGCAACCACTGCTCTTAACTTCTGAGTCATCTCTCAACCCTAACCTCTGCAGATACTTTGCACACATGTGTCAGACACTCATACACACATATGCCAGTAAAATATAAAATAAATCTTTAAAAATGCATTAATTCTAATATATCTGTTATACTGTTAAGTTGTTAAAAATATTTTAATTTTTAAGTCAACTTTTTAAGGATACAAAATCATATTCTAAGAGAATTGCTTTTAAGCTGGATGCTATTTATTTATTTATTTATCTTTGATTAAATTCCCTGACTGCAATCTCTAGAATAATGTAGAAATGCTTTTTATTCTAAGTTTAAGGGGAAAATATTCAAACTTCTTCCATTAAATCTGATGTTAATCTACAACTATTTTGTTTTCTTTCATGTTTACAAATACAGAGGAAAAATCCAAGCCAGTCACTGTTAGGAACTGAGTGTATCTCTTTCAATTTGTATGTCAAGGCCATGGACTGGAGTCCTTATGCAAAAGGAACACCAGATCTCTCTCTGCTATACAGAGACAGTAAGAAAGTAAGAAAGTGGCCTAAAGGCTGAAATAATACTCTCACCAAAACCCAAATGGGTGAGTGCCCTGATCTTTCACCTCCCAATCTTCCTAACAACGAGAAACCAGTTTCTGTTTTATAAGACATCCATTCTGTGGTTTACTTTATGGAAATGCCGGGTAACTGACTAATATATTTACTTTTAAAAACTTTCATTTATTTATTTTAGTGTGTGCAGGTGTGGGGGCACATGCATGCCTCCAAGTACCTGTGAAGGTCAGATAACTTTCAGGAGTTGATACTTTCCTTCGGCCACGTGGGTCCCCGAGACTGGACACAGGTTGTTAGCAGCAGGCCTCTTTTTCGTTCTGAGCCATCTCACTGGTCTTATACTTACTTCTCCCTAACACCAAGGAAGTAAATACAACTTATAAGACACAGAAAATAGACACATCTCAGCCATATCCCGAAACTTACTAGGTTCACAAGGTCATTCTCCAAGGGGAAGGGAGCAGTAACAATTGTTGAGGAACGGTAACTACCCAGCTCAGCTTGCTGTGAGTCGTGTGGCGCTCCAGCAGTACAAAGCAGCTCAGCGCTCAGGAACTGTCACCCACACTGGGCAGGTTTTCAGTGATACAGCTGCATTTCACTTACTTATGCTTCTGAACGGAACCCCTTACCAGCACTTTCATAATATCAGTCAATTTACTGGTTCACTCAGACTTCTGGCCTATTGCCTGTGCCTTGTGTGGAGTAAAAGACTTCGGTTCTAGTTTTCTCAGGAGGAATCACTGAACACGTTTTGTTGAGAATATTGTTTGCTTCTGTGTTTTGAACCTCAAGCCTTTGTTAACCTACAGAACATTCCTCCTGCTCTATATGGTGTTTCTTTGATGCGTTCTGCATCTTCTTTAGGCGTGCTGATTTACATGCACATGGGCTTCATTCTCCCTCTCTGCTTTCCCCATATTCTTTCTTCCTCATCTACACCTTTGAGTTCAGAGACAATACAGGAGGTCTAATGTTCAGTGACATAATTGACGACTGCAAATTCCAACTGTAGCACTCACCAACTGTGTGATCTTTAGTAAGTTTCTTAAGATTTCTGTGCCTCCCTTTCCTTTGGAATAAGCAGGAAATCATAATTATCTTTCTTATGAAATGGATGTATGGGAGATAAATATATATGTTCCTTAAGACTACTTGGCAAATAATGAATTCTTGATAAATAAATGGAAATGATGATTGGTATTAGAGCTGGTGTAAGTTTCCGGCTTAAAATGGGGACTTTCCTTGACGCTTTTCCCATTCTTGTTCATTTCTGTGTTCTCTATTTTCTTCTTTTTAGTGACGCTCCCTTGTATGATGACCTGCTTCTGTTGCTTCCATCCAGATTGTCTCCACCCTCTTTCACTCTTGCTGATGCCTATTTCAGTGGAAATGAGGCTATTCTTCCTACTTAGAGTAGCCCCTTTTGGTGAATATAGTCTTGCAACTGCATTCTTTTACTTTTTTGTACCTTTTCTGAGACAATGTCTCACTCTGTAGCTCAGGCTATCTTGGAACTTGGTACATAGCCCAGACTGGCTTCAAACTTATGGCAATCTGTGCTGCCTCAGCCTTTTGAGTGATGAGATTACAGATGTGAGCCACTACACTTCATGTTCAGCCCAACTGTTGAGTGTTTTCACTGTGTAGACCATATCTTATTCAACTCAGTGTTGGTCAGCAAGGAAGATGAGCAAGTTGTCATCTGTCTCTCTCTGTCCATTCTGAGGCAATCACACTGCCATCCCATGTCTCAGTTTAAAGCAGAGTACTACTGGGTTCCTCCTCTTCTCTGTCTTCTCAAGACTTCCCCAGTGTTTCTCTTTGCTGCTGAGATCTCTACCATGGAGATCTTTCCCAAGTCTGCTCAACTTTCAGAAAATATTTGGATAATTCCTCTCACATGCTGTTCTTAAACATCTTCTTGTTGCTATCTCTGACTGAAGTATTTGTTTAGAGGGACAAATATTTCCCAGTATGCACTTCACTGTTGTCAGCTTTACTTGGCTCATTTTTCTGTCTTGATGTTTTCTGGAATCTTCAGTTCCTGTGTAGATATGGGAAGACTTGGAAAGTGAATGAGTTGGAGAGGAGGTGGTCATCCTGTAGCCATGTTGTAGAGTATTCTAGAAATAGAGATGATGCATCTCATTTTTTCAACCATATTCTCTGTATCTCTGGGAAGGGGCACTACACAGCTTTTAATCACTCATGATCGCTCTTCTATAGTCTCACGGAATCCTGGGTAGATTCCCATCAATGACGTCCACCTTCTATATCACCAAGGCTGCTGTTCAGCCAGTAATCTCCACTACAACCCAAACAACTGTCCCTGGTCAGTATTTGTCTTGGTAGACTTATACTCATGTTTAGATGATGAACATTTTGAATATTATCCTGATTATAGCACTTTCCAGTTGGCCACAAATACCAAGATATTGTTAATTTTTAGGTTAAACTTTGCTGTTGTAAATAATTTTCATCTAAGCTGGACTTGGACCACAAGCCAGGTGGCAGTTTGTAGTAGACGTCACCATTGAAAGGAATATGAAATCCATGGTGTGTATGAGGTTTCTGAATGCACTTAGTAATTTCATTTAATAGTCATTTTGATTTTCTCTGTTCATGACTTTTCCCTGAGAAGAGGTTAGGCTCGTTGGGAGGTGAATTCATTCTCTCAAATCATTAAGGTTCCAGTTAGTGCTCTGCAGCTATAATTAATTAAACTATACCCAAATTCCCTAATAATGAAATCCCTATATCCCTAGTGAAATTTGAGGTTCACACTCAATAGACAGAGACCTGAATACATCCAAACCTGTGTTGTTCTTGAGAGTTATGTATACCTTTGCTCTCCTGGTCTATCGTGATGGAGGAATTCTGAGTGGGGGCATAAGAAAGAGGATGTTTCATGTCTACTTTTCTACTTTATTGATTTTTTTGTGCTAATCAAATGGTCATATATGACAATAATGTATGGGATGGTGGTGGTAGACAGTAAAAAGGAGGAAATATTATTTATTTTAATTAAAATGCTAACGTAAGGCATGATCATTGAGTGATTACATTACAAAATAGCTACTTGCTCTGCCATAGTTAAGTGTGATTTGATGAGTCCATTATAAACTATTCTCACGGGTTTATATCTTGGCCAAAATAGTCCCTCCAGGCTGAAACTTGGCAGACATCTCAGCCTAATTGCAGTCATTTTTCCTTTTTGGATTAAAAAATGGAATTATTGCAGTGCTTTGAGCCCATCCACTCCCATAATTTCAAAGATTTGTGTTTATACTCACATAACTTGTGGGCTCCTGCTCCTTTCAAATAAAATGGCAACATAACAAGAACAAAGGATTTCTTTAGTACCTATAAGGTAACTGCTTGGACTTGAAAACATGACCTTGGAATTCCATGCAGAAAAACATTCTTCCTCAAACAACTGCAGCAGGGCGTCAGTGATGAGCCTGGGTCAGTGCCTCCCATGCCAGTGCTATGGGGCTTTCTGACTTCAGAGAGAAGTAAGCTGTATCCCATGCTCCCAATTCCCAGGCCACAGTCAGCATCGCGCCCCTCCTAGACGCTCCCCTGGACATTTGCCTCCAAGTTGTCCTACTGTGTGTCTGCCCCTTACCTGTCAATAGAGATGGACAAAGTCTACTTGAACTAGAGATGATGATAAGAAGATCATCTGCCACAAGAGAAGTGGAGGGGTCTTGGGTCAACATCCACCCCTGCAGTCCCCTTCCTTGTTGCTCCTTGGGGACTTCAGGGTAGGTTCAGTGACCTTGCCAGCCTCCAGAGAGGAACAGAAGTGACCCATTTATTTCTCCAAAATGTCAACACATACTTTTGCCAGAGTTGTTGGAAGTATAGATGACTATGGATAGCGTTAAAATAATCATTTCTGAGTTGAAATAGTGAGATTTGACTTAAAGTTTTATGTTTTACTTTTTATGCTGCCTGTTTGTTCTATTCTTTGAAGCACACCATGTCCTCCAGTGTTCAAGAATGCCTCGCAAGTTTCGTATGGCTTTCCTAACTAACACCACAAACTATAATTTATAAAATTTTGTGAAGAAACCAGTGAGATTTCTGCAGTATAGAGCCCGGAATTCCCAGAGCTCTTGCTTATAAATCTGTGCAGATCTGGGTCATGAATATGCAGCATCCACTGATGTGGAAAGAGTGCAGCAGTATAAATAGGAATCATGGATTTTTTTTTTTCAAAAAAGCAACAGGAGTTAGTAGTTTAAAAAATTGCTCAATTTTCTCCTCAGTGCAGCCCAACCCATTAAGAGGACCATAGAATCAGACTGATGAAGGTGCCAGAAAGAAAATGTTGCTGATTCAGCTCCTTCCAAGAGGCTGATATGAATGAGTCAGGTGTACTGAGAGAAAGCTTCTTAGGTCCACAGTTAGCTGCCACAGATTTCATGGTATTTGGGTGAGTGAGGTAAACAAATGGCACATTAAAAATAAAACCTATAGAGATTACATTAAAAACAAAGAAAGCTTGAATGACAAAACTAAATACATTTAATTGAGAATAATTCCATCAAAGACAATTAAATTACCACAGAGGCACAAACAACACAATAATGAGATACGGAATCAAAATTTAGAAGAGATAAACTGAAAATTTCAGGTACTCCAGTGTAGTAAATGCACAGCGCTGGTGATATGAAAATATGAATTATTTATATCTTCTTTAAGTATAGAATATAAATTTGCCTCGAATTAATTTCTGTTGGGAAATCACTGCACAGC
The DNA here is from genome assembly GCA_035773235.1 of Eospalax fontanierii. Lineage (NCBI taxonomy): Eukaryota > Metazoa > Chordata > Mammalia > Rodentia > Spalacidae > Eospalax > Eospalax fontanierii. The sequence continues at coordinate 25,174,395 of CM069528.1, read as the reverse complement.
AAACATAGATGTCTCTTAGGGTAATGTTTTCTTTTCTAGATATCATTATTATTATTTTGTTATTGTTAAGTGTGAGGCAAAAGAAAAAAGTATTCAAGGTTGAGAACTGCCAAGTTACAGTTACACTGAAAAAAAAAAACAAGGCTTTCCTTTCTAGGCAACATGTGATGCAGACAGTTAAAAAATGACTTTTCCCAATGCGATACCATACTGAGTATTGTGGACTAAATTGTGACTCTACAAATACATATACTGGAGCCCCAATTCTACATGACTGCATTGGAAACAGGATTCTAGGAAGTAATTAAGGTTCAATAAGGATTAAGGGTGGGGGCCTTAATTTGGTAGATTGAGTGACCTTATAAGGAGGGAGATGAGAAGGAGAAAGGGAGGCAGACAGAGACTGAGGCTGAAAACTCAGAGAGATGGAGTCACTTTATGATTTCTGAAGATGGACCACATGAGGACGCAGTGAGAAGGTAGATGCTTTCCAGTCTCAAGAAATGATAGAAATACATGTCTGTTGTATTAGACACGCAGTCTACAGTATAGTTATAAAATACGTCAGGTTTTGATACTAATGTAATAAATACCAAAAAAATGATCATCATGTAGCTTTGGAGCTAGATGATGAGAAGAAGAAGAGGCTGGACTTTTTGAGATGCATGCTATAAAATCTGTGAGTGCCAAGAAGGGATTATTGGCAGGAATATGTATGCTAAAGTAGATACTAATGAGGGCTTAGAAAGGAAGCGAGAGAAATATATTTCCTCTTTAGAGGACAGACGAAGTTTCACAAACAAAACAGAACGTTGGTAGAAATATGGATGTTTTGGTGAGGTGCCATGTGGAAATGAGAAACATTACTGGAACTGCAGTAGCAAAGGGCCCTGGCTGAATTGTGCTGTGTGTGTGTGTGTGCGTGTGTGTGTGTTCACGTGTGTCCATGTGCGTGGGGGGCGGGGATGAACTTCTGTGGTATTTCTCAAGCATTTGCCATTTTTTTGGCCTAGGATCTGACCAAATAGGCTAGACTGGCTGGTCAGTGAGCCCCAGGGACCTGACCAACTTAATCTCCTCAGCCCTGTGATTATAGTTGTGTCACAATGCCTGGATTTTCTAATGTGGGTTCCAGGGAATGAACTCAGGTCCTCGTGGGTGCAAGCCAGCCACTTTAGTGACTGAAAGATCTTCCCAGCCTCTGAATTGTGTGTTTGTCTACAACCTGCACACTCTAGTTCCTGGCTCTATTTTCATGGAGGGCAGAATGGAAGAGAAAGGACATCACAAAATGCTGGCCTGGGGAGCGGCGGAGGGCAGGGAGCAGGGCTGCGGTCCCGGAAGGGGCGTGACTTCCTGCCTGAGCCAGCCTATCCCCAGACACTGCAGTTTCTGGCTCTTTCCCCTTCCTCCACTGATCTGCCTCTTTCTGCATCATATCTCTTCTGTACTTCTCCCTTTCCATTTGATTTTGCCCGGCAGCGTTTGTAGCTGTTTCTTGCCTTTCCCCTCAACACCTTATATTGCTAGCAAAGATTCAAGGTCACAGAGCTCAGAGATGTTGCCAACTCAAACAGTAGAGAACGGTAACCAACACAGCTTGGGGTTCAAAGTAGGCGCTGGAGGCAGCTGGCCTGGGTTTGATACCAACTCTGCTACTTATTAGCATGTGACTTTAATCAAGTTTTGCATCCTCAACTGCAATGCTGGGAAATAATAGTATCTTTCTCATAGTGTTATTTCAAGGATTAAGTGAACTGATATTTGCAAAGCATTTGTGATAAAGCCTGGCAGATGAAAAGCACTCTGTATTTGTTGTTTTATTATAAATAGCTACTGAAAAGTCTGGTGCCACATAATCTCTGTAGTGGTCTCTGTGTCTCAACAACCCTGTCTTAAACCATAAATGCATATAAGAATTTTAATATTTTGCTAATTGTGTCATTGAATCTCGGTTGCTTAATAGATGCTGATTAGCGAATGGCTGTGTTTGTTCCAAGTGAGCTAGACTAATCTTGCAGCCTATGTGGAGTGAAGTCACCAGCGTAGGGCTAAGGAGCCGGAATCCAAAAGCTGTTCTCCCATTTTTCAGTTGTGGTGTCTTGGCCAAGGCACTGAAAGTGCTGAGTTGACAATCTCACTCGCTTAATGGGCATGCTGCAAAGACAGAATGTGATGAAGCATTTAGCACAATGCCTGTTATGTGGGAAGAACTTAAATGTCATCTTTATTATCCCCCCGTTGAGCCTTTGTGCAATCATGAGGCCTACAAATGAATTACGCTTAAACGTTGGTTTGCAGAAATTCTCACTTCTCAAATCAGGCAGGCAAGCTTAAGCTTGGAGCTGCTAGTTGCTCTGGCTTGGAGTCCTAGGTCTCCATACTGAGTAACATATTTTTTCCTGCCTACACTTTCCTAGAATCTTCTTAGAAACTTCAGAGTTTGGAGCTAGCGTTGTGTACCAGGCAAACAAGGTTGGCCATAGAGGTCCTTGGTGTCCAAAATCTGGATGACACCATAGCACCGTGCACCTGTGAGTCACTTCCATTCAGGTTTCTCAGGTCACTGAGCCCAGAAAGAGAAACCAATTGATTTGACCAAATCACTTTTGTTAGTACTACAGATATAAGGCCCAAGTCTCTCACCTTATTGTCCTGTCTGATCTTTAGTCTTCTTCTGATCTTTATTAAGCCATGGAATTTTGAGTTGATGCTGCAGGGCCTTTTTAATCTATATTAAATAGCATATGTGTTCTTTATATGAATGTTTAAATAATCCACCATGGAAGTAGGAGACAGGAAGGGACATAAATGAATGAATTTCTTTCATTCAAATAAATGACTAGTAGTTTCTGTTAGCTGATCAAAATATGTTCTCACAGTCTTGGCAGCCATTGCTATACTCTTCTGTCTCTGTCTAAGCATGGGATGCCTTCTAGAATAGTTACAAATAAGGGCTCCAGAGTCACAGAGGTGAGCGTTTACTGTGAGTCATGTGTGTGGATACAACTTCTCTGTGGGTCTGTCCCCTCAACATACAATAGAAAGGAAAGAGGTGCCCACTTCATAATGTGACTGGTTGTATTTAATGAGAGAAAAAAAGACATCAAAAACACTGCAGAATAGTCTACATATTGTGCATTTAATATCTGTGGATCTGCTTGGGTAAAATTGCCACAGAACTGGAATTCAAGAATGAACATGCTCATTAATTCCATGTCTCTTTTAATGAGAAGTTGCTTCTGTCTGGAAAGTCTTCTCTTCTTTCATGAGTAGGAGGCATATGCAATAAGATATAAATGCTAAGGGCCCAAAGTTTCTCTCTCTCTCCTCTCTCTCTCATACACACACACACACACACACACACACACACACACACGTACTTCCTGAGATACAGAGAGCTGAGCACTCCTTAACTTCCAAGAGGAAAGGATGCCAGGGCCCTTGTCAGTACTGAGGGACCTAGAAGTTGCCAGTGTCTTCCTAGGCTCCCCTAAGTCTCACTGCTGCCCTCTCCCTAGCTTGCACCTGCAGCTTGGCCTCACCCCACCCAGTTCCCTGAAGCACCTCTGCTTCCTGCCGTTGCACTTCCTGGAGCCCCCTCATCTCCCGCACCTCTTTCCCACACTGTCTGCAGTGGTAACCCCCTACTTCAACATTCTTTTCCAAATTAAAAAGAAAATATTTATTTTTAGTGTATGAGTGTTTTGCTTGCATTTATGTAAGTGCATCTATGTTGTACAGTGCCTGTGGAGGCCAGAAGAGGACGTCTCATACCCTGGAGCTGGAGTTACAGACTGTTATTAGCTGCCATGTGGGTGCTGGGAACTGAACCACTGAGTCGGCTCTCCAGCCCTACCTCAAATTTTATTGCTCTGTTACCCTCGTACCTTGGCTTGGCACCATACAGACTCTGATATGAGGACCAGAGCCTGAGCATCCCTGCAGCAGGCTACTTTGGGATGTCCTACTACAATGTGTCTTTCTACCCTGTTGCAAGTGGACTGTTGTTGAAGGAGACAGGATCTTACCCACAGATCTCCAGCTCCCAGCACAAAGCCAGGCACGTGAACTCCCAGGCAGACTTGCGGCCCCTGCCCACATACGGCCACGGCTCTTGACGTTGCAGCACCAGAACTCTTGCCCTTCTGCCCTTAGACTCTGCAGGTCAATTAGGTTTTCAGTGTAAATTCTGGCTTTTAATTAAGAATTGCAGAAAAATACATATGTGAATGTGGGGATATTTAAAGACTTAGCTATTTGCATTCATTCTACCTTGGCCTGTTTTGGAACCCATGGTCACCCCTCATTCCACCCCACAACCCCCAGAGATCACACCTCTTCCCCAGTAAATGGGCTGGAGAGTGGAAATGTGGATATTTTCATCTGACATTATTTTGGAGCGTTGCTTTCCTGTTTGCTGCTGTTTCCTTTTCATGGACCATTAGCAGCTTCCAAAGGCAATATCCTTTCTCTGTCACACTGTGCCATGGGGGGCCATTTCAACAACTTCAGACTAGGGCATTAAGTGCAATTCTGGATGAGAGTCAGCACATAACCAAATAAAAATAATAAAGGGAAAGCTTGTAGGAGCCATTTGGAACGCTGTCCCGTGCTGAATTCATTTGCAGCCTCGCAGAAACCTACTCATCACCAGTGATCAGCCTGAGCCCGACCATTCCTTATTTAATTGTAAAGTATTTCATAGCCTCAGAAACAGCCCTGCTCATTTGCTTTTCCTTTTTTGGAGATTGTCTTGGTGGAATGCTGAGATTCTAATCAGTGGGAGAAGAAGGAAATGCAGGTTTTCATTTCAGAAAGCCAAAAAGAAAAATAAATAATTTTTTAAAGGGTGCATCCTTGTAGCTTCTCTTTTTTCCTTAAAATGACAATTTAAGATGCCTTTTTAGAAATTTTCCTTGGCACAGGGGAGAAGACAGAAAAGCAGGTGATTAAACTTGGGTGCTTCCTGTTTCTAGCACTGACGCCCTGTACCTCCCTGTCCAGGGGTGTGTGTGTGTGTGTGTGTGTGTGTGTGTGTGTGTGTATAGGGGAGGGGACTGGGTTTCAAGAATGGTTTTGGAAGCCAGGTGTCGGAATTCCAGGAGAGTCTCATATGTAACCATCAGGGACAGTTAGCTCACATCAGCATGTCTCTCTGACCTACCTGACATCACAGGCCTCTGAGGAAGATGGCAACTAAAGAAAATACTGATTCCCACAGACCTTTCACGTAGGAATTCCAGTTTTGTTGATCTAGGGCAGAAGGAAGAAGGAAAATCCATGTTATAAGACACAATTCTGGATAAGCTTCATGAAGAGGCAAAAGCCATAATCCATTCTCTCAAGAAACTCCTCTTGGTAACTAATTTTGTACAAGATGGTCTCCTACAGACTGAGGGAACAAAGCAGAAGGGGGACAGATCTTGACTCGAGGAGTCCACAGTATGGACATTTGTAGCTCTTCCAGAAAGATGCAGTTCATTCTTCTACTTTTGTCTTTTATACCACCTGGTAATACAAGCAGATAAATACTAGTCGTGTATTAAGCCATCAGCAAATGGCTGTCAGGAAATCATTGTCAAGGGTTAGGGCAGGATCTCATTACCCTAATGAGATCTAATCTTGGCTTAGGGCTATGCCAGAAGACCAAGGATAACCTTTGAAAAGGAGCCCCATGAGTCTGTACTAAGCAAAAGTACAGTTCTAAAAATAATAGCCATTATCATGTGCTTATTGTGTCCAGCACTGTATGTCATGAATTTTCTTTAGTATCCTTTAAATTAAGGATGGCTTTGTTTGTATTATTGTTATGACAAGTTTCAAGGGATAGGGCCTGGCATATAGTAACTGCTCAATAAATATTTTCAAATTAGATAAACTTATCTAATCCTTAAGGCAGCTTAGCTTTTTTGAGCTAAATATTAAATGCTCCAGATAGTCCAAAACTCTGAGAGGAAACCTAGAGAATCAAATCTGAAGTTATGTAAATTTCTTTGTAAGATTCTTAAAATTGGTCAGATTTGGACCATATCTAATAAGCATTTAAATGTCCTGAGCAGCATTCTTGTACATGCTCAGTGCATGACTGTATTTTCCAAAGACAAGAAATCCACCATCTCATATGAGTAGTTTATACCGTATTCCATATGGAAGTCTAATTATTTAACAGTTGAAACCTTCTTTACAACAAAGTTAGTTACATTTTTCTCCATCTTTTCCATTGTTCTTTTCTCCAAGAAAAAATGACCATACTCCACTGAGATTTGGTTGTCCAGAACTGTGTACAATGGAGGCTTAAGATCACTCTCTTCTCTATGGATCAAACTAGCCGGCAGGAGGAATGAGAAACCATGGCTTGACCTAGAGGATACTGCATTCATTGGCAATAACCCTGTGTGCTGTGTGTGGGTGGAACATGGGTTCAAGTCTCCTAAACTTTGATATGACATTTGATGCTTAGCCGGGTGTAATGTACAAACCTGTGATCCCAGGGATAGGGAGGCAGAGGCAGGAAACCGACAAGTGGGAGAACAGCCTAAGCTACATACCAAGTTCAACACCAACATGAGATCTTGTCTCAACAAATCAATCAAAGGCGGAAAAAGGAAAGTCGACACTTTAAGATACTAGTCATACATCCTTATGTAAACAATTTAGGTTCTCCAAACTTCAGCTCTCTCGTATGTGAAGCAGGAAGAGTAAAATATTGTGGTGCTGTGAATGTCAAATGTAACAGCTATCAAAAAGAAGACAAAGTTCATGGAACAGAAAAATAATACAAACATTAAAATTGTAGCTCACCTATATCATTATTATATGCGCCCAACACTGTCCTGGGCCATTTTCCCTTAGCTCCAATAAGTAAAGGGATAATTTTGTTTTGTTCACTGTATAATGTATAACACATAATTACTTGGTAAATATTTGATGAAAAAGTGAATGAACCCATTGTTAATTATCAAATCTTCAAAATAAGTCTGAGTTAAACGCTTCTGGTAACCATATTGTACCATGAGAAAATCCTGAGACTTAATAAAGTTACTTGCTTAACCAGTGGATGATGGAACAGATAACTTCCTGTGCTTTCTACTAACTAGTGTTTGCACACAGATTGCCATGTATTGATAATAGTTTGATTAAACCTGACTTTTGGTTCGCATCCTTCCACTATGACATCTCTTGCCAGAGAGAGGGTGTATGAATGTAGTTGTGATGTGAGATCCCAACCTTGTCATTCCTCTACCCTGGGAACAAATGTGCACAGTCAGGTCGGAAGCTGGGGGCTCCCAACACAAAGCTTCATTCTTTTTATTCAGCTTTCGTGGTCTGGTGGCCTCGCTGCCTGCTTTGTGAGAACCACACTTTGCCTTTCCTTGTTTCTTCCTCTCATAGAACAATCACCAGGAAAAGCAAGAACTCTAAAACTGCTGGACTGAGAATGAAATATGCAGTGGCTCCAGGCTATGATTTCCCTTTGCTAGGAAGCACTGCCATGATAATTGTTTCTACAAAAAGAAACTACAACTCTGGCAAAAAAAAAAAAAAAAAAATCAAGCCCTCTGTTTGCTTGAACCTATCATAAACCATTGCTGGTAATTATAGAAACTCATTGTGCGACAGTTTAGTTTAACTTAATTGGCAATTTTTTAAAGCTGCACCACAATAAAAATAGTAAAGAACGAGTCGGGTTCTAGAGACGGAACATTTAGCTTTGGTGAAATGTCACAGACTGCACACCCTGCCAAAGGTGTGCTGCTGTAACTCTCCACTGTCAGCTCTGTTACTTAAACCTTTGTCCTTGTAGCTTAAATTCTCTTTCCTGAGGGCATAATCTGAACTGAATGTGGCCTTTTCTCCTACTGCGGGGAGGCAGGATTTTAAACAATTGTGGGAAGAAATGGGCCCCAAAAACTAATTTAGAAGTAGAAGATTTCTCTGCCTGAGAGAGAAGGCTTGTGCGGAATGAACTAGCTGGCCCATTACAAGGTAAGTATAATCACCCTCTTTGGACTCTTTGGGGATTCATTTTAGTTGATTTAAAAAAATTGATTAAACCTTTGCCTCTTGGATGATGACTGTGGATTCCCTTATCCTCTTTCCCTTCCTTAGCCTCTGTGGTTGTGTTCACCATCTCACCCAGCCTCGTTGCCACCATTATCCCCATCTGTCTGCAGCGGCAGTAGCAGCCTCAACAGCAGGTCACCTTAATAATAATAGTGATAATGGCAGGCATTTATGGTCACTCCCATTTGCCAAATACTAACCACTGACCACAATGTAAAAAGTCACTCATTAGCAAGTGGTAAGCCTTAAATTTACCCCTTCTCCTATTTTTCACAACTCTTAAAGTTTTCTCTACAACTGAGCCTTTGTCTCTGGGACAAAGCAGACAATATCACGCCAGAGCATAAAACAAAGTCTAGTGTGACTGTCATCCAGTAAAGCTCGGAGTTGGTCCTGTAACCTGTTATAGTGGTGTGTCTTGTGTCAGGTTAACTCCTGGGGGCGTATGCTCATTCCAGGTGGCAGGTTTCCACTTGCAATAACCCTTTACTGCATTTTTCCTCTGGAGAGGATCTCTGGCCTCTTCTCCTACCCAACCTGCCAGGTTCCTACAAGGTCTGGAGCTCTTCCCTGGATGGCAGCCCACTGTCCAGGGTTAGGGAGATTCCTCTCTGCTCCTGCTAGTCTGTCTTCCAGAGGGTTTAAATACCCATTCCTGGAATCCAGGAACACAGAGTGAAACTGAGCTGAGACATATCAGTAGCTTCCCTTTCAGTAAAACTTTACTCAGTGATTTTGATGACCATTAGTGACTGAGTCATGACTTTTCTAGTGCTATTCTAAATACTTTCGTATATTTCAGCTTCCTTCACCACAGTCATAGGAGGTAGGTCTATGGCTTTCTCCATCATCCAGAAGAAGAAATTAGGTAGATAAATGTTGAGTGGTTTATACAAGATAGTTTAGTTAGAAAGTAGTTTAATCTTAATGCTATCAGGGACATGTGATATTTCAAAGTAAATATTTAGTCTTTTTCCTGCATCCTGGGAGACAATTCAAAAAGTCTTTGTCTTCCACTTGACGAGTATTTCAATGTGGGCTAATGAGTTGACTGACAGCTGGTAGCTTGAGGGTGAAGACTGGTTACAAGAAGAGGAAAGTAGGATTAGAGGGTGCAGACTTTTAATCCCACCCCTAAACTTGTGGGGAGGGGGCAAGTCCATCACCAATGGCTAAGAATGTGATCAGTCATGCATATGTAGAAGTCTCCATAAAATTCCAAAACACAAGGTTCAGAGAACTTCTAGGTGGCGGAACACATGGAGGTTCCTGGAGAGACTATCCTGATCTGGCACGAAACACTGTGATCCTTTGTCTATGCTCCCTCATGCATGTCTCATCAGTGTCCTTTGAAATATCATTTATAATTAACTTGTGACTTCATCTGAGTTCTGGGAAGCACTGGGCTAGGGAAGAGGTGTGAGAAGCCAATTTTAGCCTGTTATCACAGACGTACAATGCCTGAACAAAACAGTCTGACTCTTAGCCTCCATTGAAACCAAGAGTGGGGCCCAATCTGTTCTGAGAACTTTTTCTCTCACAACTGTTCTGGGAACTGTTCTCTCCAACAATAGCCTTTCTCTTTCTTTTTATTTAAACAGTACATCCATCATGAAATGCAAAGGGAAAAGAGTAAGTTGTCTTATCAAGGGATTTTTCCTTCTGGCCCCTATTGCCCTAGAACAGCAAACACAATCACAGATGGACGTTATCAACTCAGCCCCACTTGTGGTTTACAACATACCTGGGATAATTCATTGCTTCCAATGAATATTCACTAGATGCTTTTAATTCTGCGCCTCTCATCTGTAGTGTGTGGGGAGGAGTCTACTTTGACCTGGAGTGTGTGGGAAGGAAGGGACCCTTATCTGGAGTGTGTAGGGAGGAGCCTGTTCTCATCTGAAGTGTATGGGGAGGAGTCTACTCTCATCTGGAGTGTGTAAGGAGGAGTCTGCTCTCACCTGGAGTGTGTGGGGACCAGGCATACTAGCCTTGCCCTCTCCTTGTGGTAGTCTGATCAGATTGTCCTGGAAGGTGATGTGGGACTTTTGAGCTTATGAGAAAATGAGCTTAAATCTACATGTGGTTTTTATTCCCCCAGCACTCACTGAGGAGTGAAGGCAGGAGGATTACAAATTTGAGGCAGGCTTGTCTCAAAACCAACAAGAAGAAGAGAAGAATATAGATTCTATGGAGTAGTCTTTTCTCAAATATTTAGAGACGTTTCAAATATTCAAAGGTATAGATGATAAAACAATATATAGAAAACATCAAAATTTAACAAATATTAGTTTCATTATCTTTATCTCAAACTGCAAACAAAAAATATTCTACATCCAAATTTCCCTTTAAATCTGTTTTTGTTCTTTTTCCTTTCTTCCCCTTTCTTCTTCTTTTAAGAAGGGTTATGAGTCTCTGGGCCTTTATCCAGGTGTTTACATTTGCTACCTATATACCAACCATTAAGATAAAATATCTGTGTGTTTAAAATTAAAATAAATGGTAGCATACTGTGTCCTTCAGTTTTACCAAACATTAACTTTTTAAAGTTTTCTGCACCCGGGTGAAGTCAGAGCTGCTAATCCAGGGCCACACATTGAGACCCAAGATTCCACATAACCAGATGAGGAGTGCTTGGTACCACAATCTCCAGATTGCTGGAGGTCTGACGCTAGTACAGACTGAGAATCACAGTGTAAGCTGATAATTTGCAAATTCTGGTATTGAGGAAGACCGGAAACAAAGGTACTGTTTGGTCTGATCTTTCAGCCCTTCCCTAGCCCAGAACTAACACTTGTAGTTCAGGAGGACCTATAGGCATTGGTATATTCTCTCATTATAACAGCAAACCTCAACCTTGATTGCACATTGAAATGATATGGGCATCTTTTAAAACACAGGATACCAAAGACAGTCCACTCCAATTAAACAAGATTTTTGTAGGCTAGAGACCCAAGAGTTTGTAAGGCTTCCCGGGTGATTTCACAGTGCAGGAGAGACTGAGAAGCCTTACTTTAGGATGGAGGGAGACACATGGCCCCACAGCTGTCTCTCCTGAGAAGAGGAAGGTCCTGGTGGTACCTTGGTACTTCCTTCCAGGGCCTAACAGCATCTACCAGGGTTCTGAAGGTCATTGATTTAAAATTACTACCGCAGGCCCTGAAAGTGCCCTTGGGCCCATATCAGACTGAGCTCTAGTTTAAGATCTGAATATGAATGAGGGAGTTAGCATTTTAAATAGCATACTTTTATGTACTGCAGAAAAAGACTGATTATGAACTGAATCTGTCACCTCTCTTCCTTGTATGTCTCAATCTGCATCTCCATTTCTGCGTCATTATTTTTCATATCCAAATTACTGTTTTTAAAGGCAAGTTTCAAATTTTCTCTTTTGGTATCTCGTTTTTACAAAGTGGAGTATTAGGAACTCGAAATCCATATGACTCAGGAATTGAATCTCAGTTCTTCTAAACATAAGCTAAGGCCTTTTGTCATATAAAAAAGCTAAGACAATATTTATTTCACATGATAAATAATTGAATGAGTTTAAAGAGTCATTTATGTGAGAACATGTAACAGAATTATTCCCTTTCATAAAAACTCAAGTTTTCGTGTCCTTTCTCCCTCCTACCTTCTCCCCATTCTTCCTTCCCACTTACAAAAAAGTTGCAATATGAGCTTTCATATAATTGATCCCCCCTCTTTCCCCTGGAAGAGATTTGAGGCGATGGGAAGGAGCGATATAAAGTTAACATACAAACATGTAATGGAGAGCATGTGCCTGAATGAGATCATTCTTTTAGAGAGATAACTGTCACGTTCCACCATTAAGATGTGATATGCACTCCTTAATCTTAATTCAAATGAAGAAGTTTGAACAGAAGAATTGCTACTAAAATTTCTAATGAAACATCACAATTGCTTTCTTACTCTCTCATTTTTTTCTTTTAAGCTGAAGTCTGAAGATTACAAAGAAATTAAAGAAAAATATGTTTACCATTTTTTTTTCAATTTTCTAGCTTTTTTTCAAATTTGGAGAATATCGTTTTAAATACAAGCAAATGCATAGATTTGTTGTTTTAAAAAGGAAACCCATTGTTCTTCCTTTAGAATGGTTTCTGGTTGTAGGATTCCTTTCTGCTGACTAGTATAAATTCACATTTCTTATGCCATTCAAAGTAAGTTTGGATAACAGTTTTGCAGTAATTATAGATTACTACCCATTCTCATAAAGCCTTGGTTGTGAGGTAGAGAACAGGTCATCTTCAGTATTAGTATTAGATTCCATGTCCACGATGCCTACTCACCATGTGAAAATGGGTTGAACAACTGGTATTGGCAGAACTGTACGACTTCCTGAAAAATCAGTGCCTTGTGCACAAAGTTGCAGATTCAAGTGGGCACTGTGCTAATAAAACATAAGATATGGTGTCATGTTTGCTTTAAAATGTAGAAATAGTCTCTCTTTCACAAAGGAAGAGGTCCAAGTGTGACTTTCCTTGAATATTGTTCCCCATTTTTCCCTCTGGATGCAGAGAAGTATTAATCTACTGAAAGAAACAGCACTATCATGATGATGGCTGCCATACATCATGTGACCTACATGGCATGGAGATAGGCCAGAATAAGGAGACTGGCTAGCCACAGACTATGTTCCACTGCGGGCTTGTGCCAGGGCTTTTGAGTTTTCAATATAAATGAACAGTCTTGATTCTCAGAATGAAATGTCTTAATTTGAAATATTATAGCTTAACAAAATAATTAAGGGGACAAATCAGCCATGACTACTGTACAGTTCAACCTGGGGGTACACAAGTCTGCAGGGGTTTCTAGGGAAAGACAATAATTCCAAAGTCAGTGGGAAACTGGGTTAGTGAAGTATCAATATGAAGACTAGCTCCTTGGAGAGGAACTGCTAGTGAGACGCTGTATGTGTTTGTGTGTTTGTGTGTACAATTACGTGTGTAGTTGTCTGTGTACTCTTGTGTATTTAGTGGGCCTGTAGGAAAATATGTTTGTTGTAATGGGACATTCCATTCAGTATATAACATTTCTGTAGTGGAGTGCTGAGAGTTAATGTATGTATTTGGGGTAACTACAGAGGGAAACGATAGCCACACCCACCAGGTGATAGGGTTTACCCCACTGCAGTCCACAATGACAAGGAGCCCAAAGGTAATGCACCAAAGGGTACAAGAGGGGATGATGAAAATACTTGAGGTAACTGACTTACAAAGAAAGAAGGTTTATTTGGGAGGTTTCGGTCCATAATCCATTGGCCCCATTGCTTTGGGACCTGTGCTAAGGCACACATCATGGCAGGAGTGTGATGCAGCAAAGCTGTTCCCCTCACAGCCACCAGGAAGCAAAAGGGATTAAGAGGAAGTGTCTGGCTTCAAACACCCCCTTCAAGGGAGCATCCCCACTGGCCCCCACTCCTTAAGATCCTACTGTCAATATTGCCACAGGCTGGAGATCTAACTATTAACACATGGGCCTTTCAGGAGCAGAACATTTATCCAAGCAGAGCACTTATCAAAGGTAAAGCACTTGGGGGAAGTGCCTTTTGTTTATTTGTTTGTTTTAATATCAACGAATGTTAATCAACAAACATTTCTCTTCTGAGTAAGCTAGATCGTTGTTTCTCAAAGTCTTTTCCTTAGACGCTCTCCCTGGCCCCTCCACGGCTGCTCTGCCTCCTGTCCATCATCTTCCCACTCTCGTGCTTCCAGAGAACTATACAGACAGTTCTTCCTGCTCCATGCCGCCACCCCACTTGCTGGCTTTTTGTAACCTGTCACTGTTTTTACTCCTGGTCACCTGAAAAAAGCAGGCATCCCACATACATATTTAATAAATTCTGAATGTGTCCTATATACATTTTTTAAAGGAAGGGAATTACCCCCACGTGAGAGAAAGAAGAATTTATATTCATGCTGCTTTGTGGAATCCTAAAATGTGTTTTGGGGGGATACAATTCAAACACTAAAATAATCCATTTCATGCATATTAATTGATTTTTACATGAAAACAATTCCCGTTCGCATGAGAGCCTTGGCAAGTTTATTCTGGGAAGGATGTTATCAACATTAGTGAGGGGAAAAAAAATGAAACCAAACATTACACTGTGTTGGCAAGAGCCAGGGGAAACGTGCACAGGCTCCTTTGTCATTAAAGGAGAGGATGTGCTGGTCCTTTCACCTGCTGCTGACCTCCCTTCCCTGCCATAACCACCAGTCTACGGTTTATAGTTCCTCAGGTTTGAGGCTGAGCCTCTTCCATCCTCCCACGGTCATCTTTCCTTAAATGAGTTCAGTCTGCTGACGGTGATAACATACTGTTGTATGCTGTTGTCTCCCAAGTTCATTTTCATTTAACGAATGCTCATGTCCCATTTACACAGAAATGTGCCTTCAAATGATTTAAACAAAAGAACATCTATTAATACACATATCACAAACAAACAAAAGAAGGTGAACTTCCTAGACTGGCACACCCAGGGGTAAGAACTCTTAACCTCCCTGTTTCTCTCCCCGCATAAGCCTTGTATGAGTTTAGTTTTCCAGCTGCTGATGACAGAGTTCCATAGCTTCAGACCTGAGATCTTTACTCCTCAGGGTCCAGAGGAGATGGAAGGATGAGTCCTGTAATCCACTGTTTTTCAGACAATTATTTTTCATTTATATGTCTGTGTATGCCACATATGTATGGGTGGCCTTGTAGGTCAGAAGAGGGCATAGATCACTTGGAGCTGGAGTTACAGGTGGTTGAGAGCTGCATGATGTGGGTGGTGAGAACTGAACTCAGGTTCTCCTGAAGAGCAGCAAACAGTCTTAACAGCCGAGCCATCTTTCCAACCTTCCCCTGCTGCCATCTACACTTAAAAGAAAGAGAGGGGTATTATTTTTCCCCCAAAAGCTCACAGGAAAGCTTTCTGTGACTTTCCTTGGCTTAGAATAGAACCCATACATTCCTGATTCTACCTTTCCATGAGTCCCTGTGCAGAGACTGGTTTCACCTCCTCATCTCTAAAATACATAGAATGACTTTGAAGAATTTAAACTGATTATTCTCAGCTCTATCGGATTTTTCACACTCCAGTTTCAATAGTGGACTTCTTTTCTTTATTGTTGTGAAACTGAATCCATAAAGAATGGAATCTAGTTTAACTTCAAAAATGATATAACACCTTAGTTTTAGTATAAAAGAGAAATAAATGAAATAACATTTTTCAGTCTGTGCGTGGTGGGGAATAATTATACAGGAACCTTCCTACTCAAATTGTGGTCAAGGCATCAGTAGCACCTGGGAGCTTGTTAGACAAGCAGAATCTCAGACTCTATCCCAGACTCACTGAATAAGGTGCATGACAACAGCATCCCACATGAGACACACTGCATGAAGCTACAATTTATTGTCAGACATTTTCCCCAACTAAGCACAGTGCTACAAAGGTGACTATTGTAGATGTTTTGCACCAGCAGTTCAAATCCTGAGGAGTGCCATGAATTTTGGAAATGATGAATACTTGAGATTTGAACAAAAGTACAATGAATTCTCACTTTGTATGATTCTTGCTTATTACTAGAAATAATAAAGTCTAATAAATGATATGGACCAAGCCTTATATTTATACAGCAAATGGAAGTAGGTCTGTAGGTTTGTAATTATAAAGAAATTTTTGCCTGGATTTGGACTTTTAAAATATTTGATTTATTACTTTTATTTTATATGTATGAGCCTTCATCTGTCTAAGTGCACCCGTGTTGTGCAGTGCCTACAGAGGTCAGAAGAGGGCATCAGAGCTCCTGGAACTGGAGTTATGGATGACTACTAGCTGCCACGTGGGTGTTGGGAATCAAATCTGGATCCTCTGCAGGAGCGGCCACTGCTGTTAACTGCTGAGCCATCTCTCCGGCCCTATGGGTTTGGACTTTTTACAAATAATATATCAGGGAATATATCTGAAAGTAGTTCCCATTATGGGATGATTCCGTAGGCATTTCTTTCTTCTGTCAAATTTTAAGCCTCTCAACCTGTCTAGCACTAACTTTAATTTGGGATAGTAAATGCATATTTTCAGCAAACATAGCAAAACCCAGTTGGTGTTCAAGTCAAGTTTGGAAAAGGCTGTTGAGCATTTCCAGGAATTCCCTATGAAGGACAAACCCAACCTATAGATCATGTGAAGCAGACGCCCCAGGGGTAAGTGAGCTGAGTGTGCTCAGATGTCATCTGTTGCACTTAGGCATGTCACTTGTAAGATGAATGTGTGCAGATGTGTCTGCCGCACAGATGATTTCCATGAGGATGGGGGTCTCGTTAATTCTGTGTACTGATCCACTCCCATTCCCTAGCCTAACAGCTCTCACATTTAGAAGATGTCAGAATCACACAGAAGGTTATGAAGCCACAGGTGCCTGTCCCCAGAGCGTCTCTGACTCATTAAGTTCAGGGTGGGCCTGAAAACATTTACAAGTTTCCACCTGGTCCTCCTTGTTACCTAATGTCCAACAGTCACATGTGAGTATATGATTTAGGATGCTCCTGCAATAATACATTTCCACACATGGCTCTCATAGGTCTTCCGTTCCCCCCCCCCCGATTCTTGCGCCTCTGCCCTGCCTGCCCTTCCCCACACCATTCACCCCTTTCTGTTTCAGTATTTGCCTAACCCTCGTCATACCACCTGTATTCTATCTGCACCCCCTCAACCACCCACCCCTCCCACTCCCCCACCCCATGGCCCCTTCTAGATTCCTGCCTTCTATAGGTGCTCCAGTTTGAACACACATATGTAAAGATTTGAAGATCACATTTACATATGACAGTGTTTGCCTTTATAAAAGACTTTCAAATAAGAAGCCCAGAACCAAGTATTGGTTACTTCAAGTTGTTGGTCAGTGGGGTCCTAGACCCCCTAAACTTTACAGGCTATTGCCATTGCTCTGTGGTTACCCTCCAGAATTTGAAAGTAAGACCTATTTCTGAAGACACTACATACTTGAGTCAAAAGACATGAAGAAATCAATGTGGTACTAACACAGAAGCTTCATTCCTACTGGCTAGCTTTCATAGCACTGGAAGGTTCTATGAATACTTCGATGGGAGAAAAGTCATCAACAGTCTTATCCAGTTGTGAACCCTGAGAGTTACAGTGATGACTGGTCCGGCAAGATGTGCTGGCTGGTGTATAATGGTGGCATGAATGTCGTGGGAGCAGTCAGCCACTTTATTATTAAATTTAAAGCTGTGCCACAAGACAGAACTCATGCCTGCTATCATTAACTGCGCCCAAAACCATCGCTGGCTAGTCATAGGCCCTAGTGGATAACATAGTACTATTATTACATTAAATGGACATAGTATTAACCTGTTCTTTAAGTTCTACCCATAGATTGGATCCACAACTGGTCAATGTATAGAGAATTTGGCACTATGGAGTGCTCATATTAAATAGGGCATCTATCTCACATCCCTCAAGCCAAGGCTCAGGGATCATCAAGGAAGGGGCAAAATGTTTATGAGTCTGAGGTAGTAGATATCAGTAGTGTTTGTCAGACATGACATGACCATTGCACACATAAACTCACGGTAGCTCTGAATGTATGCACAAGACCTGCACCAGATCAAGCCAGTCAAAATCCCAGCATGAATAGGGGCATGGATCATGAAATCCAGCATCTAAAGGCACCTGATGGCGGCTGGGGAGGGAGAGTTCATTTTATTCAGGGATGTGGCCCCAGGAGGTTACCCATGTTCCAGTAGATTGTCCCATATCTACACAGACAGGCAGCATTAAAAGTGTTTTCTCAAAAAAAAGCACATAAATTTGGAAGGAAAACAAAGTAGAGGAATAGGAGAGGAATTAGGGAAGAGGAAGGATTTGATCAAAGCCCATAATGTGTGTGTTTGAAACTCACAAACAACAAAAAAGAGATTATAAAAAGAAACTACTGGCTCAATAAACATTTGTGAATGAGTGAGATATAGACAGTCAACTAGTCAGTTAAATACTCATTGAGCATCTAGCAGCACTGGGTGCAACAGACAAATCAGACATCTCTTCTGCTGTTAGGAAGAAACAGTCAAGCCAGGGAGAATAATGGACTGACTGTATGTTCAAGTGTCCAGGGGAAACAATAGTTGATTTATTCCAAATGAGTGAAGTTATTTGTCTCTTAATAATGGAATATATTCTAAGAAATGCATTGTTGGTGATGTAGTCACTAACATCATGCTGTACTTACACAAGCTAAGATGGTCATTGCATCATTAAGTGATACAATCTTATAAGATCACAGCTGTCCTTGTCCTACATGGGGTCCAGCACTGCTAAGATGTTAGGCAGAACATTACTGTAATAATGAAGAATTAAGGAAGATAACTTATAGCTCTATAAAGTAAGGTCTTTGGAATGAAAGGGATGGTTAAATACCCAAAGACTCACAAGAGCAGACAGTCTTTGCTACCCCAAGGCCTAACATAGACAAAAATGCCAGAGCTTTTGCCCTGGAAACTGGCATCTGAAGGAAAGGACCCCAGAAAATGCTATACAGTGACCTTCAGGGAATGGAGTCGTAGAAGGGACTCTTGGTCTGTATTTGCCGTCCTTCTGATCTCTGTCATGAGTCCCCTGTAGGACTGCCAGGGACATACAGGACACCAAGTTAAACTCAAACTTCAGATAAATAAAGAATAACTTTTAGTCTAGTGGCAATATTCAGGCATACTAATACTGAAAACAACTTCACTGTTATCTGAAATTTCAGACTGGGTATTCTGTGTTTTTGTTTTTGCTGCTGTTGGGTCTGGCAATCCTGTCTCTGTGGACAATTTAGCTAGATTCCATAAAAATGGTTCTACTGAGTGTTGCCATATACAGACCCTCTCAGGACCTGGAACAGGGAGACGAGGTATCTCGAATAAGGAAAGAACTTTGGCAGATAATGTCATGAAGTGGGAAAGTAGAAAGATAAGTTTAAAACCTTCCCAGAATCTTTAGAAGGGTGCTTGGTTTTATACAAGGTTACAGAGTAAAGACTGCAGACACAATGGCTGACAAGTACAGAAGGCCTTCCCCTGCCCTGGCCATTTGAGCTTAGATATTAGTACTCTTCCCTCTCTCTTCCTGGAAGGAAAAATGTCTCTTTCTTGCTCTTTCCTTGGTTTCATAAGCAGAAATGTCCAGAAGTAGCTCTGGAACCCCATTCAAGTCTATCTACAGCAACGATATTCTGGAAAGTGATGGTTTTCCAGACCTGATTTCCAATGGGGTTTGTGGCTCATTTCCATCAATAAGAGGAAGCTTACTAATTTTCATGGACCTTCAAACCCTCAAATACTTTCCATAAACACCTGGGGTGGCATATCCATCTGCTTGATCACAGTGAGAAAACCAGCCAACCTACCAACCAATAGATTTCCAAATTCTTCAGTCCTTTTCAAAGTCTTTCAATGTAATCATGTTACTTCTTAAAGAAAGAAAGTATTTATTTAAAAATTTAAAATTTAAAAATCCAAGTAAAAATCACTGAGGCATTGAACATGGAACCTGGTTGGAATTCCTGAAAAGCACAGAGGCCGATTCATAAAGCTATGAAGGTGAGTCCTAAGTTACATAGAAACCTGGGAAGCTTAGAAACGCTGGCAGTATGGGATGTCTGCTGAAAAAAGCTGTAGGTTGAGTGGGGCTGGCTCAGGGGATCTAAGAACATTTCAGGCAGCAGGGCCAGAGGGGCAGGGTACCCAGGACTATGGGAACTTAGCTGTTGTGACCATGTACAAAGCTGGACGTGGAGCTACTGACTGTTTGCTCAGCTGGGTCATGGTCTTTCTGTGGTGTGGTCTTTCCTTGTTATGCCCCAGTCTTGCCTTTTGGAATGGGAATGATTACTATGTGCTGCTGTGCACTAGAGCATATAACTTGTTTTCTGAGTTTTCAGGGGTTCACAGAGTTTGCTGTGAATTTCATGAGTTTAGACTTTTGGTCAGTACTGCTTGTGACTGACAGGCATGTAAGGAGCTATTGAAGTTAGATAGAATGTACTCTGCATTATGAGATAACGATGAGCCCAGGAATCCAAGGTCAGAAGCTGTGGTTGGGTCTGAAATGTCCCTCTCATGCTCATATGTTTGGACAGTCGGTCCCTGGTTAGTTTCAGTATTTGTGGAGGTTGGGGTCTGGTGGAAGGGAGTCATTGGGGTGGCTTTTGAGAGTTTACAGCTCTGCCCTGCTTCTGGCCTGTTCTAATTCTGTTTCCTAATGAAGATGTGGGAATTGCTTCCTTGTGTTCCCGCCCCTGTGAGTGGAACTATCCTAACCTATACCTTCCACATTGTGATGGACTGCATGTCACTGAAACCACGAACCAAAATAAACTTCTCCTCGCTTACATTGTTTCTCTCAGGTGTTTGGTCACAATGACAAGAGAAGCAAAGACTAGACAGGCCGAGAGGAGGAGAAAAGGTACTCAAATCAAAGGAAGGAGCAATCACTACGAAGGAAATCAGACCAGAACATGTGGAGTCTGGGATATCAGGAGAAGAAGTGTGGCTGTGGAGGTTAATTACTGCATGCTTTAGGAAGGAAAATGACAATATGTATCAATATCTTACACTTAATTGCATTATTTATTAAGTAATTAAACTTCTAGGATTCTAGACCATAAAATTCTAAAACTGGTGGGACCAAGATTTGTGAATACAAGATTTTGCATTTAAGCATTATTTAATAATAGCTAAAGATTATGTGCAACATAAATGGACAATACACAGATTAGTTAAATAAATTTTGAAGAAGCCATACAATTGAATATTACACAGCCATTAACCTATGTTTATGAAGAGCTTTTAATGAGAAGAAAAGTGCCTTTAAGTTTACATAGTGTCAAGTTAAAAGCTGTAGGCAAAATTTTCTATACAGTATGATTTCAGTCAATTATTTTATTATACATACTCACCAAAAATTCTGCAAAGAATCTTCAACTTAATTCCCTTTAGTTTACATGGTTATGGATAATATTTTTCTTACATTTTTAATTGCATTTTGGAGATTTTCATACAATATATTTTGATGGCATTTACACATCCTCCTTTATCTGCACCTTCCTTTCCTCCCCTCTGCTCAATTTAATGTACTCTATTATATGTGTGTGTGTGTGTGTGTGTGTGTTTATGACTTATAGCATCTAATTTGTATACTCACATGTCCCTCAATATGGAGATATTCACTGGAGCCTGGCTAACCTACCAAGAATCTCATGTTTGAATGAGACTGTCTCTCCCCTTCCTATTGGTTGCCAACATTTCCATAGGTTGGGTTGGGGTTTCTTATCCATTTCCCATGTCTATGCTGGGATTTTGTATGATTTGAGCTTTCGTGGGACTTGTGCATGCTGCCACCATTGCTGTGAGTTTATTTGAGTAACTGACCAGCATTCTAGAAAACTGCATTCCTTTGTGGTCATCCACTCCTTCCGGTCCTTACAATCCTTCCACCCCCTCTTCCACAATGACTCCTGAGCCTGGGGAGGCAGAAGTTTAATATAGGTGTCCTATTCATGGATAAGCACTCTGCAGTCTCTTGTTCTCTTACCCACCAGAACTTGATCCTTTTGATGGGGACATTACATACAGAACACAAACTGGTCCTGACTTCAGAGCTTCATCCCTACTGGCAAGCTTTCACAGTGCTGGAAGGTACTATGTATGCTACAGGAAGGAGAAAATAATCATCAACCTTGCCCAGCTGTGAATCCTGTGAACTACAACAACTGGCACCATATGCCCACCAGTACAATAGTGGCACAGATAGGATGGAAGTAACCAACCACTCTCTAACTGGATTTAAGGCCTGCTTCATGGGATGGAGCCCATACCTGACATTGTATCAAACTTAAGAACCTGAGACTAGGCAGATCACACGGCATAGGGGAGAGCCTAATACTAATTTCCTACTAAATGGTTTATAGTATCAAATCAACTTAATAATTTTTTGTATCTTTCAATTCTCACCAGAGAAGTTTTCTCATGAGCAGATAATGATTAACACAGAAATCCACAACTAGGTAGTAAGCAGTGAATAAATTTTTTTTGATTTTCACATGTATATTTATTATTAACTTTAAAGATGATAATTTAATTTGTTAACATCTTATAGATAACACATTAGGACATGGCCACAGCAACAATGTAAAATTGGATACTTGTTAAGAACAGATACCTATATATGCTACATATATATATCACTAGGAAATAATCTTATGCAAACACATATATGTCTATGTGTATGTATATATTCATGTATTTTTAGTGATTAATCAATACTAAAGTCTATTCTGCTGCCGGGAGTTTCTGGAAAGGTGGAACAAAGAAAGAAGGATCATGATGTGTTCAAGAAAATTTGGCAGACATTCCTTTTTATTTAATTTTTGTGAATAATATTTTTGCAAATAATATTTTTGTTTTAAAATTTTTTCCTAAATCTTAAATTTCTTTTATAAGCAAAAAATGTTATCAGTGTTTCTTAAATTGAGTTTAAACCTCTTTATTACCTAAGTCATTGGTTCTCACTATCCTTCCATAGAGATGAAATGTAAAGAGATAGCTCACTTATGAAGGAGAATGTTAAAATCTTCGAATAGAGCTGCTGGCTAAGACCTTTGCTTCTACTTGTGTTCAGCATCCCACTGCCCCGATCTTCAGAGGAGTGGACCACGGTGTCCCCTTCATAGATCCCAACTGAGTCTCCTATGTCACTTGGTCCTTGCTTCCATTTCCTCTCCCCAAGTAAATAACTGCTGAAGAGATGACATAAACACTGTACAAACTGGAAAGAATGCATTCTCGCAAGAGGATGACCAAAGGGAGTAGGAGGAGGGAGAAGACGTGAACAACCAGACGGTGTGCAACCATCCCCTCTGTAAGAGTCTCCAAGACTCTCCTCCACTGAAGGGACTTCGAATGCTACTTGTACTGACTCCCAGAATAATTTGGAAGAAATGAATTGAAAATACACAAGCACGCTTGGCATGTAAAACAACAGTGTATACAGAACATATTTGTGCACTGAGACCCTCCCTCACTTCAGAGCTCCATTCACTCAGGTGATAAGAGCCCCTGGACACGTGTGTTGCCTTCATGGCCCATGAGGCTAATTCCTGTCCTAAATACCTCCGTTGCCTCCTGGCTGTTCTTCAGGACCCTGTGCAGTCTCCCAATGATCCTAAAAGTTTGAGCTGAGCCAGCAAGGATCCAGTCAGCCTATCCATAGATACTTGCATAAAAATTAGCTCTTCTTCACCCAACAGTAATCAGCTGCCACTATTTCTTCAACTAAGATTGGGACCTGCTCCCCATTTCTCCAGTTCCATGCTGGTTTTTCTCTGCTTGAGTCTGCATGGGCCTTGAGTTTCCAAAACCACTGCAGTAGGTTAGTATGAGCAGGGCCCCGGAGCTCACAGGATTCTATCTCCCTGCAGTCATGCACCTTCTCCCTGACTCTTACAACTTTTCTTTCTCCTCTTCCACAGTAGTCCCTGAGCCCTTGGTGAGTGAAGTTTAATACAGGAGTCCTGTACAGGTACCTACACTCTGCAACTCCTAGTCTTCACTCTTTTGTCATTTGTGACCTTTTGTTATCCTGGACCTCTGTTGCATGAGGGAGTTTCATTAAGGAGAGTTGAGAGATTCATTAGTGTTCTCTTTTCCCCTGTGTGAGGCTTAGGTGTAGAGATTGCATTGTATATATGCTGCATAGGCCTGGGTGTGACCATTTGTGTAAAAGAAGTTTCTTTAATGAGTGGTGACTAGGACACTTTACTGTAAATATAAGGATACATATTTTGCACTAAATATGAAATTACTTTAGTCTAGGGACGTGACAGCCTTGGGGATTTCTCTAAAATCTATGACCTCTTCAGCTATTTGTATTTGGCTGTTACTACAGTTCCGCACATGTGTTTCCTCCCACTGAGTGTGCCTAAGACCAATTACGTAGTCGTCGATTGCCCCCAAGATAAAAGTGCCACTATTGCACCAGTGTAGCATGCTGTGCTGGTCACTGATGCGGTTGTCTGGTCATGAAGTTGGTGCTGGGGCACTGATTAATGTTCTCCCATTAGTAGTATGCAGCTTGCATACTACTCACCAGGGTTTTGTGAACTAGACTTTAGGGGACGTGGTTTCCAGGTCAGTTCCAGCTTCCTTTCTCCAAATCCAGTCTCCAAAGTATGTCCTGTATTCAGCAATAGGGTCTTACCTTCAAGTTCCAGGAAGAAATCAAGGGCTGTGGCAATAGCCTCTGTCATTTTGGTAGTCTCCTGGACCAGCCTGGTCAACAACTCAAAGAAAAGTTTATCCTGTCTGGCTCTGTTCTTTGCTATATATCTTTCGGCTATGTACAGAGACTCAAGTAGAGATATTGTATTTGTAATTTGTCATAATGTTGTTAGACTAATATGATTCCTCTGGTGTTTTACACTATCTAGGCACTGTGTATCTCTCCTCTCTTTCTCTCTCTTATCTCTCTGTCTAACCCTCCCTCTTTGCCTTTCCCATTAAAACATTGTGACCAGTGGCATGCGCAGGGCCATCCAGTGTCTCCTGCTTAGGTAGAAGCAGACAAAAGACTAGGATTGTTTCTCAACTATTGTTTTTTAAATCAGTATTTCAAAAAATGCCCCTTCTGAACCAGAGGGGTGCCAGCTTGGGATGAGCCTGTGTTGCTGCTGCTGAGCTGTGTGGTCTCTTTGGCTATTTCCTCATTGTATACTGTGAGGCCGTCCTTCCTTGTTCTTCTTCCTCTTCTCCTTGCTCTCCTTCCCTTGCCTTTATCCATGTCTTGTCCTGACTGCAGTGATACCGTGAACCATTTGAGAAGGGAAGTATGAAAGCAGGATAAAGACTACCTCACTCTTACTCCAGCGATGGGTGGTAAGGGTTGAAATCTGATCAAGGGGCTGATTCATGAATTGCCTACTGTGGAAGGCTTGGGCCCAGATCAGTCAGTTTTGAGTTAGACATTTTCTTTCCTCTTGGTAAGGGACTTTTTTCCCCCTAAAATATGAGGTCAGAATGGTCCTATACAGCTTTGGTCCATCAACTCTCTTATAAATTTGCCATCTAAGTACCACCACTTCCATTTTAGCTTTCAAGGCGAGGTTTCTGTCTTTCTTAGAAGAGCTGTCTAATTAACTGGCATGCAAATGAGGAATCAGGGCTATGGGTCTATCAAGGGCTTCGAACAGTTCTCAAAGACTTTCTCATCTCATTTTCAAGGCAATTTGCATACTTTCACTCACAGTTATTCTTACACTCCCTTTTGAAGAAACCTCGTGTGCCCGTGGGTGCTCTCTGCATGCAGCTCTCTTGTCCTAAGACTTGTGCTTTACTTTCCCCTGAGTGGTGACATTGCCTTGGGCCACAGTGACACACTTCCATCACTGATGAGCCTCTCAAAAGACTCAGAGAGTATCTTGGGTACTGGCTTGACTTTATCCAGAGCTGGAGTTGTACACCCAGTCATACTGAGTAATTCTATGCACAAATTAAGAACAAAAAGCATTCTGCTGTGTGGAAATGATATCCCTCCACAAGTGAAGATCCTTTCTTTTTTGCTCTGCAAATTATATTTAGACAGAATTGACTGAGGGTGGAGTATCTTCTCTTTCTCATCTTTACATCAAACAATGATACCCTCAGGAAAGATGAGTCACTTTACCCCTTGGTATGCATTTGGTAACAATCTGTTTCCTATATGAGAAAGAGATATTTGCCTTGTTTTGCAACTGAGGCTGGAACTTACCAGTTATTACTGCTTATCAAGCAAAATCATGTTGCTCTGAGTGCTAGGATAATCCTAGTAGTATTCACTCATTTTTGAGTCAGAAAACAAGTGCTATTTGAACAGCATTACACACTAGACACTGCACAGGATTCTGGTAAAGATAGACTGTCCACCACTAATGACTTGATATCTGATAAATCATTTTTATATGGTTTAAGAAATACAGAGGATAGTCCTGGATTTTTTCATATTTCTGACTGGATATATCTGAAGTGAGGAAGCTGGATTCAGAATATAAATCCATGAGTTGGAGAGATGGATACAGTTATTGAAAACTTAGGCTCACAACCCAAAAGACAAACTATGAATCTATGTTCCTCCAGTTTTAGGTGCCATTGAGTCTAAGATAAACTTTAGTTTATATATCACTAAGGAAACACAAAAATTGCTCATTAAACTATAATAAAATCTTTTATCCTATGTGAATTTTATTTTCTATACCCTGAAAGAGTACTTTTAAGACTTAATGAAAACACTAATTTTCATTAACTGCACATTCTTTTTTCAGTGTACACAAAAGGAGAGTGCAAACAGGCCCAGCATCTGTTTTGGCTGAGTGTGTCCGGTGTCTGTGCTCCTGCAAGCATCATTGTCTGCACTGTCAAGGATGCTGGTGATGTGCATTTCTTCCAAATGGTGTTCTACTCTCCATTAGGTATTTTCTTTCAAAGCTGCTAACGTTCATTCTGTAATTCTGACACAGGTGTTCTCTTGGTTTTAATAGGCTATATCAGCTAGCTATGTTCAAGCAACTGCTAGGGCCCATATTCCTGCCTCAAGAAGTCTTTGAATGGTTTGTTTTCTGAAGGTTTCAGAAGTTAAAGTTGTTTGATTATCCCATCAGCAATAGCAAGCTTTCTTATGCACAGGAAATCATAGCCATTTTAAGTCTTCTACCTAGCCAACAATGTTTGGAAGACACCCAGATTTCAGAGATGTTAAAATGTGTGTGTTTGGGGGTGCCATATTGTAAACAATGACATGACAGACAGTCTACCCTGTCTACTAAAGCTAATTGGCACAGCAAGTATAAATGTGACATGGCAAACCTGGCCTTCTCCCAATCTCTGTCCCTAAGGAATAGGAAGAGGAGGATTGGTTATGAGGCTCCTCATACTTCAATTCCAAGAGCTATAGTAGCCTAGAGAGAGGTAACTCAGGATAAAGAAGATATCCTTCCCAGCTGAGCATAATATCAAGGTATTGTGTCTTAAAAAAAATCGAAGCTATGTTAATAAAAGAGGTGTGTCTCTAATATGTATATCAGAGAAGGGATGTTGGCGAGTTCATTCCATTGGTAGCCAAAAGTGTTTAATTTAGGAACTCGGCCTTGCTGCTGGAAACATCCCGTAAGACCAGAGGCACCAGCATTGCTTGGGAACATGAGAGAAACAGATTTTCTGGCCTTCTCTAGACCCACAGAACCAGAACCACATCACAGCTATATTGCCATTGTCTGAGAAGCACTGGGGATGGGAGTGTTTTGTCCCTCAAGTCGCACATACACCCGCTATCAGTGATACCACATAGTTCATCAACCATAATAAGCAGATATCCAATACCTGAGGCCAAATTTGTAGTATATTTGGAGATTTTAATGGTGGTTGCATGTTAATTGCTTTTGGAAGGCAGAATGTTGAATTCTGGCTTAACCACCGTGCCCCTTTTTTGATGTGTGCATATATATGCATTCATGCGTGGGGATATACCTGTGTTCATGTACAACACACATGTGGAGCTCACGTGACAATCTCAGCTGTCCATTCTCAGTTACCTCTCACATTTTGTTCAAGACAGAATCTTATTAGCCCAAAACTTTATCATGTAGTGCAGGTTACCTGGCCTGTCAGCTCCCAGGGATCTTCTTGTCTTCTCTTTCCGTTTTGTAGGGCTGGGAGTACAGGTTCCACTACCATATCTGGCTTTCATATGAGTTCTGGAGTCCACACTCAGGTTCTTATGCCATCTCTCCAGCCTTAACAACTGGAGCAGGATTTAAAGGGAGAAGACATTAGAATTTGGAAGAGAACATTTGGCAGTGAAAGGACTCCAAGTAAATTAGTGTCTGAGAACCTGGGAGGAGAATGTTTGAGAAACTTTCTCTCACAAAGATTCAGGGGGCGTTGTGTTGTTATAGGGAATGCAAAGAGGCGACCAGAATGATGCCCAATTCTGTCCATTCAGTCTGCTCTGATGAGTTAGAAGCAAACTCTTCAAACCTCCACCTAAAGCTACCTATAGAAGCAAAGAAGCACTTTTCAAATGCTCCATCATCTTTGGCTTGCAGCTCACTATAAGAAGTATATTATAATAGTTTTAACTGAGAAGTTGAATAAACTATCCTTCATTTCTCTGTGTGATAAACTCCAATATCATCTATCCTTATCAAACTTCAACTTATAAAATATTTTAATGTGACTTTCTAACTTGATTTCATGCCAAGACCAACAGCTACAAATATGCCAGTATAGCATTACCTGCAGAAAGGCAGAGGGAGTATTAGGACCTAGTTGAGAAAGGGTAACCCTTATTCCCTGCTCTTCAATGGTCAGGACCGCATCTTCAAAGTAACCCCATCTGACAAGAAAGCACTTTGATGCCTCCCTAGAGAATATCTAGAGACACTTTTTGAGGAAGAGAGGGCAGAAAGAGAGGGAGCAGTAGCAACTGATGGATGCATGCAGGTTACATAGTGAGGTGGACCAAAAGAGAACTATGGCATTTTATGCGGATCATGGCACAAACATAGTTTATCAGAGGACCAAAAATACCCCCAAAGAAACCATATTTTTCACATTTTCTCTCACATAGATTTCATGTGAAGAAAGTTCTGAAACAAATCTAGGACATATTGGCTTGCTTTTCTTAATAAAACAAAAGATGAGTGAAGAAGGAAAGAAGCAGGAAGAAGGCTGGGAGGAGCGATATGTTGGGGTGAGGAAGGCCAGAGGACGTCGGAGAGCACAACCTGCTCTGCACTTGAGCTTTGAATACAGTCTGGACGTATCGAGTGTGCAGTGCTTGCTCTCTTGGCATGCCACCTACTTTTAAGGAAACCCTAAGAAAAGACCTATACTTTTTTGTAGAGGTGTGTGTGTGTGTGTGTGCATGTATGTGTGCATGTATTTTATGTAATAAAATACCCTTAGGATCAGAGCCAAAAGCCAATTAACACAAATAAAATGAAGTAATAGTGTTAACTAATAAGCCAACTTTGTTAACTGAGCAATTGAGAGGTTCAGCCAATAATGGAGGGAGCGAGTTGCACGTGGGCTACAAAGGTATTATCTGCTGTGGACATGGTTTGCTCTCAGGTATATGTTCCTAGGACTGCTGCAAATATTTTCCTACAAATATGTTCCCAGTAAGGTGAAAGAAGCTTTGGTGCTATCTAGTCTTTGTGTATTCTATATGGCATTATAAGATTCTGAAGGCAATATCCACTTTGGCATCTGAGATCTCTCTTTGTACTACAGGGCCTAACCTTACAACCTTACACAGGTCAAAGTCTTACAGGAGACCATGCTGTTTCCTTTTCACAGACATGAAAGAGACCCAGAGAAATTTTATAAAGTTGGTGATCATTTCTGCTCAATAAAATCAGTCTCTCACAGATCCCAAGTTGACAGAAAAGATTTGAGACAAGGAGAAAGACTGAAGCAACATTTGAATGAGACTCTTTGGAGGCAATTCATTGACACACCATAAAGTTGCCTATGACCAGAGTTAAGTATACTCAGAGGGTTGAGATTATTAACAATTGTCACATCGGGGAAGCTTAAACTATCAAAAGAATCTTTTTGTTGGGATTTCCTTGAATCTAAGACTCAGATCTTTGAACCAATTTAGTCTGCTCTTGAGGTTTCGTCGAATGAAGTGGTGCATCCACTAGGGGGCAGTAGAAGCTGTAAGTGTTCCTGGTACAGCCTCTGTGAACGGAGTGAATCGACCCTCACCACTCTAAAGAGCCAAGGTGAGTTCTCACCATGCTCCATGCTCCTGGGTATCCTTGAGTGCCAAATGGATGGGGGAGAGGCAGGCGGGACTGGGTGGGGCTTGGGTTGTCATTAAACATCCACGAGGATGATTTATTTCTTTTGACTCTTTGTAGGAATGGGTCAAATTGATCATGCACATGGACTCAAATCCTTGGGACCTGAAGTAATCTGTGCCTTTAGCTAAGAAAAACAGATCAGGCAAATCAGGACATAGAATAGAAAACTGCAATCAACCCAATGAGCTTATCCTTGTTTTGACTATGAATAATCAGTGGGAATTATGTTTTGCCTATCTTAGATGTCATAAACTTGATCTTTAAAGGGAAGGTATTTATAGCACCATCTCTGTCTAGATAAAGGTACACAGCTCAGTCTCTGGTACTTAGTCATTCTTTCTCCAAACCATTTTACTACTATAAAGTGTTTAGCTCTCCCATGTGTCCTGTTTTTCTTTTGCTTTCTTTCATTCGTTCTTTTTCTTCCTCCTTCCTCCCTCCCTCCCTCCCTCCTTCCCTCCCTCCCTCCCTCCCTCTCTCTTTCTCTCTCTCTCTCTCTCTTTCTTCCTTCTTTTCTTTTCTTTTCTTTCTTTCTTTCTTTCTTTCTTTCTTTCTTTCTTTCTTTCTTTCTTTCTTTCTTTCTTTCTTTCTTTCTTCTCTCTATGTAGTCCAGGCTGCTCTACATAGTCCCAGTCCCTACATAGACCAGGATGACCTTAAACTTGTAACAGTCCTCCTGCCTCTGCCTACCCAGTGCTGTGCATATATATATATATATATTTTTTTTTAATTACTGTAGTGAAAGACTTGGAACATTTCTTTTCTTCTTTAAAAATATGTGTATGTGTACCCGTGTATGCTTTTGCATGTATGTGTGCATGCTCCTGTGTGTGAGTACAAGTGCATGTGTGTGTCTGCACATACATGGAGGTCAGAGGAAAACCTTGAGCATTGGTTTTTGTTCTTTATCTTGTTTGAGAAGGGTCTGCTTATTGTATACAGTTGCATATCCAGGACATCTGGCCTGTGAGCTTCCAGTGCTTCTCCTATGACCACCTCCATCTCTCTGTAGGAGTGCCAGTAGTGTACAGATGTGCTGTCTTGCCTACCTGGTTTTATGTGCATTCTAAGGATCTGAACTCAAGTCCTCACAGTTGCACAGCAAGTCTTTACCCATGGAGCCATCTCCTCTGTCCCATGCCAAGTTTACATTTAATTGAATGTTTGCAAATTACATATTTTTATTATATTTAGAATCCCTCCCCTATCTGAACCCCTCCTTATCACCCTCCACACAGTTTCATGTATGTATATATGAAGACAAATGTCCCCAACTTACCAAGAGCCTCACCCTTAAATGAGGCTGACTCTCCTTTTTCCCGCAGCCATTGGTTGCCAATAGTGCCTCAGGTAGGGTTGAAATTTCTTAACTACATCTAAGCTAGGATTTTGTCTAGCTTGAGCTTATGCAGCACTTGTGCATGCTGTCACTATTGCTGGGAGTTCATATGAATAGCTGAATAGCTGTCTGGAAAACTTTATTTCTTCATGGTCATTCACTACCTCTCATTCCTACAATCTTCCTATCCTGTGTTCTGCACCAATCTGTAAGCCTTGGGAGGCAGAAGTTTGATATAGGTGTCCTATTCAGGGATAAAATATCTGCGGCTTCCTATTCTCTGTATGTGGGTCAGGTGTGGGACTCTGCTTTAGGAAGATTCTCTGGTGAGAGAGGAGAGCTGCATTAATCTACAGGTATAACAATAAGTCATTGGGTGTCCGTTTAATGCTATATCTATTTAGCAGAATACTAATATTAGGCTCTCTCCTATTGCTTATGACCTGTCTAATCTCATGTCCTAGACCTGGTAATAATGTCAGGTATGGGCTCTATCTTATGCAGTAGGACTTAAATTCAAGTAGAGAGAGGTTGGTTACACCCATAACAGTCATGCCACTATTGCACAATAGGGCATATTTTGCCAGGCCAGTTGTTGTTGTAGTTTACAGGATTTACATCTGGGTAAGGTTAATGATTAATTATCTTTTCTGGTAGCGTGCATAGCACTTTCCAGCACTGAAAGCTAGCCAGTAGAGATGTGACTCTTAAGTCAGAACCAACTTGTTTTCTCCTTATTTGTTCTACAACTTACATATGTAGTATCTTCAGCAGTAGGGTCTTAGGGTCAAGTTCTGGTGGATAAGCCAAGAGCAGGGACAATGATCAGTATAGTTTGAGGATCTATGGCTCCCCTGGTCAACAGCTTTGAAAAAGAGAGCTGATTTCTGGCATTGGGCTTTTACTTTTCTAGCATATGGTGTCTAGTAGGGGCACTGTACCCCTGTTATAAGGTGACTCCTTTACATCTCTTTTGTAATGTATATGTATTTATTTAAAAAGCTGCTATAGTAGTAGATTTCCATATGTCTTTTTCTAAGGCCTTTAGTCTTGGTTCTCCCTCGCTATACTGTATGCCCTTCCCTGCCCTACCCTCCCATTCCCACTCATTTTAATCCTTACCTTATCGATCTCCTTATCCCCTTTTATATACCACAAAGCCTCCTCCCTACACCAGGGTTATTTGTTTCCTGATCTCTCTGGATTTTCCAGTGAAAACATTCTAGGCCAAAATTTCTAAGGTCCCACTCAGCTTTACTGTTCCCTTGAGTTCTGAGCTTCCATCCCTACCATCCTCCAGTAGTATCCTGGGATAAACTCCTAGTGGTCAGCACTGAGCTCTTTCCCAAATCTGTATTAAGTGACCTCAGATGGCTTAAAATAAGGTAGAGGAGGAACATTTAGAGCATCAAAACTGACTATAACCAGAATCCAAGTTCTCTAATTTCTATAAAAACAGTGTTAAACATTTATCAGCATGTCATTACAACTCCCTCAAATTTAAATGAGTTTGAAGCTGATGACATCACTATTTAAATTTATCATAGCTTCTTTAACTCTGTGGGCAGAAACTAAAAGTTGACTTTCAGATGTATTTCCTTCTCCTTTTCTGCCCTCAATCTCTTTTGAGAAATAAGCTGCATATTTTTCACTCAGATATACATGAAATCTTGTATCACCCTCAAAGCTATTTATTGTCTGAATGATTGTTTTTTTAAAGCTCCTTCACAGTCTTCCTCCTTCTTCATTTCTCTTACCAGCCTTCATTTTCTCACATCAAATTTAAGAGATTCTTGAATCTCAATCTCTCTCTCTCTCTCTCTCTCTCTCTCTTTCTCTTCTCCCCCCCCTTTGCTTTGCTCAAAAACTTAAATAATTCTGATTTTCTGATCATATTTTGTGTCTGACAGTCTCTGCCTGGTTCTTAAAATTCCCTTCACTTCCGGCACCATGTCAGCCATCCCATGACATGATTACTGTGTCAGATCCATCGGCTATACTGACTCTTCTTGTCATCTCACATAATCCCCATTTATAAAGATGTTCTCTCAAGGACTTGGGACACTACTCTCTGCAGTTTAGGAAAGAAATAAGGGCTATAGCAACTGCTGGTGAATCAGATTAACCTGCCAGGTTTAGCCTTACAATGTGGTACTCTGAACCTACTCATGGGCTCCCAAGGGATCCCAGCTCAATATTTGACATTACCTACCTGTCTTGATTCATTTAGAAATGCTGACCTGATTGAGAATTGAGTTCACTGTTATTGCTAAACACTAAAAGATGCTGCATGGACCTACATAATACCCAAAGGACTCCGTATCCTGCTACAGAGATACTTGAATATCCATGCTTATTGGAACTCTATTCACAATAGCTAGGAAATGGAACCAGCCTAGGTGTCGATCAACAGATGAATGGATAGTGAAAATTTCGTACATATCCGCAGTTGAGTTTTATTCAGCTATAAAGAAAAATAAACATGAAATCTGAAGGAAATTCATGGATCTGGAAAGTATATTAAGCTAGATAACCAAACTCAGAGGAAACCAAATGCTCCCTCTCATATGAAAATCTTTGCTTGTTATCGTCGTGTCCATCACCATCATGTCTCACCACTTGGGGCCAGCCCAAGTGGACTTTGGGGGGGCCAGCTTGAGGGTTGGGGTGAGTAGATGCAGAGTCAAGCTGCAGACTCTGGGAGTTGGACAGGAAGCAGGCCAACTCGCGTGGCATTGCAAACTCGTTTATTGAATAGGTACACAGCTCTTATAGGTCTGGATAGCCAATGACCTTATGGGGTGGAGTCCCAGATACAGCCAATAGTAAGTTTGTCCCCAGATAGGCAGGTACTTTCCAGATGCTGGTCTCACAACTAGCCAGAGCAGAATGCCACACCCACAGGGGCCATTCCTCTATTCCTCCTAGCAGGTGACATTGCATTATGCCCAACATATCCTCCTTTTTGTTTTTAATTTTTTTTTTTTTTTTGGATTTTAGCCAAAAAAAAAAGGAACTGGCTACTTTTCCTTGGGGTCTTTTTACCCTAAACTGCCTAGTCAAATTCTATCTCCTATTCTTATCACATCACCCTCTGAAGAGGCATCCCAATTGCCAATAGGGAATTGGGGTGATTGCCCCGGACGGCTGGGCATGGGTCCTCAGAAACCTGGGATGAAAGAGACAAAAGGAACACGGAGGGCCAACAAGACAGTCTTCTGATCAAATCGGCAAATCTTTATTCTTTACAGAGCTCTATATACTGCAGCTGCAAGGGGGTAGGTGGGGTGTGGTGGACTAGGGTTGCTAGGAGACAAATCACTGGAAGATTCAGGAGCCAAGGGCATGTGTAGCCAAGGGCAGCTACAGGTAGGGGAACTTGTCTGTTTATAGACAATAAGAAACTCTAAAGGGCACTTAAGAGACTCCAGCATAACATAATTGGTGTCAACAGGTGTCAGGATGTTTTGCACCAAGTCACAAGATGTTACATTTGCAGAAAGGGCAAGACAGAGGTCACTTGGACCCCAGCAGGTGATGACCACTCTGACTTCTTCGAAAGCTGAGGATGGATGTAGATTGTGGCAATAGGATTACCCTGTCAGTGAGTCTATCTAAAAGACCCCTGAATTGCATAACTGTTAAAGGCAAGAGTAGTTAGCATTATACGTTTCAGATAAGAAACCAGAAAAGTCAAAACAAGGAAAAATTTAAATGCCCATGTTAAAGTCCATTAGAATGTCTTGTTTAGGACTTTCAAGAGCATTCATATGGTGGGTTCCTCCTTGTTTTTCTTTTGGTTGTCAAGGCTGAACTTGAGAGTCTTGAAGTCAGAATTTGTTTTCAGGCACTTAGCTTGTTGGAGTGGTTAGAACCAATGTAAGTTCCCTCCTAACTGGCTTCTAGACAGGGAAAGAAAAGAAATTAGCCAACATTTAATGGTTAGGTTAAAACAACAATGAGCTTGACTTTCTTGACTGTAGATATGCACTGCAGAGTTGAAGTAGGAATCGTTGGTTATACTTTCCTATTGGGTATTTAAGAGTATACAGTTGGCCCAAATAAACCAACTTATTTTTATTTTTAAGGTCAGTTGTGCATCTGTTCCTCTGGGATATCACATGTGATGTGAAGGAGCCCCTGGCTCCCTAGCCCTTTGTTTTACCAGTTCCATCTATGTGAAGATAAGTCAGAAGGTCTTGCTAGACCATAGCTTCACCCTTGGAAGCATTTAAGGAAACGTTTTCCTGTGCTGACTCTCCTCTTTGCAGACTGGACACTGGTTCAAGTCCTTTTAGTGGGTTCTTCACGACCTCCCTGAACAGGAAGACAGGTGACTCAGCACAGTTACAGGACATTTTGAGAGATTTCCCATAGTCCCCTGGAACTTAATTGATCTTGGACAAAAAAAAAAAAAAAAAAAAAAAATTGTCCCTTTAAGTCCCTCTGACCAGATTACCTTAGGCCTCTAAATATGATTGTTGAACACCCAAGAAGATTAGTTCCACCAGTCTAGCATTTTTTAATTACTGTATGCTATGCAGTTAAAACTTGGGCATAAACCAAACAGTTTTTAATAAACCTTGACTGGACATATATACTTGAATCTTACAGACTTTTTCATTTTTAAATTATTTCCATTTACAATGAGATATAATAACATTAAAAAATTACACACAGCTGACTGGAAGGATTGCCTGGATACTCAGGTGAGGTAGGTACTGCTAAGACATGAAGATGGCCAAAGCCTAAAAAAATAGTAAAGCGATCAAGAGAGGATAAAAAGAGGTGTTGAGGAAGGTGAGTGGACAAAAGAGCAGATGGATCATGCAAGTAGAAAGGGACTGGAGAGAAATTACAAGGGGTTTGGAGGGGCAGGGACGTGGGGAGATGATGGGAGATGAGACGCTGCTAAAGCACATTTGGTTCAAAATGCCGTGATGTTGTCTATGACCATGGAAAGCAACATTTTAAAAGATGCTTGCTCTCTGTTTTGTGCACACTGTTTATATTTTGATAATTCCACAGGAAGAAAGTCCTGGCATTAAACCATGTACATAGAGAGAATGGGTATGTTCATTTACTCCCACTGCTCTTTTCACTTTCTCTCATCCTGAATGTATTTAAATGAAGCTTAATATCCTATGTGTCAAGCAGAATGGGCACTAGAGATGAGAAGCTGAACATACTTGATCTCAACCTTTGAGCATAAGGCCCTGGCAAATTCAGACCATTGTCTTTTTAAAAAAAAAAAAAAAAAAAAAAAAAAACCTACACACCCAGAACAGTCTTTACATATTCACATGTAGTTGAAAAAAAGAAAAGCTAAAATATAAAGAAAGACATTTCTTAACATATAAGACTTATATGTAATTCAGATTTCCATGTTGATGAATAGAATCTCATCAGAGTACTGGAGATTCAACATGAAGATCCTGTCCACAGGTCCTTGTACAAATCAGCAGTGTGATGTGTGGCTGTGGCAGAGTTTTAATGGCTCAGTAAAACTTCTCCTGATCCCTACACTAAGATTTCACCATTTAGTGACTGGGACAGACATATAAAATGTTAATTACAGGATACTGGGAGAAGCAATTTGGTAGCAGTAGAGAAAAGATCCAATGGTAGGAGAAGATAAAGTTTTTCCTAGAGAATGTAACTGAGGATATTATCTGAAATGCTATAGAAGCTGGAGAGATATTCAACATTTGAAATTGGGGGTGGGGGAGCACCAGAGTATTGTGTGAGAGGTGCCAAGACAGAAGAGAGAGGCATGACTGGACATGTAAGGTGCTTTGTCTCCTGTTTTCACCAGTCCTTCACTAGTGTTTCAGTATGTCTGCAGAGCTGAGCACATAACAGAAGACAGGAGACAAAGCACCTTACATGTAGCATGTTAGTCTCTAAGCGCATTCTTAAGTAGCATCAGTTTAATATAAAATTCTGTACCATTGGAAAATATTTTATTTAAAAAACAGCTTTATTAAGATATAATACAATCGACCCATTTAAAAAGTCCAGACATATGACTGTTCACAGAGTTATGCAGATCATCACAATCAAATGTGAATATTTTCTTCACTTCAAAGAGAAACTCCATTACCATTACTAGGCATTCCCCATTTCTCTCCATCCCTCACCAGGCATTTCCTCACCTAGGCATTACTTCGCCTCTAGGCAATTCCTTGTCTACTTTTGTTCCCCATATATTTGCCTATTTTGAAAACTGCAAAAGAAATGGATGAGTTTCTAAATTCGATGAATCCACTGAAGCTGAATTGAGAACAGATCAACAGTTTAAACAGACCCTTAAAAAATGAAATCAAAACAGTAATTCAAAGTCTCCCTACAAAAAATGCCCAAGCTTAGATGAACTCACAGCAGAATTCTACTAGACATTCGAGCAACGAACGCAACTTTAATTATTCAAAACGATAGAAACAGAAGAACCCCGAAATTCTCTCTATGACAGCAAGGTTACTTTAATATCCAAACCGACCACAGACACAACAAAGAGAGCTGCAGGCCCGTATCTTTAATGAACATAAATGCAAAAATTCTCAAGAAAGTACTTGCAAACCACATCCAGACACATATCAAAAAATCATCCACCATGATCAAGTTTGCTTTAGTCCAGAGATGCAGGGATGGTTCAATACATATAAGTCAATAAATGTAACAAATCATGTAAATGGAATTAGACAAGAATCACATGATCACCTCAGTAGATGCAGAACAAGCCTTGACAAAATCCAACACATATTCATGATAAAAGTCTTAGAGGAAATTGGACTGGAGGGAACATACCTCATAATAATTAAAGCTATATAAAGCAAATCCACAGCCAACATCATTCTAAATGGAGAAAACTGGGGGCATTGGAATTTTAAAGTGTTGGACCTGGGGCTGGATAGATAGCTTAGTGTTTAATAGCACTGGCTGTTCTTCCAGAGGACCTGGCTTTGGTTCCCAGAACCCACACGGTAGCTAACAACCATCTGTGACTCTAGTTCCAGGAGACTTGACATTCACTTCTGGTCTCTCCCT
Organism: Eospalax fontanierii; assembly: GCA_035773235.1. NCBI lineage: Eukaryota > Metazoa > Chordata > Mammalia > Rodentia > Spalacidae > Eospalax > Eospalax fontanierii. The sequence goes on along the minus strand of CM069528.1, from coordinate 25,136,040 downwards.
GCATTGTACACAGATGGTTCATTTACAACCACGCAGGCAAAAGATTCATACACATGAAATAGCGCATAAAAACAAAATAAATTTTAACTGTTTGAACTATTAGAGACTATATGACTTTAAAAATATTTAATCGATTTTTTTCATAAAATATAATTGGGTTGTATTTAGACCCTCCCCTACCCGTGCCTACACTTATTGTTTCTGCCCAATTTAATGCACTCTATTATGTATGCAATAAGGTCTATAGTGTCTATTTTGTGTTCTCTAATGACCTTCAGTGTGGGGCCAGCCCCTGAGTTCTGGTTAGCCTACTAAGAGCTCCATCCTTGAAAGAGACTTTCTCTCCCCCTCCTGGTAGTCACTGGTTGCTAAAAATTCCCTAGACTTGGGGTTTCTTACTCACTTCTTCATGTCTATGCTGGGGTTTTGTCTGATTTTAGCATGATTTGTGATTGTTGCCACCATTGCTATGAATTCATATGACTAGCTGATCAGCAGTCTGGAAAACTCTGTTTCCTTGTGGTTGTCCACTATCTCTGGCCCTCATGATCTTTCCATTCTCCCCACCCCACCCCATGTTCCTTAAGACTGGGGAGACAGAAGCTTGACATAGGTGTTCTACTCGGAGATAAACACTGCAGCCTCTTGTTCTCTGCACGCTGGCCAACTGTGGGTTTCTGCGTATACAGACTTTTGAAAGTTAGACTAAAGGAACTTTTACAATTGGACTGAATGTACTGTTGTATTATAAATTTGTCATGAGCTTATGGGGACAGGACAGGAATTATGACTTAAAGTTATGTACATGTTTGCATGTCAGGTTGACAAATGGTGGAATTATGATGGTTAATTTAAACTGTTAAATTGACATAATCTAGAATCACCTAGGATAAGCGTCTCTGGGAGTGTCTGTGAAGGCTTATCTTGAATACATTGATTAATATGAGAATACTCACCCACTGTGGGTGATTCCATTCCCTGAGCTTGGAGTCTTGGAATAAATAAAGGGGAGAAAGCTATCTTGGCACTAGTGTGTTTGCATTAATTCATTGCTGTCTGCTCTTTACTGACAAGGTAATGAGACCATCTGTCACCTTGACTTTCCCTCACTGATGGACTATAACCTGGAATTGTGAAACAAATAAACCCTTTCTCTCTTAAGTTCCTTTTGTCAGGGTATTTTATCATAGCCACAGGAAACAAACTAAGACAAAACCTTATTTTTTATGCCAGGTGTGAACTGATCTGTCTTATCATGTAAATGGATCACTTAGGCCCTCAGTTGATTTATACCTCCTTAATTCAGGACTTAAATTCTCCTCAAAGGTCATTTTTGTTTAATCAAATGTCACCCCTCCTTCAAGACTTAAATGAGATTCTCCATCATGGAGAATCCCAAGGTTTTGTCAGCCCTTTTCTTACCGCATTTATGAGAATGTCCTGAGAGACATTGCAGATAACTCCACAACTTCATGTACTTTTGCCTGTCTTATTACTCTTCAGATTTTAACAAAGTAGCATTGTTTCATCTCTTAGTATCTTTCTTTTCCAGTTACTCAGCAGTGGAGATGCAAAATGGATTCAAATAAAAGGCAGAGAGAGGTTGATCAAAGCTTTGAATGATATTTTGAAAATCTGTAGAAGGGAAGGAAAGCTCCTTAGAAAATTCTCTAAACAATGTAACTTCAGAAGTTAACAAATTCGTATAGATGGTTATTGTTAAGACAAGGTGGGCTCTTGAGAGCCCATGATCAAACCTGGGCGAGTACTATCCTGTTCCTAAGCATCCGGCTATCTCTATTCATGACTAGTGCTTAAATCTATTTCTTCTTAATAAATTTGGATCTGCTTCATACTGATTCCCTCTATTAGTCTTTTTCTGTGATAAAGTCAAGAATCCTGGATTCATCTGAGTCCAGGTCTCTGAAAAAAACTCCTCAGGCTGTTGGTGCAGGTGGCAACCTGGAGTCCATTTATTCTGACTGACAACCCCACAGGAGATCCAGTAACTGAAGAATCTTATCCTTGCCTTATCAGCTTTTGAGTCACAGAAAAGGTGCTCAGCAGGTATTGATTGCTCGAATAACTGATTCTAAAATGTGCTAACTTTGACTATTTCTCTTGTCTTCAGAACTTCTAAAGACATTCTGTCTCAAGGATTTTGGGGTTATTTTTAGATAAGAAAGGCTAGGTGTTTGGGTTTGGGAGCTTCCATTCTCTAAGACACAGGAACTCAACAGCAGAAGGAAGTTTGAATGATTTTCAGTAGCCTATCCATGTGCCACCATGTGAAAAAAATCTTTATTTTAATTATTTTTTATTTTATTTTATATGTATGAGTGCACTGGCTTCATGTGTGCAAGTGTACCCATAACTGTGCAGTGCCCTCGGAGGTCAGAAGAGGCCATCAGATCCCCTGAAACTGGAGTTATGGAAGGTTGTTAGCCTCCATGTGGGTGCTGTGAACTGAACCCAGGTCTTCTGGAAGAGCAGCCAGTGCTGTTAACTGCCAACTATCTCTCTAACACCAATGTGAAAAAAGAGTCTTTACAAAAATGATGAAATACTTGTGGAAGACATGAAAGATCCAACTAGAGGTGTCTACCGTGCTTATGGGTGACTTGACAGTTACCTTTAAGCAACTATTACAGGGAGAAGCCTCAGTGTGCTTGTAAAAAGGCATGTGCAAGAGTGCTCATTAAAGCATTGACTGCAACAGCTAAAATCCTAGAGAAGGAACCAATGATCAACAGGAGACAAGGCAAACTGTGCTTTAATCATGCAATTTAACTGAGTGTTTTATAGCTACATGAATAATTCCCAAGAATATAATATAATACAATTTCAGAATGATACCATTTTTGTAAAGTTTAAATAATGCAAAATGTGTGAATGACAAATACCAAATTCCAGACTCTGGCTACTTTTCAGGAAGAAGAAAACTGGGATTAAGGATGAGTATCTGAGCGGTTTTTTCTGTACTTAAATGTCTTATTTCTTTTAAAGCATAAAGTAACTATGACAAAAACTACTTAATTTAACGATAATTAAAACTAAGAATTAGATTCATAGATTTACATTGCTCTTTGTTTGTATCTTTAAAATACTTAAGAAGTGTGAAAAAAATGACTTGACCCTTACTTAAACATGTTCATGGTTTATAATTTAGGGTGGGGGTGCCTACAACTAATTTCCATACTGAAGTTTTTGATGACTACAGCAGAGAGTCCCACAAATCAGCTTCAAAATGGAGACATTTATTCTAAAGTCACACAAAGGACATTTACTAAAATCAAAGGACAGAAAGCAAAGTACAGCCAGGACTCCTGGGGACTAAAACTGGGAACTGGAAAGTGGCCAGGAGCCTCAGCTACTGTTCATGGACGCTTCAAGGTTGTGCTTACTTTCTCTTTCACTCCATCTCTGATCTTCTCTGGGCATTCGCTTTATTCTCTACTCTTGATGTCCTCTTAACTCTGCTAATTCATCTGTAAGATGTTACGTGAAATTGTCCTGAGTGGCAGCTTCCTTGGTGATTCTATTCATATTTAAAAGAGAGCACAATTTTTCTTAGGTAAGCAGAGGAGATTGGTTCAGTATCCTTCCTAGGCACTGGAATCCTCAGATGCTCCTCTCTGATATAAACTGGGGTAGTATTTACAATCTATGCATATATCCTTCTGGATACTTTAAATCTCTGGGTTACTTATACCATCTGATATAATGTAAATAGTTGCTACACCACACTATTTAAAGAATAAAGACAAAACAAAAAGTGTGTGTAACCTCAACACAGACAAAATTTTTCCAAATAATTTCAGTCTGAGGTTACACACACAAATACAGAGTTCTGGGACAAGGGGAGCCTAATTTATATAATTCATGTATAATATCTTTATAAAGTAGGTCACACTTCTTAGCACACCCACCTGATGTACAAGCTGCTTTCTGTGCCTGATCCTTTGTTCAACCTTGTGGGCCTTCTCAACGCAAAGTCCAGGGCTGTTTCCTTGAGCAGTGATTATGGGAGCGACCCTTAGTACTATCACTCTACTAATAATATGCTGAACATTTAGCTTGTGTTTGCTATATTCCCAAATATATGAAGCAGCTGTATTCATCTTTCCATTGCATCATACTACATCGATCCTCTTTATAGATGATGAAGATGAGACATGAAGAAGTTAAGTAACTCATACAAAGCCCTGCTGCAAATGCCAGGACTCACAGGTGATCTGTGCCTGCCTGATAAATTGATGGAGTCCTTTACTTCATTTCTGATAGAGGTGGCTGCAGTCAGTGCTATTCACAGAGATGCAACGCGCAAGAGAGATAAGAGGTCATTTTATCAGGCACAGGTTGAATTTCTGTAATAGAGACTTTAAAATGCAGGGACTCTGTGACTTTGCCATCTCAGTCATAGCCTCCTAGACTGCCTCATGCTTCACACTTTCCCACACAGCTGGAGAGAAAACGGGGGACCCAAGATAAAGTGGCATTGTCTTTAGGGGCCTGATCCAGAAGTTACACTTGCATTTCTTCCTCATTGGCCTACTACTGGCAAGAATGGCGGAGAAATGGAATTTCCGATAGAATGGCCACACACCTAGGACAGTCACTCTGGTTACTAAAAGGGCAGACGAGCTCTGGGACATGGTAACATGCAGTTGGTACCTTAGGAAGCATGCATTTCAGTATTCCATAGGAGAATTAACGTCTATTCCTGTCCGCCTGTGACAGCCACTCCCTCCCTGTATCTTACTCAGGATCACCAAACAGATTCACCTTGAACAGCTAGAAAGGGACGTCAGCCCTCCATGCTGGAGTCCCAGACAGGTCCTGAAGTGGCATGCCCAGCATTCCTTCCTCTTTCCTTTCACACTTCTGTTAAAATTAGGCGTTCTCAGTAAGTTAGATTGTACTGTTTCCCTGTCCCGTCCCGCCCCCGCCTCCTCCTTTCCTTCCTCTCCTCAAGTTCCCTCTCTGTCCTCCACTCTTGGCAGCCATTTTAGGGCCAAGAGTGGACCTGAACCTCTGAGAACTTGTTCCTTCAGAATAGTCTTGGAACCATGCTTCAGGACAAGGGTTTTGCAAATTATTTATTGAAAATATATATCCAGCATGAAATGGGAAGTAAAAGAAGAACTGTCTTATCAGAGAAGTCTTGCCCTTGGATCCCTCAGCCCAGAATACCACACACTACTACAAATAATTTTTCTCATTGTGTGTCGTGATAGAGTGCTGTCTGCAGCTCTTTGGTATGTTAAGTATGCATCCATGCACTGATATTTTAGGTGCAGGCCAAGGAAGGATCATAGGGGATTACGGTCATAAGAAGAGCACATGGCTCAGTGAAGTTGTTAGATAAAAGTTGTTTGTCTGCTCTATGTTTATATTGTGAAAGTCATTACCGCAGGTAAGCGCTCTGTCCCTGAATCACACCCCAGCCTTCCACTGTGTTTCTGATACAGCCTTAGGAGGGTAAATTGACCCCTGAGCAAAGATTCTGTCTATCATAGCACTGGGAACCAGAGGGTCTCTCACATTGTTGTTCTCCAGGCTCAGTTCCCACTGCTGTGTATCTACACACGCCTGACATGTTCAGGAACATTTCTTAGCTCACTGAGATGTCTCAGTCCATGGATGCCGGAAGGCGGATTTAAAGTATTGAATGTATATATGTGCTGTTGCTTCTTTTCACTTAACTAATCTTTTAAACTTGCTGTCATGATTCGTCTATAATGAAATTCTCTGAAGATAAAATCTTAAATGGGATGCTTTTCAGAATTTATCAATTAAAAATATCTTGCCAAATTTTCTTTTAAATATCAGTCCCTATGCAGACGAGGGAAATGTAAAGGAGATAAAAGGATCCAGGGTTCTGATGTTCCTCTGTTTTCTGTCCTTTACATAACTCTGCTTAGCAGGTGCTTATGTCTTCTAGAGAACAAAGACACTGTTGTTGGGGGTTGAACACACCATAGCCATTTGCATCTTTTAACTCTGCCATTGAGGATGGGGGAGGGAGGGTATGCCCACAGGGACCCATCTGTCTAGGAACAGGACCAAGGTGCTCTCAACCCACACACCCTGCCCCCTCCTATTCTCCCGTTCATCTGCTTGTTGGCACTGGTGATTTTAAAGGTCAAGTGTGCCTAGCTCATAGCAACCTTCCTGCTCTGCAGGTTCTGCCTGCTGCTCTGACCTTCCAGGAAGAGCCCAATACCCACTGTAAGTGTTCCTCAGAGTTTTGTGCACCTGAGTGAATGCTCCAGCGTTTCCCAGTAGTCATAATTGGGGTCCTCTCCTTTTACTGCCTTTGTCTCCTGAAGTTTTTTGATAGCAGAAATCTGCATTATAAGTCTCCTGAGTGCTTATCACATAGTAGGGGATCAGTAAATGTTTGGTAACTAAAAGAATAAAGCACCAACAAGGGCTTCCCACTGGTGAGTTGAATCTAATTGAGCTGTGATTGAATCCAGGGACCAACCCTGGCTGGGCCCTTCTGAAGAAGCAATGAATTTCTCACTGTGGCTCTCCAGAGGGACCTGCTTATCAGGGCTCAATGTGTGGTATAGAATCATGTGCACCGACATATTGGGACGTGGTATTTTAATGATGCCTTAGGTAGGAGGCAGTGCTGTCACATGTGAAAGAGGTAGAGAAAGAGTCGGTTCTTCCTCTTCCAGTTTCAAAAGTTATCCGATATTTTGGAGGAAGATGCAAATATCAGATCCTTCCCAGACACACAGACACAGGCAGAGATGCGTACGCACTGGAGGACGCTGGGTCTCTGCTAAATATAACCCTTTGTAGTGACAGTGTCTCAATAATTTTAAAGTGAAGAGATAAGCAGGGGAGCCAAGTCTTTCATAATGAATGCAAGCCTATAGCTTTTAAACAGGGCTAACATATGGGCCACTGATGTGAATGTGAATGCAAATTAGATATTTCTGATTGCTTGAAATAAAGTCAGCAGAATCAGAGCCTCACACAGCAAATGGTGCGGCTTTAACTAAGTCGGTGCCAGGCTGGAGACGAGAGCTCTCAACACATCCTCGGAATAAAAAGGGCTTCAGGCTGGCACTTTGGATGGAGGCCTTTCTGTGGGGTGTGTGCTCTTTATTGCCATTCTGGTTCTGCTTCGTTAGAATCTTTTACTTATATTGCTCAGAAATAAAGATCCACTTTGACCTCTAATCTTTCTGATTGACTGTAGGTTGTGAAGTCTTGATCGGTCAGAAATCTCTAAGAAAAAGGCATTTTATTGAGTTGACTTTGCTTTTAGGTAGATTAAATTTTTACAGTCACCTCGGTTGGTCCTTTCTTACATGCTGAGAACACAGAGGGTGGAAAAATCGCCATTTTCCTCAAGGATACCACCAGTTGTAGAGATGTAAATACCAAAAACTCACTCTGCTGTTCTGTGACACCACAGAAGAGGTGGCCTTCGAAGGCCATAGAACTCACAGGTCATGTGCGTGTGTTGTGTAGGGGCGTGGGGGCTGTTCGCGGAAAGCTTCCCAGAAGAGTGAGCCCTGAGCTGAGCCTTAAAGGGCAAAGAAAATCAGAAAACAGAGGAGGAGGGTCAAGGTCCATCCTCCACTGAGACACAGCATGGAGAGCACAGGCCGGGAAGAGAGAAGTGAGTCTCTCTGAGGGAGTGGGAGAGAGGGAAGTAGGCGGGGAAGCTGGGCAGTGCTGACGGCTACACACCAGACTGGTACCTGACCTGCTTCCCAAGCCTTGTTATCCGCAGGAACAAGATCAGGAAGAAACCTTCCATATGACGCTTTTGCTCCCTTGGAAGAACAAAGTGACCACCCACTTTAGTGACCCACACAGAACTCTCAAGCAGGGGGAACACATGATCCAGGCTGATCCTGGGGCCCCTGCACCTTTGATCTTCATTTCCTGGTCTGACACATGCTTACCACTTACAGGAACTACATGGTCAAAGTAGCCCAAACCTTCTGACCCTTCCAGTAAATGCAAGATCCTCCATGTCCCTCTCCTATCCCCAAACCCAGTGTTTCTTAAACCTTACTACTATTGACATTTTGGACTAGTTACTCTCCACTGACCTGAGATAGTCTCTTTTATAGAATGCTAACTGTGTCCTCGATCTTGACACACTGGATGCCAGCAGCATCTCCCATCCTATTGATTGTGACAGTCAGGAATGTCTCCAGACATTGCCAGATGTTTCCTGCAGGCAAAATCACACTCCACTGAAACCCTTACCCATTGAAATACATACAAATGTTCCTCTTTATGAAACGTTCCTTTCTCTGTTCCAACACTTGACCTTGATGAGGGTTTCTGGATCTCACATGACCCTTTTTCCTGTCGAAATGTGACCAATGCTGGATGCCTAGTGAGTTGAAATAATCAGAACACTTCCAAGGTATTCTCATTGACCATGGAGGATCTGACTTTTTTCCTAGTGAATCTGGTATTCTTAAACCTAAGAACTATAGGTGGTCACATTATTTGCTTCACCAAGGTGGCAAATTAAGGGGCAGAGACAAATTTCTAGTGGTATTTGACCATCTGGGTCTAGCTGCCTTGCGACTCACCAGCTCTCTTGCTCTTGCTGTGATTTGTCCCCATGAACTTTCTACAAACCCTCCTATGGAATTAGGTGGATTAAATTTGGCTCACAACCAAAACAGACCTAAGCGACACAGAGTTCTATAGTGCGGTCAGTCTGATACAAGGAAAGTAGGCAAATCAACAAGTATTTCTAAGGATTTCTGGGGCATCATTAGCCTGGGCTAATGGTGGATCAACTTTTCCTGATGATACTGGCTGTCAGGTAAGTTCCTTTTCTCATCAAAGAATTAAAAGACACAAACATAACTCAGTGTAGAGTCATCATATTTATTGGCAATTATTAGAGACTTCTCTGGTAGAGAAGGTGCCCCAGGACTGAGGAGTTTTATTTGGGTTTACGGCATTCCACTAAGTGATTACTCTTCCTCTCTTTCTATTGGTCTAAAGTTGCCTTGCTATATGCCCTGTGTATAGCAGGAACTGGGTCTTTGTTTCTATCCATAAGGACAGAAATAACTGAAGTGTTGATTGGCTGGAGTAAGAATGGGTGCCCTGACCTCCTCTGCTCTGTGTGGTGTTAACAGGTATAGAGGGACTTACTGTACATCAGGGGAAATGGCCTGCATTTCAAAAAATAGAAATTTATCCCAAGGGATAAGAAAACCACAAAGAAATGGAACATACCGCCCACTTCCAGGGTTAACAAAAACATTACAAAGCTAAAGTTGGGGTTATTATGGTCTCCTTTCTCCTATTCTAGGGTCCCAATGAGAAGAACCAAAAATAGTAATAAGATAAGCTATGGTGTGAATATGCACTGTTCCCCACACATTCATGTTTTGAATACTTGGTTCTAGATAGTACACTATTTCATGAGGTTGTGAAAACTTTAGGGGATGAGTCCTAGCTGTAGGAAGTAAGTCACTGGGGGCAGGATCTTGAGCCTCTTCCTGTTACTCTCTGATTCCTGTTTACTATGATGTGAGCCTCATTTATTGACTTCTACCATCAAGGCCTGCCTCAAGCATGGTGGGCAAAGTGACCATGAACCAAACCCTCTGAAACCGTGAGCTGAAGTAAGTCTTTCCTCCTTAAATTGTTTCTGTCTTTTAGCCACAGCAATGAGAGTGTCAATGATTATGACAAATGACCAGGAATCAGTTCCGACGTAGGCTCTGAACTTTATTTCTTTGGTTCCCCGAGGTAAAATTTCTGTCTCAATTTTACCTAATGGGATGTCCCAGCTTTGACTCCACTGTACTCTGGTGGAAGTGGGAATATTGGAGCCAAAACGAGCCCTCAGCCCCAGGTGGAAGATAATGCTTTTCTACTTCTTGTTTTTGTCTCATTCTTAATGCTGTTATTCTTCTGGTCTCTGTCCAAACAGAGGTACAAGTGTGCTCTAGAGTAGAGGAAGTCAACTCAATATCAGTTAGAAGCCTGTTTTCTGACTGTGCCATTCCTACTTGTGTCATGGGGACCTATAAGACAGACAACTCAACTCCCAGAGCCTTTGTCAGTGTTTTCTTATTGCTGCTCCAGTATTGAAGTGAACTTCTATCAGATGTTGACAAAATTGTGGAATTTATAGTTTATCAGCTCCAAGAAATCAATCATCTGTTTCCAGTTTTAAGTTATAATCAGTCGATATTTTCAACTGAATTCAATGGTAGCTATATTGTGCATCAAAGAATAAAATGGTCCAAATAATGTGATGTCAGCAATATTAATTCTACTTTCTCTGTCCATGTGTAATCTCCAATTCTGGTGGGAAATCAGAATAGAGGAAGAACAAAAATACAAAGTCACATCCTCTGTCTCTTTCCTGTTGCTAAACATCTCTTGTACTGTGCTTTACTCATCCTGCCTTAACTGAACATCATCGGTCTCAGCTTTTAGACTTTGTTGTCCCTCTGTTCTAGAATGTGACTGCATTCTCTAAAGGAGAACATTAGTCCCTCAACCATGTTTAAGAGACAGGACAAAAGAAACTACCCACACAACCAGATCCTGGCTGTCTACCTCTACATGACCCACTCAGACCTGCATGCTCTGGGGTTAGGGCAGGCTCTGCTGTGATCTTTCTTGTGTTCTCTGCCATGGGAGGTTGCCCAGGAAGACTTCAGCTACATGGCTGCTCAAGGTTGCTGGCAAACTGTTCTCATCCCTCAAACAAACTGTCATTCTTACTAAGGTCAGATTCTGCTTACATGGCCATTGTTCACCATGTCCACAACCTCATTTGAGTTTCAAATGTATCAGGATTGATTTTAATCAGATATAGTAAGACACCTGGGCATGAAATGACTGTCATGAAACTAAGACATTTAGATTCACGGCTCCCTAGAAACAGGAGCCATGACATGTACCAGATCACACCAGAAAGCTCCAGGTTCAGTTAGAGGTGGAAGAAACAAACAAGGGACAGAGGAAAGTGGGCCAGAACTAGTATGGTTTTCATTGGAAATAAAAGGGGACATAGGTATTCAGTTTAGGATCGGTTAGTTCAAATCATTTCAGCAGACCCTTGGGCATAAGACTGGCTGTACTTAATTGCTATCCGGCAGGAGCAAGGGATATTGTTTGGTTTGGTTTGATTGATTTGCATATAGAACACAAAGGAAAAGTAAGCTCTTCCTTGAGTTGTTTACTATCTCTAAGAGTTGGTTCATCTAGGGCCAGATGTCCCAGTGTACAGAAAATAAGTGACATAGTTAACACCATTTCCTATTGAGGCTGTAAATATTGAAGTGATTTCTTTTCAGAGAGAGCTACATTGGAAACAAATTTGAGTTTGTTAAAAATAGAAAGATGGGTGGTCCAAGAGATAATAAGCACACGTAACAGGACAGGTGTGGGCTTCTCTAAGGAAAAGCTGTCCTTAGGTTTCTTTTAAAAAAGATTTTATTATTTTTTTATGTGTTTGAATATATTGCCTGTATGACAGTACACTCGTGTCATGTAGTGCTCATGGAGGTCAGAAGAGGGCATCAGATCCCCTGGAACTGGTGTTAAGGAAAGGTATTATCTGGCATATGGGTGTTGGGAATCGAACCTGGGTCCTCTGCAAGAGCAACCAGTGTTCTTAACTTCTGAGCTATTTCTGAAGCCCCATAATTAGGTTTCTTTGCAATGGGTGTACATGGAACGTTGATGGCTCTAAGTTACATCTTTGAAGGTGTCCAAAAAACCACTCTCTCTGAAATTCATTTTTTTGTCAAAGCCATAGATCCTGGTTTTTCTTGGGTGGAGGTCTCTGAAAAGAACGCCTCAGGCAGGGACTAGTGTGGGTGGAGCGGTGTTCCTCCTGCTGGTGATGGTCTCTTGTCTAGACAAAAGCAGCTTGAAGAAACCCCTTTCTTCTGAAGTGCCTCTGCTTCTAAACCCTGGCGTATCTTCCATCTCCTCCACAGATAAGCCAGGCGGTCACGGAGGAGTAAGATCAAGACTTGTTCTTGATGTCAAGACTGAAGCAATCATGACGACCTTCCCCAGACTCTCCATAGGTCTGCCTTGTCTCAGTACCTACAAATGAGTAGGAGAGAGAACAAAGTGCTATTATAATTTCCGTAATTAACACTGCTATTGGAATCGATATGGTGACTTTATTGTATTCTGGTTGTCTATAACTATCATTTCCTGTTTTAAGGCAATCATTACTAATTCAATATAGTCTGGGAGGAGCTCTAACTCTTTTCTCACTCTCTGAATCTTCCAGGTCTCTGTTCCTTCACGCTTCACATGCTTACGTCTTCTCCTCGGTGCATCCTATATTTGTAGGAAAGCTGAGGGCAGGGAAGGCATCATGATCATCACTAACAGCTACTTCTGTGACCTCCAGTGAACCTCAGCTCAGCCTGCTCCTTCTTCTTACGGCCACTTGCCCCTGATTGTGCCTCTGCCTTTTTCTTCCTTCCTTTATTTATTTTTTTCTTGTGGGAACAAGAAACAAAGAAGAGTAGCTTCCAGTTTGGAGTTAGGAAATGTTCCCCATTCTTTGCCCTAGAAAATCTTCCAGTAACACTGCCTTAGAAGAGCAGTGACTAGCATGCCACCTGATGAGTTGCTGGAGCAACAGAATCACTTTTGTTTATTGTTATTGACATTGAGTTTAGAACTTTATACTGGGATGTTGAAAGAACTTGTCAGGAAGAGTCTGAATTCTTAAATAGTAGAATAATGGCCCTGTTTTTCATAAGGCTGTTCTTTGGATCTCAGAACATTGGGGATATAGGAAAGTGCCTAGGTTGAAGTTAATTATAGATAAGGTAATCCTGATGCCACAGTACCCTAGCAGATATTTGATATGGCAGAGCTAGTTAGTGTTTATTAGAGCACTGAGCAAAGATCTAGAACACTATGTTTGTAATCCAATGTTTATATTCATTAGTTGCTTGATTTTAAACTTCTGTTCCTTTCATTCACACCAGTATTAATGCTGAATGTTCAAGTGAGGCTATTTATATAAAAATGTTTGACATTTACACACTAGGTTCCCTGTATGCTGTTATTATAAATAATTATCTAAAACCAAGGCATCAGATGTGATGTTTTGAACCTGCCTTCTGGGCTTTGTAAGATTACAGAAAACAAGGGAAGATAAATGTAATTCATTTGGACAGGGAGGTGAAGTAGGAAACAAGCTCTAGGGGGCAGAAAGGGGCCCCCGGAAATGGAGGAACAGGAACAGGAAAGCAGTTGACTGAACTGTGGCATGCGGCAGGTGCACAGGCCTATGAGTCACGTAAGGCCGCTGTGCACAAGCACAAAAGCTAGGTCCAAACATTTTGGTATAGAAGAAAGGAGGCAAAAGGCATTTGAAGAGCATAATAAGATAACTTCAGGCTAATTTTGCGAATATTTTCTGAAACATACTTCATGGGGTCACTTCAACGGTATATTCTACAGTATCAAACTGTTCTCAGAAATCTCTGAGACTCATTGACACAGAAACCATCCCAGAAACTGATCAACACCGAAGAGGAGATTGTTACATGCTCTTAATCCTGACTTTGCTCCTGTATGTGTGCACAGAAATGTATGTGTGTGCATATAGGTGTATCATTTTTGAGTCATAAGTTAAAGAACTCCAAATAACAGAAAGATAAAGTAGCTCACTCATTTTGTGAGTCTAAATAGAGACTCTGATTTTCAGCATGATAACTGATAACTCCAAGGTCACATTCCAAATCTGCACTGTAGGAACTGTACCACATTTCATGATATATAGACTAGCGTGGCAGACACGCCACATGTGGCTACTGAGAACTTAGAATGTGATGAAAGTAATTGAAAAAGGAATTTCAAATTTTAGTTCATCTTAATTGAAATTTAAAAAGGATCTTTAATTCAGTTACTGGAAAGTTGTAAGTACATTAGTGCAATTTGGCTATTTCAACCTACTTTTTAAATTGTAAATCTAAATATAGAGCAATTATTTCTGAGAAAAATTTAGCATCCAAATGGAGATATGTTGTAAGTATAAAATATAGATCAGATTTCCTAGACTTAGAATAAATATTAATGTGACTATTTCATATTGATTTTCATATGGCTCATTTGTTGAAATAATATTTTAGATATATTGAGCTAGACAAAATCCATTAAAATTAATTTTACTTGTTTCTTTGTACTTAATTCTAATGTGACTACTAAAATTTTATTATATATGTGTCTCAAATCATGTACCTCTCAGACAGCATCATTCTATAGAGGAAAGTCTGAGGTTACAGACACTATGCTGCTTCTCAAGAATATCTTAAAATCTCCATCATCTCCATCATCTCAGAACAAGGTGGTATGTGGGCTTTCATCAGAGAGAGATAGACAGACAGATGGACAGAGAGGGGAAGGGGAGGAGAGGGATGGAGGGGGAGAAAGGGAGAAAAGGAGAGAGAAACAAACAGAAGAGAGAAACAAAGAAGGGAAGGAGAAAAGGAAGAGTGGGAAAGAAAAGAAAGACAGAGACAGACAGACATAAGAGAACAGAGACAGGAAAGAAGCAGGCTGAGGGGGGATGAGAGAAACAGAGAAACAGAGAGAGAAACAAAGAGGAAAGGACAAAGAACAGGATAGGAGGAAGAAAGATGAGAGAGAGAGAGAGTCCCGCACACTGCCCCCTCGCCGGTCCGCAGTCAAGGCTCGACCTTGCTCTCCCCATAGCCTGTCAACTGTGGCTCCTCATTCCACTCTCTGTGTTGCTGTTCACCAAGAACACATCTCCAGTTCCCATTCCAGTGTGACTGTGACAGTTGCTTTGGCCAACCAAACCTGGGCAACAGTGATGTCTAACTCTTATGGGTGGAGGTCCTAGGACCATGTGCACTTTGACTTTCTTTCCTTTCTGTCATGAGCCCTGGTGGAGACTGTGTTATCCTGGGTTAACAGTTCCACCAGCCAGGATCCGGATGATGACTGGAGCACACTGGAAGTTCACTGTGAATAAGAATGACCCATGGGCCGCAGGGGTCATGTATAATTGCACCATAGTCCAAACCTCATTGGTCGTGAATTTTGGAGACAGCAGGAAGAAGAAAGAGGAAAGCAAATCAGCTTGCATGTCAAGGAGGTAGTTCCTATTTCTTAGAGACGTTTGAAAACGTTAACAGAAAATAATCCACCTAAACGGTTTCTGTAATGTCTGGAGGAAGAGTAAAAAATTTTCACAGGAAAAGAATCTTCTCTAAGACTACAGCTATTGGACCATATTTTACTTTCCAGAAATAAAGACTGCTGCTCTCAAATAGCTAGAGTACAAAGGCTCTCAGAGCAGACAGTTTGTCTACCATAGGTGTTGGAGTTTAAATGAGAACAGATCCTAGTTGAGAGGAGAGGAGAGGCCAAGTTCTCCTGATGGTAGAGGTTGCCTAAGTCACTCCTTTGGTGTCTTCTTCAAGTTTCTGATGACTGTGATGGATACAGATATGGTGATAGCTATGGTAACAAGTCACTTCTATTTAAATATTATTCTTTAGAAAACCATTGATATCATATTCTGTAAACTATTCTGTGATTTGCTAAACCAACTCTCAGCGATGCATTGAGCATCCTATAATTAAAAGAAACATCACTCTTCCTATTAACTGTATGGAGTCTTCCACCTGTGTGGGCTATAGCTTAATTAACTAATTTCTTTGCACTGGGCATTTAGGTCCTGTATTATAAAAAACATCACATCAAACACATATTTCTCTCCTCCATCTCTGGACTGTGCTGCATGGGTATTTATGCTTTTATGTTAATGTTTCTGTGTGAGAGAAAGGCAGTTCAACTAAAAATACCCTTAGAAATTGTGACAAATATTGCACCTCAAAGCATAAATGAGAGTATCCTCTTTTGACTATCTTAGGAAATACATTTATTGTCTTAATGTTTATTACTCTGGCTCATGAACAGTAGTATCTCATTTGATATAACCTGCTTTGTACAATGAACACATTTGATCATCATAGCATACTGTGACATGGTTATCTCCTTGGGGGACTTGAACTCAAAGACTGGTACCTGACATTCTCCACAGCGTAACTCCAGACTCCTGAGATTCATCATCTCCAACACTTACCTCAGGTAAAAGAATGTGGAAACCATTCCTTTAGTGGTTGTTGAGTGGATACAAATTGGTTCCAGACTATAAGATAAACTTGAGGAAGAGATGATAATTTTAAAATAATTAGACACACACAGTGTTGTAGTTAGTATAAGGAATTAAAATCTTGTAAAAGTTATAGATTGGATCTGTGTAATGGACAGTGTAGGGACAAGGAAGCCATCCTTTGGAAGGGTCTCATGCTTAGTTTAATGTTGCAATTTAAAAAATTTTAACAGTTTCTTGACAAGAACCTTTGTGTCTTCATTTTGTAGTGAATGATGCAAATTACTTAACGGATCCCATGTCGAAATAGGGAGAGAAAACTGAAGCTTCAACACTAAGGGGAATTTCATTCGTTCACAGTGACTTCCACAGGGAGAAATGTAGCACCCCCTCCTTCCCAGCAGATCAAGGCAGGAAAGGACAGTAAGAAGGAATCCCATTTTGTGGTTCTGGGGCAGGTTGAAGAGGACCCTCCTCTTAGGAACAAGGCTAGCTGCAGTGGCCTGCGGTGGGGGTAAGGAGAAGAGATCAAATGCAGGTGCTCAGGTTGGAGCTGATCCTCTAACTCTCACGTTTTATTTACTTACAGGGAAGATAGAAAGTACACACCAATAAAATGAGGAAATGGGGCCTCAAAAACTACCTATGTATGACTTGTCCCAGGTCTGACGTCAGAGGTGGATGAGGGACGGAAAAAACCCCAAACTCTAAACCATTGCTCATCATGTCTGATCCTATCTCCCTCCCCTGTTTCCTTGCCCTCCCTTTCCTTCCTTCCTTCCTTCCTTCCTTCCTTCCTTCCTTCCTTCCTTCCTTCCTTCCTTCCTCCCCCTCCCCCCTCCCTCCCCCCTCCCTCCCTCCTTCCCTCCCCCTCTCTCCCTCCCTTCCTTCCTCTCTCCCTCCCTCCCTCCCTCCCTCCCTTCCTTCTTGGTCTTTTTGAGACAGGGTCTCCTTAAAGCCCCCAGCTGGCCTGGAACTTAATACGTAGACCGGGCTGATCTTGCTCTCACAGAGCTCCTCCTGCCTCTGCCACCGGAGTACTGGGATTAAAGGCATGTGCCACCACACTCCGAACCTTCTTTCTTTTTTATGCTTCATTTTTAATTCTATCTGAGACAGCGTGTCATGCATAGTCCAGACTGGTCTGGAATGTGTTGTGTACATCCTGATCTGAATTCGTGCTGTTCCTCCTGCTTCAGTCTTTTCTGCTCCACTCAAGCTGCCTCTTATCAATGTCATTGTGCATCCCTGTCTCCATATTTCAGAGTGGATTCCACAGTCTTACTTCCTGCACTCTCACAATTTGTGAGTCTCTGTATAAACCAAGGTCCATTGTAAAAAGAAGCTTCTCCAGTGAAGGCTGAGAGCAGCACTGGCCTACAGGTATTAAGGAAAGTATTTAGAATGAAGTTTGACAGGACATCTATTTAGCAAACTGTAGTAGAGCCTCCTCTAGAGCCTATGACTTCACCAGTCATGGGTTCTGGACCAAGTTTACAGTACCAGACATGAGTTCTTTCCTGTGGAGCAGGCCTGAAATCCTAACAGAGAGTGATAGGTTACTTCCATAATGGTTATGCCACTATTGTACCAGTGAGTTTACCTTGACAGGCAGGTTATTATAGTTCATGAGCTGTACACAGCTAAGTAGGGCCATTGATGACTTTTTTCTCCCTCCCTTTTTTCTCTCTCTTGCATAGCATCTTCAGACTTTGTGAAAACTAGCTAATAGGGTAGAAACTTCCAGCTCAGATTCAGCTTGATTCCTCAGTGTTTTACAATACAAGTGTATGTTATCTTCAGCAGCAGAGTTTCACAATCTCATTCTGATGTGCAACCAAGAGCAGTGAAAATAGCCTGTAAATTCTTAAGGGTCCCTAGGGCCTCTCTGACTAATATATTATAGGGAAGTATCCCTTACCTCATATTAGAATTTGTGTTTAGTAATCTTTTTTTTTCTAAGAAGAACATTATCCAAAACACTCTTGAATGTGTTTTTTAATCAGAGAATTATAAAGACAGCTTACATGACAATGGTTGAATATGCATCATGGGGTAAGAACTCTGCAGTAGACTCTTCAAATGACCTAACTGTGGTCATTACATTTCTGTTGATATCACCATGTCTGTTCCCCTGTAATCAAATGGTTAATGGACCAATAATCTAGCTTGCCTCTAAAAGGGTACCATTTAAGAAGCCAAAAATATCATCAAAGGAAAAAATCAAAGGTGGTAAAAATAAGACGTAAAGAAAAGCTCAAAGGAAAATAGTTCTATAATAGTAGGACAAAGACATGCAATGCCTTTGACTATGAAATGTCCCCCACAGGTTCCTGTGTTGGAGGCTTGGTCCCCAGATAGTGGCACTATTTTGGAAACTTTAGGAGGTAGGACCTAGCTCACTGAGGTATGAAGGCTCTCTTGTCCCTGGCTCTTCTTCTCTTTCCCTGCCTATGTCCCTTGCCTCTCCCTCTCTTCCTCCCTCTCTGTCTGCTTCCTATCCACATATTGTCTGCCATTCTCCCACAACCGTGCTGCTCTGCCTTGCCTCAGACCAAAAGCAACAGATCAGGCTACTTTTCAACTGACACCTCAGAAATCATGAGGCAAAACTTATCTTCTTCCTTTAAACTGTCTCAGATATTTAGTTACAAAGATGAAAAGGGACTAAACTGGGACAGGAATGCTGTGCTCAATGCTACGTCTTTTCCTTTATCTCTTGAGTTCCACTGATACTCTAACTTGGGCTCTACCTGATTTTCATGGTGGAATTGGAGGGATGATTGTTTCTGCTTCCTTAAATAGTAGACTTACTAATGATGGAGAATAGTCCTTACTACCAATTATAAAGAATGGTCTAGGTCACCAAATCAATTAGACTAAATTAAAAAATATTTCCTCATACTGTTAAAATACTGTTATATTTTCTTCTATACCATTTTTGTTATGTATAAGTATTTCTACAGAGTTTAAATTATACCACATACATAATTTCTTATTGTTCATTGAACACTGTATTTTTTTCACATTGTATTGTTACAACTGCAAAATTCTATGAAATAATTTAGAAAAGAGTTTTAATCGATTTTTAAAAGTTGTGAAATGAATATACTCATATGGAAGACATAACAAGGACACACAGGTGTCTGCTTCTCTTCCCACATGGAACTATCTCATTCTCTTCAGCACTTTGTTAGAATATCTGCTGTCATCCCTTGCTGTGAGAGTAAGCCTCTGACTCTAGTCCATGTGCTTCCTTCCTGGATGCTGAAGCTGCAGAAGGCAAACTCTTGATCTAAAACTAGACTCCCTCCTTGGATAGAGACCTATCTTCCTTGACACATATTTTGTCTAACTCTATGAAATACTTTGCCTTCCCCCCATTTACCAAAGGTTGCTCTCTACTGCTTGGCCATTTTCTAATGTTCATAGAATTTGTCTCCTTGGAGGTTCTGCCTGTATGTACTGATTCGTTCCTTTCTTGGATCTTGAGGCAGCGACCCCATGGATTCATACCCTCTCCCACTAACCAGACCCTAGGGCCTTCAGAGTTGTGGGAGGAAAGACGGTCACCATCGCTGTTCCAAACAGAAAGGCCACTCTTCTCTTTACTTGATGTAATCCTGGGATGATTGTGTTTCCGGTCCTTTAACATCATAGGGCAGAGGTGGAAGAGACTGGCAGCCTTGCAGGCTGCTTTTTTGAGTAAGGCAGAATCACAGGCCTCTCTGGGAAGGTTTCTCATAGCTGTGGTTCTCTACTTCCTTTAGTGGACAGGGCTGATAAATAGTTTTAACAGAGAATCCTGCCCCAGTAATAGCAGAGAAAACTCTCAGAAGACTTTCCAGAGTTCCTTCATGGAGGTCCCTCTGCTGTCTTTTTTCCACTGGTAGTGGAATAGGAAGCCTTTCTAGAAAGCATTAAGAATCAAAAACTCTAAAGGCCTGGATAATTGTTTATCTATTTCTAGCAGTTTGTATTATAGGAAGTCGTCAGACAGTACAAAGGAGTCACTGGGAACCTAACTGTAAGAACTCTGGTAGATAGAATGGCCATAAAAGCCAAGGACACTTGAGGGGGAGACAGGGAGGGAGAGAATTTTAATTTCCTACAATATGGAATTGGTTAAATAAATCATGGTCCATCTGTAAATGAAATACTATAATACTATGCAACTTTAAAAAATGATTTTAATGTGGGTCCTACTCTGGAAAATGTTCTTGTTATATTGTTAAGTTAGGAAAAGCAGGTTACCAAACAGTGTTTCCATTTAAGGAAACACATAAAATGTTAACAGTGGTTAGCTGTGGGTGGTGTGATTTCAGTTGACTTTTAAAAATTATTTTTGTTTATATTCTTTTTTTGAAATCATCCACAAAACATGCATTAATTCTGCAATTACCAATGACAATCAAGAGGGAAACTAACAAGTGTAGTCACTGAACACCTCAGCCACTCTGAGACTGCTTTGTGTGAGGGGCAAGATACCACAGAGACTCAGTGTCCTACCTTGGAAACATTTGTCCCCCAAACAGAGTGAGCAGAGAAATTGGACTGAGAACCGTGTACTTGTCAGACATTGCCTCATATAAATCCCTGGCGTTGGCAACCCTGGCTCACAGCCGAATCCCCACCTGGGGCCACTGTGAGAAATGAGGCTTCCAGAGCTTGGTGCCTTTGGGGGAGGGGTGCCTTTGGGGGAGTTGGTGCATTAACACGGCGCCACCCAGCGGGGAAATCGAGGAACTCAACGGGTCTCTCAACATTTCACTTTCTTATCATGTCAGAAAAATCCTTTTCAAATGGCCGAAGTGTAGACAGCTGTCCAGCATTCCACCTTGGTCATCCGGAGCATCCTAAAGTACTGTTTTGGATGTATTTCTTCCCAGTAGGACTCAGGCTCTCTAAAGGCAGTGTCTAGGAAATCATTTTAATAAGCTGTTCACAGCACTCCTCTGCACACTAAAAGCTGTCAGGTAGTCAGGTCACCCCCACATATCCTCTCCTGTCCCCGACAGTCCCACTACTGCTGAAGTTATGGTTTCCTTCTGTCTGGAGCAGGCAGTGGGTGGGGTGCCTGGGAATTTGAACAAGCTGCCTCCCACCAACAACTTTGTGAGTTCCCTTCATTCATTCTTATTTTGAGACACTGTGGGCAAATGACTAAGCCACAGGCAAGGCTCCCTGGGAGTTCATGTCTACAAGGGATGTGAACAGGTGTACACAAAGATTGTGCAATGGGAGAAACCACCGTGTGAGATCATCTCAGACCCTCAGGACACAAAGCACTGAGGAGTGACAAGAAAATCCCTATGCCCAGAGCACCAGCTACAAGAGAAGGTAAGCCTGTAGAGCCAATGGGAGAGGCAGATGGGCCCATTTGACAGCCAAAAATATAGAGGAACTGGAGTTAGAATTATCTTCTTGTAACATAGAGCAAAATCTTATCAGTAAAACATTAGCTGTGGTTCTACTACCCATCAGGGTGGCTGAATTCAGCTCCATAGCCAGAGAGAAAGGAACCTCCAAGGGTGGGCTGGGTTGTACCCTGTGCACACACACAGACCCTCTGAAAGAATGTAAGGGGTCTACTGAGCCCAGAGTGCTTCCAGAGTTTACAGAGTGGAAACATCTAGCCCCCATAAGGAAAAAAGAACTGGGAACGGTAGAAGGAAGGAGCTGAACTCTAAGAAAGAATTCCATCATTACTGAGAGAAACGACTTCGTGAAGGGCAAGATCAAAATGATGCAGTGAGTAGGCTGTGTGGTATCGCTGCCAGGACCGAGTCCAAAGTGATGACAGCTGGCGTGAGAGTTGTATTTTGGGATCTTTCACCCACTTGCACATTTGTCACTTGGATATGCTAACAAAGACCTACACTAGAGATCAGCTCTCTTCCCATTGAGGCTTCTCTATTAAGGTACAACAATAAAAAAGCTAGAAGTGTGGAAAACAAAATGCAGAGCTATTTGTGTGGTGGCAAAGGAGTGAACATTAATGAACATGTTCAGTGCCATTTCTGTGGGGTTCCAGAACATTTTCATTTGCCTCTTGGCACACGGCTCGCTCACACATTCCCCGTTCCCTGGGACAACAGCAGCCATGTGTCTGCTCTGCCCGGCCTATGCCTATGACCTTGTTCTATTCAAGTAATGATGATAAACTCACTCAACAAGTTTCAAAGGCTGTGAATAATGGAACCAGTGGCCCCCCTCAGACGACGGTGGACTGAAACAGCACTTTCAGTGACTCCTTTATGAAAAGCAAGGAATGCAAAACTATGACTGATGAAGATAATTTGCGCCAGTGGCCCTAAGGTCACAATGCTTTCGTCTGACAGTGCCGGCTTCTAAGCCCAGCGCAAGCCATGTTAAACAGTACATACATCCGGACTCAGAACATTTGCTCGCTGTGCTTTGTCCATTCCAAGGCCTCCCACAGAAAGAAAGCCTCTTAATTAACAGGTCCTCACCTGCTATTGTAAGAACCCTGGAAGAGACCTTAGAGAATCAATCCACAGACTTCTGTTCTGCATCTCACAAGATAGAGAAGACTATTTCTGCTTAATAGAAGAAGGTGAATCTCTGCAATAGGGTTTGTATCAGGAGTTTGGACTCAGTGGCTCTGACCCTCAAGTTTCTTCTCTATAAGAGGAGGATAAAGCTATGCTACCCAATTTATTAAAGAAATCAATGAGATAATTTATCTGAGTTGCCAAGCATAAAGTTAGGCAGACAATAAGTATTCAGTTTTTTTCTTCTTCTTTTCCTCTTGATCAATGGATCTTAGGTAAATGGCAGAAGCAGGTGTGTCAGTGGCCCATCCAGAAAGCCTTCTATGTATTCCGTCCTGCCTGGTCTGCATCTTCTCAAAGCCATGTGGGAAGAGTTTCCAATCCCCATATGGAGATCTGGAGACTCACCTTTCATGGCAAACATTCTTTGCAGAATTAATTCACAGCACTGCCTAGGTGAAGTAGTGGTGGATGTGAGTGATTTTTTTATAGTGTTACAATAATTTATCATCTTCTCTCCAGCAGCCATACTCTGGCTGGCAGCTCTAAAAACCCTACGGTCGACAAGAGAGCAGTGAACAGAAATATTTTCAAGAGCAGATGGGACGTACCTTCAAAACGCAGGATTGTCCCACTGAAACTGGGACATCTGGCAATCCTAAAAAAGCCCAAACTAGATGAAATAAAAATTATGAGATGGAGAAGCAGAAAAATATGTCTTTGCATTGATTAGCAGGGAATGTAATTAATCTCCTTCAACTCCCTTCTCAGTCCTGCAGCGTAAAACAAGGAGAAAGTGCAGTCTTACTGGGTCCCCCTGTGACAACTCTTACGTGATAATTTCTAAGTAGTGTGAGTTTTAAAACTTCATAGTAATGCCTCCCTTTCTATTGCTGGAACTGTCCAGGGAGCAGTGAAATTCACACGTAAACTTCCTCAATAAGATGCTGTTTTATTAGCCTGGCCAGCAGTGAGGTGGGAGATTCACGTGGTTAGAATCAGGCCCACTTTTGCAGTTTCAATAGGAAATTACAGAGACAATTCTATTTCTTTCTTAGGTGTCTTTTGTTTCTGAGTTCTTCCTCTTTTCATTCCTCACTTTGTCCCTCTGCTCGGAATTGAACCCAGGGCATTGTCCATGTTAAGCAAATGTTCTACCTCTCAACTGCATCCACAGCTCCTGATTTCTCTTTGTGTAGGGTAAAGAAGGAAGATGCAGACCAGTCTTCCCCAGGCAGGAGTGCAGCCCTCCACATGTCTGTCTCACTGTCCTCCTCCTACTTTGGTTTTGGCCTCCACCAACCGCGTGTGGTATGCTTTCAAAGTCATTTTCTTCTCATCAAAATTTACCTTCTAGGCTGTGGTTTTAGCTCAGTGATAAAGCATTTGCCTGGCATGCACAAGCCCCTGGATGTAATCCCCAGTGTGCGGGTGCACACGCGCCCCATACCGACCCACAGGCGTGGTCTGGTAGCAAAGATGACTACCTGCTGGTACACAGGCCACAAACCAGGCAAAACAAAACCAACAAATCTAAGAAATCAGTCCTCTCAACGCCAAAAGTTTACTGCGAAGGTGTTTGAAAATGTGAAATTCCTTGTTAAATTTAATTTTCCCAAATGTTCTGTTATTATGCCCACTTCTTAGCTTGGAGAATTGATTTGGACTGAATTGTGCCCTCCCCTCCCCCAAATCAATATATTGATGCCACATTCCCAAGATGGTGGCATTTAGAGATGGAGCCTCTGGAAGACAATAACAGTTAGATGAGGCCATGGTAGGTGGGACCCTCTTTTTGAGATGAGTGACGTTGTAAGAAGTTGAAGGGCTTTCCCTCCTCCTACCTCCCTCCTCCTTCCTCCTTACTCCTTCCTCCCTCCTCCTTCCTCCTTACTCCTTCCTCCCTCCTCCTTCACTAGCTCTGTGACGTACGTCTGGTTAGTTAACATCTCTGCCTCAGCTTCTCTATCTGTAAAATGAAAATAAAGACAGGATGTGCATGGTGATATATGTCTTTAATCCCAATACTCGGAAGGCAGAGGCAAGCAGATCTCTGTAATATCCAGGCCAGCCTGATCTATATAGGGAGTTCCTGGAGCTACAGGGACACCCTGTCTCTAAAAAGCAAAACAATAGGAGAAAAAAAAAAAAAGGAGGACGGGAGGAAGGGCTACATTTATTTCATAGGTTATGGTGGAAATTATTTGAAAACAGACAGTTGGGCATACAGGTAACTAAAACCACAGTAAGCTCTATGATAGGTTATCATGGTTATTCATTCATATTTTATTAATATTATTATTGTGGATCAATTTCTAGGCCTTAAAGATACAGAGAACTCTTTAAGGATCTCATTACAAAATAGGAAATAAACATGCAAGGAAGAGAAATAATGTGATTTAGAATGAGATTGTGCCTAGTAGTGGCAGTTAGTATAAGCACTTCAGCGGGAGCAGCTGGACCTTGGAAGAAGCAGTGTTTCAGGTTGAGCAAGAGTTATGTTCCAGGAGGGCTCTGTGGGCTTAGCCCCCAATGACAATTCGTTTGGAAATTGAAAAGGACATTAGGTGCTTTCTAAGGGTGCAGGGAGTAGACGGATAAGAGAGAGACCTTGCCGTGCTCGGAGATTTGGTCTTTCCCCACAAGCCTAAATGAGAGTGGGTTCTGTCTTTGGCCTCATGGCTGTTCATTTGGTTCTGTTTGAGCAAGAACTCTGCAGGGCACCCTCACCGTGAGTATCTGAGAGCCCTTGCTGTCTTACCGAATTGCTCATTCTCCTTTTGTAGCTGCCCTCCCTGGTCTGTTGCTGTATCAGTCCTCTCCATCCAGTTACTCAGAGTTCCCTGCTCCCCGCGCTTCTGAGTAGTAACTTTCCATCACTGCCCCCGACCCTCCTCCTTACCTAGAAGTCTCTGTCATCCTAGTTGTATTTAGACAAGCTCAGTCTCTCTGTACCACTGTGAGGCCTCCTTGCAGTCAACTTAGCCCTATCAAGTATATTTCCTCCCTCCCCCTGGGATGATAGCTTTCTGTTCATCTTAGTATGTGCCTCTGACCATCTTTTCTTTAATGTCAGTCAGAAAATTATTGTGAATATGAATCTTAAGGGACAGGACCAAGTCTGAGGCAGAGGAGAC
The DNA here is from genome assembly GCA_035773235.1 of Eospalax fontanierii. Lineage (NCBI taxonomy): Eukaryota > Metazoa > Chordata > Mammalia > Rodentia > Spalacidae > Eospalax > Eospalax fontanierii. Next base: position 25,110,241 of record CM069528.1, on the reverse strand, counting down.
ACGGAGAGGGAGAGGGAGAGGGAGAGAGCTATGGGGCCAGAAATGTGAGACTCAAGACTTGGCAGGGCTTAGTGACAGATTGGTTAGAGGAAGAAAGGGTGAGGGAAAGACTGAGAGTGATTGATTCTTGATTTTTAGCCTGTGCAGCCAGACAGATGGTGATTATATAAGGGAAATTTGAAAATGGAGAGAAGAAGAATTTTCAGGGTGCACATGTAAATACCTGGGAGGTAGCGGAATGGGTGGGTGCTGTCCTTAGAAGAAAAGACCCTGGCTAGAGCTAAAGGATGGGGGAGTCATCAGCCTCTGTAGACAAGCACAGACACCACAAGCACTAAGAGCACCAGGTGAAGATACCTGAGTCAGAAATGTGAGAAGCGGGAAATAATCAAATACCTGGATTCCTCTCTCTTGTTAGCTTATGAACTCTCCACAGACCAGAGCTGTATCTTCTTTGTTTCATTCCTTATGCTGAGTTGGTTTGTAGTTCAGGCTCAAAGAATCTATAAACATGCTGCCCAGGGGATATAGCTCAGAAATAGAGCATTTTCCCAGCATGTGCAAGTTCTTGGGTGGTTCAGGGCCCAGTACTGTCAAATACATACAAACATACATACATACTGTGCTGCCCACAAAGTAAGAAGTGATCTGGAGTTATTTCTAGGAGCCTAGCGCAGTCGGTCTTGTGACCAAACTGTAAGACTTTGTTCTTAGGGTCCCTAAACTATTGCTGACAAGACCTTAGCCTTTTGACACTGATGTGTTCAGGGACAGGATTCATGTTTCTGTGTCCATTACAGTCATTTCAAGAATAAAACATCTGCTACCATGTAGTTTAAGCCTGGACAGTTAGGATAAAGTTAGGGAAGATGTGCTGACATAGTATATGGTTTAACTGCTTATTGCCCTGCCTGGCCACAGGAAGGAGGATAACTTTATGAACAGAATGTCTTTGGAGTCCACCACCAGGGCATAGATATACATGCTGCAGATACTGAGCAGTATTAACTAGAAACTGGAGCATATTGAAGGGGAATTGTTAAGCAGAAGCTTGGTTGCACATGCACAGCCCTTCAAAGTTCAGTCTCCCATGGAGCAGAGTGTCTAGAAAATGAGTTCTGGTGGAAAGAACCGTCCAGTGCTATGGTGCACTGCACATCTGTAAGGCAGGCAAGGGCAACAGTGAAAAGTAGAAACTTCCTGGTACGTAAATGACCCTCTGATTAGCTGGAGCTTCCTGAAGCCTATGACTGTTTTTGTCTGGTCCTCAAGGGTTCATTCTACCTGCTAAGCCTCTGGAAGGGAAGTAGCCAAATCTCCTGGCTATGCCAGTCTGTCATGCCTCACTTGAGCACCTCTAACACCTATATCAGTGTTCGTCATGCAGAGATGTATTTGTTGAATAAATACTGTCCCATAAAGAATCCGGCACAGTCCCTGGAATGCAGCAAGGTAGAATCTAATTAGAATCTAGTGTGTGGCTTTCCTTCTGCCTTCCAGCTGCCTGTAAGACACATTCCAACTTCAAACTGCACATTTGTCCCCTCTTTCCCAGTTGGGCACTCTAGAGGAGTGTACTTCTCCTTTAGGACCCTCAGAACCCTGACTTTCTGTCTCCTTTTCACCACTAATCTCATTTGCTGGGTTTGGTATTCCACTTTTCAAGACTCTGCATTCTTCTGGATGATAACACAATACAATCATCTATTGTTATAGAGAGAACAACCACCGTCTTTCACCTGAGAGATCCTCAAGGGTTAATGTCTTTCTTAAAGACCAATGTGGTACCTCAATGCCATAGTTCTGCAGCTGTGCCCCATGGAAGGTCTTTCAATGGGTCTTTGGGAAAGGAATAATGTCCTTCCAGAAAAGCTACATCCACAGGTTGTCTAGGATGCAGGACTGGAAATTAGTAGAAAGAATATTTGTTATAAGATAGCTGTTCTCAACTCTACCACTTTACACATCATGTGTCTTGGGTAAATTAAATTTCTGTACCTCTCTGGGTCTTGTGTCATGCAACCAGGGAATAATAAAAGAATAATCATCTCTGCCCATTCTGTTTTAAACAATTTCGAAGGAATCAAATGCATAATGTGAAAAAAAAAAAAACCTTAGAGAACTGCAAAGTTGTCAATAATGTAAGGGCTTCTTCATCTTACTATAACAGTAGTCGATAATAAAACAAGTGCCAAAATGATGTCTGAAAAGTGAGTCCGAATCTTCACCATCTATTTATCTGGATTCTAAATTCATTTTCCCTAGGTGACATCATGTATGTTTGCACTCCATAAACTTTTGATCAGACACACCAAGCGTCCATTTCGACGGAGACTGTGTGCTGCCTCTGTCATCACTCTCATAATCACTCAGGGCTCAAAACAGCACCAAGGACGCAAAGGATATTTGCCAGGGTCCTCTGGCCCAGAAGTCTCACGAATTGGCCATTATCTGAATGAGGAAAAGGACAAGGCTCTTGGATCTGCGATGTCTGAACTGACTCCTGCCAAGTGGCAGGGACAATTTTAGTGCCGCTGAGAACCTGACTGCTGTTGCCGCCCACTCCGCCTTCTTCCTTCCTCCTGTCCTTGAGCTCACAGATGCTGCCTGCCTTCTGCTCTCTCCTTTACCAGCTTCTTGCATTTCCATGTTTCCTTGTACCCGCTTTCCTCACTGAAGATTCGCATCGCTGAGTCTCCCTCCTTACCCCCAACCCTGGAACACTCGGTAATAGACTGGCTTCTCCAGTGGGCCTGTGAGGTGCTCCCTCACCCAGCGAACATGGTCAGGACAGTTTGGCTGCAGCAGGGAAACAACTCAACTTCCTCATTGGTGAGAATCACTCCCAATGAGAGCAGCATCTTCATTTGCGTTCCTGCTTCCCCTGGACCATCCCACCTTCTATCAAGTGGTTGCACTCAATTTGTCTATTCCAGTCCACCCACCTACCCAACTGTGCTCAGAAGAAACTATAAATATTAAACCTGACTTAATCACTTCTAGGATGCTGTAATAATTCCAGGCAAAATCCACTGTCCTCGGTTCCACGTTCAAGGTTGCCTCTCATTCAGCATCTACCTTAGTGATTCAAACTTATTCGTTGTCAGTTAGGCCTGTGGAACCCTTAGGACTGATCTTTGATGTGATTGCTAAAGAGTGAATGAATGGATGTTCGCTGCTCAGTGTAAAATGCAGTGCATTGCAGTAGGAAGGATATGGATTTTGGCTGAGGGCTGCATTAAGTTTTCAGCTATGTGTTCACTGATTTTGAGCAATTAAATCTTTAGTCTACCTTCCCTCTGTGTATAATGGTAAATCTGATGCTTTGCCCCACGCTGGGACTGGGGAAACCTAAGTGAGGGATTTACCTCAGACAGAGAAGTTAGTCTCTCTCTCTCTCTCTCTCTCTTTCTCACTCTCTCTCTCTCTCTCTCACATACACATATACACAAAAGACCTTCAGAAATGAAGATAACAATATTTTTAAACAATATTTACAAAAAAAAATTAATGCAAAACCCTTGATGAACAAAATTTCAAAATTATAAATAAGACAGCGCCTGCCCCTGTTTTAACCAGCTCAGTCTCTGGCATCCCCTGCCCTACTCGTGGGATTGCTGTGAAGGCAAATGAAGGAAGACAGACAGTGGAGCCTAGTATCCGGCCCTTTACTCTGCCTTCATTTCTTCCTGAAGCAGAGGCGTGGAATGTCTTTCTTGAAACTGTTGATCTTAATGTAGAGAAATTAAAAGTGCTTAGCTGTTTTTATAGTAACTTCATAGAGTGATTTTATGTCTTTCCATTATATTCACAAAGGTGAGATTTTATTTTTGTCAGTATTCTCTTATTTCCTCTTTTTCTTTCTTTCCTCCTCCTCCTCCTCCTCCTCCTCCTCCTCCTCCTCCTCCTTCTTCTCCTCCTCCTCCTCCTCTTCCTCTTCTTCCCCCTCGTTCTTTTGTAATTCTTGTTAGTACTGTAAAGTACTTTTTGGCAAGCAATTGATCAGAAATAATTTTATGACAATGCTTCTTTATCACAGATTGTCTAAGAAGCACTACCCTGAAGTCCAAGGCAGCCCAAAGCATTGTGGTTTTCTAGGATTGATTCATTTGTTGCTAAAATGCCCCTCACAATGAGAAGTGGGTTAGACAATAGGAATGCCAAGCCCGGGGGCATTATTTTCTATGGAAGTGGCGCCCCCTGGTGTTGGACGTGGAAGCCCTGCATGGATCCTGTCTGTAGCAGGTTCACCTGAATCCCCTCTCTGTAACCCACTTTCTACGTTTTTAAGGTCTCATTTTTCCTTTCTGTTCCTCAATTGTGGCTACATTTCTACAAACAATCTAGTCATTCATTCCATGAATACTCACTGGGTCCCGGCTCTGAGCACGGCACTTTCACAGACTTTAGAATAACCTATCCTTAAAAACATTGCAGTCTATCAGAAAGACAAGGACAAACAGTTAAAATTATATTTTAATTATATAAAAAGATATATTAGCTACAAATTGGTGAGACAACATAAAAACCAAAGTGCTCTGATAAGAACTCAGAGAACGAGGCTGACCCTCCAGGGACAGAGCCCTAAGGATGACAGAGTATTAACAATGCAAATAGCAAGGGAGAAATGTTGGCAGGCAGAATGAATGAGAAGCATTAAAGCCTTCATAGTGAGATAGCAGAGAAAAGTGTCCTAGACTGGGTGGGGGTGGGGAGGGTGGGGAGGGGTGGGAGGGTAGGAGGTGGGGGGTCGGGGCCACACAAGGAACAAAGTTGTTGAGGGGGCGCTCCATACCACAAAACATGCAAAAGCTATTTGTTCCCCACTTTAAGCACGAGTCTCTTTCCAGCTTGACAGCCTGCACCCCTCTCTGACTGGTATGTCACGTAGGATATTTTGTGGGCAAGCCAAGCGGCTGTAGCAGCTAAGTGTGCTTTCAGTGCTGTGGTCGACTCTGCTTTCGGCAATGCTGGGTGTTTCCTCTGCTGTCCTTTGTGACAGCCTTTCTCCATGCCGTCGCTTACTAGTATACTGGAACCTTCTGTCCCTGGGGAACCAACCGAAACCGGGCAGTCTGAGTTAAGCCTAGATTCAGTCATCTGTCAAGGTGAACCTGGAATCCAAGCTGAACTCATGGGCTTATATTCTTGAAGTTTATTCTAACTAGAACCATGAAGAAAAGTATTACCTCATACCTACTGAATGTTTGTCTAACTGCCGGTGGCCACATACCCTGCCCGGAGGACAAAATGTGTGCTCCCAAGGAGAGTGAAGTGGAAAACAGGCCAAGTGAGGGAAGGGACAGGAGGAAAGCTGAGGGACGCTGAGGCCCAGGCCCCAGGCCGACTCATCCACCGTCCTCCTCCCTCATTCTGTGCATTTCATCAGGAGCCCAATGAACCCTGTTCACTTCTAGTTTTGCTTAAGCTTGAGTCCAGCCTTTGCAACCTGTAGCTAAATACACATTACAAATCCAGCTTTCTAGGCTCTGCACAATCTCCTGAGCTATCCTTGCTAACTCCCCATTGCCTGGCTTCCACTCCTGCAGGGAGGAAAATTCCATTTTCCCAAAGCCAGTTTGCCAGAAGTTTTGTACCTGTAGTAACCTGAATTTGATCATCCCCCAGTTTTTAAGACCCCTTTATTGCAGCAGCAGTTGAGGAATGGAAAGATCCTAAGTCAGATTCCAAGAACAGACAAATGTAATATGTCTCCATCCACCTGCACATACACCCAAACACACACGTCAGGATGTGTTTTTATAATGTATGGCACAAATTTTCAGTTGCTGCTTTATGATCAAATGAAAGAAACACCACTTTCCTCAATGTGTTATAAATGAACGGTCTTTTGTTGGGCTCTGGGTCAGTTTAGAGTTCTTCAAAGCCATCTGGAGCATGATTTCCTTTCTTCTTAACAATTTCCCTGTGCTATTTTTCTTTAAGCTCAACGGTAGTGGGGCGGGGGCAGGGGGGAGAAAAAATCCCTAGAAACCAAGCCAAAACTCTGTGTGAATCCTAACAGCAGGTTCCAAAATGCCAAGTGGGAGAGAGAGAAATGGAAACACTGGCTTTTCCAAAGCCGTGTAACAATTCACCCTTCAGCAGATTTCCATGTGGGCTGATGCGTTTGAGCTTTCAGAGGCGGCCAGGCCAGCAGGAGCAGTTTGTCTCCCTGACTGCATGTTATCTCCTGCCCATCTATCCATCCATTTCTAGCACTCTGAGGCTGGTGACCTTTAGGATTCTCTGCAAGATCCAGATGTTCAATCTGGGTTGTAAACCCCCAGAGGACTGACTGTTGGAACATCACGGAGGTGCATGTAGATATTTTAAACTGAAGATGATTAGTTAATGAGGACGATGGCTTGTGGGAGCATTGGAAGGAATGATGTACTGTTAGATATTGGTTTTCCTGTGGTTAACTCAACTTTTAGAAACAAATTCTATGTTAATCCCTCATCCAATCATACTGTATTGCTCATAAAAGCAGCCTTATAACTCCAAGGTGTACTCCAGTTTAAGAAAAGCATTTATGCAAAAATATGAATTTCAAAATACATTTAATGTACACTAATTACTCAAACGTCAGACTCTGTACTCTTTTATCAAATGATATAAATATTACAAATATCTTGTTTCTTCTGTTCCCTTAAAATAGGAACAATCCAGTGTGATGGCTTATACCTGTCGTTCCAGCATTCAGAAGACTGAATCAGAAGAACTGTTACAAGTTCAAGACTAACCCAAGCTATATAGTGAACTCCAGGCCAGCCTGAGCTACAGAATGGAACCTTGTTTCAAAAAATGAATGAATGAATCACTAAATAAACAAATTGTGATACCATATTGTATTAAGAAAAAAATGCTTTGAGTAAAGTACACACATAGACATGTGTTCTGAAACAGTGTCCTCTCCTGATCTTTCATCACAGGCATTCTGCATCATCTGCTCCTGTTTTATTGTAAAGTGAGCTCCTGTACTTCTGAGAGTCAGTGTGTCTCTGTGATTGAGGTGAAGGCTCTAGTTAGAGACTGGTTGACTATGGCAGGTTCTGGGAGCTGCTGCTAAAGGAGCCTTGGATCCTCCTTGCCACCTGCCTGCTGGATGTCAGTGGAGAAAGAAGCCTAGACTGAGAGTCAGAGCCTGGGCTTAGGATCTGACTCTGGCATCATCTACCTAGGTCTCCCCTTTGTAAGGCATTTTACTTGTCAGTCTCAGACCCCTCGTTCTTTAAGTGGGAATTACATTAACCAAGACTCTGTCATCCCAAGATTTCAAGGAGGTAACAAATGTAAAGATGATGCTTACTTTATAAAATAATCTCACAAACATAATTATCATTCTCCTAATTTTGTCCATAAGATCACAATCTTCTCTTTGCCTGGAATTCCCTAGTCCTGCACATTTAGAAAGTTTCTGTTCAGATGCTAACAAAAGGCAGAATACTTCTGTATTAGTTAATTTGCTGTTGCTGTGATAAAATGCCATGACAGAAGCAACTTAAAGAAGAAAGTTTATTTTAGCTTATAGCTTCAGAGGGATGCCTATCATGGTGGGGAGGGATGGGGGCAAGCAGTGGGAACAGGAGGCCCGGAGATCACATCGCAAGTGCACACAGGGAGCAGACAGCAAAGGGGATGGGCAAGCTAGGAACTCTCAAAGCCTGCCCTAGTGACATCCGTCCTCCAGCAAGACTCCACAGCTTGAAAGTTTCATACCCTCCCCAAAGTACCACCAAGTGCCCAGTACATGAGCCTGAGAGGAATCTTTCTCATTTAAATCACTACGCTATCTCCATTTTTATTTTAGATGCAGAGTCAAATGAAGATGTATATGTGTGGGTAGAGTTAGGGAAAGTGAAGCAAAGGTGAGAGACCTAGAGACTAGCAATAGGTAGAAGCCATGATGACTCCCATGGTCACAAGGCCTGGGTTGAGGGGTGAGGTATGTCCACGAAGCCCAGGGAAGCTGGGGTGATGGGGGACACCCTATCACTATCACATGGAAGCTTGTGACTGAACCCAGTGGGGTTCTCTCCGAGAGTACAAAGCCAGTTATTGTGACAATGGGATACAAGAATGGAAAAAGATTTCTTCCCTGCAGCAGAGAGCATAAGAATGACTCCCAAAGTAGTATCCTTCCCAAACAAGAAGTGTGGGTATTGTGTTCATGAACCCCATACATACGCAGGAACGCACTCAGGAAAGACACACCATGGGCAGGCTCAGCTTAAGGTCATGGTTCAAGGAGGAAAGGGGACAGGAATAGATTTGGACATGCTTAGTTCAAGGTCAAAGCACATGTTCTGAAGGATGAAATGAAAGAGAGGATGCTCAATTATTCTTCAAAAAATTATCTGAAACAATAGCAAAGAACACTTCTTTTTTCAGTTGATAAATTTGCTATATATATGTATATATATATATGTATATATATACATTTATATATATATATATATACATATATAAACACACATATATATAGAAGTGTTTTGCCTGCATGTATGTGTGCCATGTGTATGCAATGCCTGTGGAGGCCAGAAAAGGATCTCCTAGAACTGGAGTTATGGATAGTTGAGTCATAGACAATTGTTAGCTGCCATGTGAGTGCTGGGAATGAACACTATCCTCTGCAAGAGTATAAACACTGAGCCATCTCCCCACCACCCAAGGGACACTTTCAAAGCCAATTGTTGGAGTTTTTCTCTTCATGGACCTAATTTGTTTAGCTGTTAATAATAGAGGGCCACAGCATATGCAAAAGCTCAGACCACAAGGGAAGAATGAGATAAGTCAGCCTCTCTTCCCATTGGGGTGGTCAGATCTCAGAAACCCGCTGAGAAGGGAGCCTTGATGGCTCTATTCACAGAGTCAGAGGAGAGCATGGGAAGAAGCAAGTGGGACAGACAACCACTCATCTGCTAGTCCTTCCTAATGGAAGCCCTGAACCCCAGTCTAAAGGAGCCAATGTTTCTTGGCTATAACTCGATCATCTTGCATTTTCTTCATAAATCTTACTGTCACTTGAAATCTGTCTTTATCTCTCTGTCTCTCTCTGTATCTCTCTCTCTCTCTTTGTTTTTCTATATATTCCAGCTGACCTTGAACTTAGAGCAATCCTCCTGCCTCAGTCTTCCAAGAACTGAGATTTGCAATTGTGTATCACTTTGCCTAACTGAAATCATCTTACCATTTATTTTATTTTATTGTCTTCTTTTCCCCTGATAGAAGCACAAGGCCAGGCACCTCATAGACCGCTTTTCTGATTCTATAACCTGAAACATAAGAAATGGTTGTTAAATATTTGCTGAATGCCAGATGATGGCGAATCACTGAGGAAGAGACAGTATGATTGAGCATGTTTATCAAATCAGTTCCTGAGCTCTAACTCTTTGGCAGAAAAAGCATTCACTCCTGACCCCTGGCTGAATCACCAGTCACATTTTCCATCCTAAAGAACAACCCATTCCTGTTGGATGCACAAGACTCTGAATCACCATCATTAATGGCATCTCCTCAAGGGTCTCACTTCCACATGGTCCTTTATGCTCTGCAGCTGGATATCATCATAATAAAGGGACAAGAAGAACCAAGGCTACTTTGGATGCTCTGCTGCTTCTTTTATTTTGCAATGTTTACTTTAATTGTGTGTGTGTGTGTGTATACACACGCACGCGTATATGGACAAAATTGTGGAGGCCAGAAGAGGGTTTCAGATTCCCTGGATCTGGAGTTACAGGTGGTTGTGAGTTTTCTGATGTGAATGGTGGGAACCAAACTCCAGTCCTCTGGAAGACTGCAAGTGCCCTTAACCCCTGAGCCTCCTGTCTAGGCCCTCTGTTACTTCTAGCACTTCTCCTGTTAGCAAAAGAGGTGATCTTTCTGTTGTGTAGAAGTTTCTGCACTCTGCTCTTGAAGGAGTCGTGACACTGGCAACCGTGCTGGTAATCCTGAATGCGAAGTGCTGTAGGTTATGAATCTGCGTGCTGCTTGGTGTTGACCTTCTCTCATGAAATAAATGCCATTCTCTAGTCTCTTAGATAAGGAAATAGAGGATAGTAAGGTTAGGTAAGATGTCTTGTAAGCAAAACCAAGCTTGGTCTCAAAACCAGTCCCCTAAGGTCTGCCTGTATGTATCACTGGGAAGAATATGAAACATCCAGGCAAGACTCCTACAGGAGGAAAAGCTGTGGCTGGGAGCCTGGAGTCTTGCCTGGAAATTGGCATGAACTCCAAAGCATGTATTGATGGGTCTGTTTGTCAAGTCACAAAGACTTGGATTTTGAACTTTAGACCAGTTTAAAGCTTAACCCTGAACACATTCACTTTTGATTCTAGACAAAGACAAGTCCTTTCTCTCTAGTCACCATTTTCTTTTCTCTGGAATGGGATTATTAACACACATCTTTCAGAGTGATTCTGAGAGTTAAATATCACAGTGCCTATGAAAGTACTCACCACATAATGGGCGCCAGGCAAATACTAGATCCCTTCGCTGTTCCCCACTTGTAGACATTCATTTAGTGAGCCATGTCTAATCCCCTTTATGAAAGTGAAGGGAGGACATCTTCAAAATAAGTAAAATGTTTGGGCAACATCAAGGACAGGAGCCCCGTCTCCTGCTCTCAGGAAGAAAATGGAGGGACTGGCACCAATGCCCTCACCCTACCTTGTCCTCTGCTCCAACCTTGAGTCTGCCCTTTTTTGTTCGGCATCCACCATGCCCACAGCCTTCACAAACATCTCTGAGCTTTCACAAGAAGAAGACATGACTGCCGTTAAAAGAATAAAAGATTCCAAGTTCAAAGTTAGCTTCTTGGAGGAATAAAATATGAAAATCTCTTACTCTTTCATTTCATGTTGTTACAAGACATACTTTACACGGTTCTCTGCATTACATTTTTACCACAACCCTCTGTTGGGGTACTGATATTATGCTTCAAGGTGGATAGCTAACTTGCTCCAAGTTACAGCAGAAAAATCAGAATACAAGCCTATCCTTCAGTGTTTGGCTTTACCCAATAAAGCAGAAGGTCATGGCAGGAAATTGCTCAGTCCTCCTAAATCTCACTCAGGCAACCCAAGCAGCTTCCCTTCATGGTTTCCCAGATGAGGGAAACTGGAGCTAACCAGGGAGACTGAGTCTGAGCACAGAGGGAGAGGACTGGAAGTGAAGCATCCAGGGAGATGAGTCTGAGCACAGAGGGAGAGGACTGGAAGTGAAGCACCCAGGGAGATGAGACTGAGCACAGAGGGAGAGGACTGGAAGTGAAGCACCCAGGGAGACTGAGTCTGAGCACAGAGAGAGAGGACTGGAAGTGAAGCATCCAGGGAGATGAGTCTGAGCACAGAGGGAGAGGACTGGAAGTGAAGCATCCAGGGAGATGAGACTGAGCACAGAGGGAGAGGACTGGAAGTGAAGCATCCAGGGAGGCTGAGTCTGAGCACAGAGGGAGAGGACCGGAAGTGAAGCTCCCAGGGAGACTGAGTCTGAGCACAGAGGGAGAGGACCGGAAGTGAAGCACCCAGGGAGACTGAGTCTGAGCACAGAGGGAGAGGACTGGAAGTGAAGCATCCAGGGAGATGAGACTGAGCACAGAGGGAGAGGACTGGAAGTGAAGCACCCAGGGAGGCTGAGTCTGAGCACAGAGGGAGAGGACTGGAAGTGAAGCACCCAGGGAGGCTGAGTCTGAGCACAGAGGGAGAGGACTGGAAGTGAAGCACCCAGGGAGGCTGAGTCTGAGCACAGAGGGAGAGGACTGGAAGTGAAGCACCCAGGGAGGCTGAGTCTGAGCACAGAGGGAGAGGACTGGAAGTGAAGCACCCATGATTACTGACCCTCAAGAAAAGTTACCTATTAAAAATGATTTTTCTTTTATGTGTATGAGTGTTTGCCTGCATGTATGTAAGTGCAACTGTGTCATGCAATGTCCATGGATGTCAGAAGAGGGTGTCAGATCCCAGGGAACTGGAGTTAAGGATGGTTATTAGCTGCCATGTGGGTGCTGGGAACTGAACCTGGGTCCTCCGCAAGAGCAGTCAGTGCTCTTAACCACTGAGCCATCTCTAAAGCTCCAAGAAAATTTATCTTAACTAATTCTCATTTCTATCTCTTCTAAAGAGAAAAGGAAGACTATTGCAAGATGTTTAATATGTTTGTCCATTCCTATGCACTTTTTGGCTCTCTATTTAAGGCAGGGACATTCTGTGCTCCTTTTGATGTAGGGACATGGATGAAACAAAGGAAGGATGTCTCTCCCTTTGCAGTTCCTACTCCACTGCAGTAACAGCTCTGTAGTCCCTGAGGGGAGAGGGGCTCACCGCTGATGTGAGCATAAACAGCCTGACCGCATCCTCTGTGCTAAGGAGAAGTCCTTGCTGCTCAGGAGGGCAGTTGGAATCTGCAGTTAATCAAGCAGCTGGGTGGACATTGTAGTTAATCAAATAAGATATTGTGGCATCAGCTCTATTAGAAACAAAAGAAGGGCAGAGGTCTTTAAGGAGGTCATGCCAACAGAAGGGTAGACAAAAGGATATTGTTTCAGCAATGAATTACTGCTTTAAAAAGAAAGATGAAGGGAGATTCTGGGTTTGATTTTAATCCAAGGCTATTTGGAATTTACATGGAAGTTATTCTTGTGAGGCAAAATTAGCAGTGTTGGTGCTCCGGACTCACTGAAAAAGAGAGGATACCATCATCAGAGCCTCCAGAATTGGAATCCACTGACTTGAAAAAAAGGAGAGATCAAGCCATCATGTGGTACGGATTCAATCAATGGATGATAAAGACTGTATAAAAATGACCTTCACAAGATCTCAATATTATCAGATTACATAACTTCTCAGTGAGAGTAACTGTTTAGTAAACATTTGCTTAGTTGGTGAGTGTGTATAATACACACATCCATACTTTCAAAATCAGGTGCTTAGAATGCATTGAGTATTGTGTTAGGTGACATTATACTTCTTTCTTCTTCAGTTTTGTTTACTCATTTTGTGGATATGACAACTGAGGTTCTGGGAGATTGCATCGTCTACTGTCACAGAGAAGTTTCCATAGGATCAGTAATTTTATTCTGAAACTTTATATCATTAAAGACAGGACAGTGAGATTTCTCTGAAAGCAAATTCTTTTGTATTCTGTCTATATTCATGATTACTTTTGGAACTGCAGGGGAGAAAGGTAAGATGTTTTGATGACTGATACCCAGTAGCAAAAGAGAGATTAGCAACAGAAAAAAAATTACTTGACCAAAATTTTATGAGAAATAGGAGTCTTCAAAAATGAAGACCCAGAGACCAGAAAAAATACTATTTTTTATGTTGTCTGGTGAAACAACAGGGTACCTATGAAAACCTTTGACTGGTCACAAAGGATATGGCCTAATGGTATATCATGTATGATTAATGGGACTTTGAAGACTCGTTTATTCAGATTCATTTCTGTGCCTCTCTGTAGTATTCCTGCCTGTGGTTATGGGGCAGGATGCCTGTCATATGAGTACACTGAAGAAAAAGATGTCAAGAATGATCTAAGGTTTTTTCCTCCATGGTTGGCTTTGGGAAGAGGAGCTATGGATTCTATGATCCTGAAAGGGACGAAAGAAAGGGGGACAGTAACAAAGAATCTTTTTCCAAGGTCCTTCTCCTTCATGTACTGAACATGGCAAACACTGAGCTTTGGGGTACCATGTTCTGGGACCAGATACATTGCAATTCTCTCCCAAGTGCTCTGCAGAAAGAAATCTCAGAATACTAGTATTGAGCCAATATTGTCTTCAGAGATCATTTGAGTCAAAGTCTCCATAATTAAATTATTGGCCTAAGATCCCTACTTAGACTAGCCATTAGTACCCAGTACTTGGACTGAAGGCATCCTAAAATGCAAGACTTTCAATGCCCAAGTCAGGAATAACAAGCATGACAGAGAGATGCATCAACCTATCTCTATCCAGGAAGTTACACTATAGAAATCCAAGACAGTCTGATAATGCAGGTCCCTGCACATACTATCTCCCAGTGTTATTAAAATTTCTCTCTGGGAGAGGCAGACTAACTTAACCTGCCTCTCTCTCCCTGCTTGCAACCCAAAGGGTCCCCCTCCCCCAGGCCTCACAACAAACACACAAATTCCTCCACTCACAGTTAAACAGATTTGAGCTAGTTTACTTGGGCTTACTAAGAGAGCAATGGTGAGGGGTTACTCACAGAACACAGGCGTCCACCCTCCCCTCCGCAAGTTCCATTAGAAAGTCCACGTGGCTGGGATCTTGCAACTTCCTGGTGAACAGATCCTAATGGCCCATGGGGGAGGAGAGAGAAGGGCTGGCCTCCTGGCGCCCCCAGTTCAAATACCCTTAGCCCCTCCCCTTCTCACATCCAAGGCCAATAGACCGGGCGGGTGGGGCATAGGATTTTCCCAGCTCCTCATCTTCTGCTCAAGGTGGTCTTGGGTGATACCACTGAGAGGGGTGTTTGTCCACCTTTTCCCTCAGAGAAGCAATTAACTCTACACCCAGGCAGCACTCTCTTTGGGGCCTTGCTGGTTTCTACTTTTTAATATAAGAAGCCGACTTCTCCAGTTATACTAAACACTGAAACTGTTCACTGTTGCATCTATATTTATATCTTCTTGCTAACACATGTTCTGCATATGAAGTGTTCAGCCATCTTCACAAACTCACAGAAGTCTTGGAGGAGTGTGGGAGATTTTCTTCCAATATTAGCCATTTATGAGATGTCTGTACATTGGTGGGATAGAACAAGTTTATTATAATATATGAAAATATTTGATCAGAAGTGAGGCTCAGCTAAAAAGTTGATACCATAGAAGTAGAGAGTAAAATCAGGGGGAGGGGTAGAGAGAGAACATTTCATGGGTAGTGGAGAACAGCTGGATAAAAGAAGTAGCTTCTAATACTCTATAGCATAGGAAGATAACTATGATTAACAACAGTTAATAGAATATTTCAAAACTATAGGTATAAGTTTGAATGTCCCCAACATAAAGGAATGGCAAAAATAATTAAAGGAATATATGTATGTGTGTGTGTGTGTATATATATATATACCAATTATCCTGCTTTAATCATTAAACATTTTATATGTGTGAGTCACAATGTACTCCATAAATATGTAAAGTTACTAAGCCAATTAAAAATAAAAACATATCTGAAAAAAAAGTAATGAGGCTTCAGGGGAAAGAAGGAAGGCATTCTGTTAGGAATTTACGTGAAATTTTTTATCACTTAATCCTTATAGCAACACAATGAAGCGCATCTCAGTTTTTGACTTGTTATGGGACATGGAAGTGAAGCTTAATATAGCTTAGTATCTGGTCATAGAGTAAGAAGTACTGGACTTTGATCTGAAATTCAGATCTTTATAATTCCAAGAGGTAAAAATCTGAAAGTTTATAGAAGTTTTCCTAAGAAGAAGCTTCAAACCGTGTGAAACATTCTGACTTTAGAACTGAAGTACACCACTCACTTCATTTTGGATTGGGGCCTTCTTCAGCGCACATCAACGCAGAGAAGATCCTAAGAGTTAGTAAAAAAAAAAAATTGTTGGAGCTTGGCCAGCATTTCCCAACATTAATTGTCATTTCAGAGATTTTTGTTTTTGTTGTTACTGTTTTCATGTAATAACATTAACATTCCATGGACCTTGGATTATAATTTGTGAATCTGCTCTTTATTATGCTCTTATGAGACAGGTCATGGCAAGAACAGGCATCTTTAATGTTCTCTGTATATGAATGTGTAGTTATGCAGGTGTGTGCATGTCTGTACCTACATGAGAGAGAGAATGAAAGGTAAAGAATGAGAGAGAGGCAGACAGAAGTAGAGACAGAGGCAGAACATGTGACAGTCTCAGAGCTGTCCCCACCTCTAATTAGGAAAACAAGTAAACACAGAAAAACCAAATGCTTCATCTCTCTGCCATTCCTTCCATGTGGTTTCAGTGATCTCCAATTTCTTACTCTTTTACATATGAACATTACAAACATGATTTTTAATGAAAAGTAGTTTCAGAAACTGGACTGTGTTTCTAAGATGGTAGGAGTTAAGAAAGAGAAGAAAGAGGAAGAGGAGGAAAATGAGGCAGAGACACCAGCTCCTGAGGGTTCATCATGAGCAAGTCTGGGATGGAAAAGAATGTATCACCCTCTGACTGAAGTTATCGAGATGGTCAGAACCCAGCTGCCCCGAGTCCTGCATGCATGGCCCTGATCTACTGTTGGGCATTTATAGAGGGGTTAATAATATTTTAGGTTGACCTTTGATGGTTGGTTTTGGAAAGCCCACTCTGTTGCTCACCATATGGCCTGGTTAGATGAGACTACATTAGTGATAAATGATTTATTACAGATTTATACCCAATGGATCAATTATTTTAACAATCTTTACAAAAGAGTAACTAAAATGGAGCATTATGGGATTCTTGTTCAGAAGGTTGTTTGGTAAGTAACCAGAGACAGGCTTTCCCAGTTTCACACAAAAATTATCTCATAAAAAAAGGCAAGAAACAAAAATTTTATGCATTAGTAAAAGATTTATTAGACAACTTGCTTTCAGAATCTGGAATAACTTGGTGATGAACATAGCACAATACAAGTAGTTCAGAAGAAAGTTATGAGTTTGTATCATGCTGTGGTTCAGTGTCTTCTGAGAGTTATCATTGATGAAATGACAGATGTTTCCTTTTCTCCAAGTTGTCTCCCATAGACTAAGACCTGACACTTGGCCCCATAAGATTAAACAATTTATTCATCTCTCACATTTTAGACTTTAAGGCAACAACTATAAATCTTAGAATTCACCTGGGACACGTAGAGGGCAGGACATCAGCGTGAAGCTGGAGGACAGGGCAGAGAGTGAGGTCCAAAGGCCTTGAGCAAAACCTTACAAAATTAGCATATGAAAAAAAAGTTGGCAAAGAGGAAGACTGTTGCACCCCAGCTGACACCGACTGAAACCGGCTGGTGCCACCAGCACAGCTCAGAGGCACTTGAGAGTGTCTGAAGGTGATCTACGGCTCATTATAACACTAAAATGCACACCCCTTGGTGGAGATTTAAGCTGCTAATGAAACATGAAATTCAGGTTTGTAGAACTACATGTAACAGAGCACGTGCAGAAAAGCCCACAACATGCAAATGAAGCGGAAAGTCAGAGTTTGAAAGCCTGTCCCTTGTGCAAGTAGAAGTAACTTTGGAACTGTGGGACTTTCTCTCTACCTGGCTTATTTCCTCCTTTAGATGTATGTATTTTTTAAATAAATTACTCCTTTTGCTAAATACTATCTATGCATCTCTGCCCATTTTTGTTGTTGTTGTTCTGGGTCACAGCATCGTCAGACACCTCCAGAGGTGCCCACAGAAACCGCAAGCAGAACACTCTATTCCAAAAAGAAATCAGCGAAACTTGAGACAAGAAGGTAAAAGTCTCAGAGCATCACAATGTTGAAGAGTTGGTTTTCATATGCTGCTTGGGTCACAGCATCAGGGAGGGAAAGCAGCCGGAAGGTTACTCACAGGTTAAAAGCATCCATATATGGGCAATGGACTATTCTGTCCTCACACTTTAGACTGGAGAAGGAGTGGAAAGAGAGAAGAGAATACCTGTCCAGTGTATCTGAAGAATGGAGAATTACTAAGTCTCACTCTTTGTTATTGTTGTTGTTGGTTGGTTGGTTTGTTGAGATAAATCTCCCTGTAGCTGGCCTGGAACTTGCTATGTAGACCAAGCTCACCTTAATGTCACAGAGATCCATCTGCTTCTGCTGCAAGTGCTGAGATTAAAAATGTACACCACTAGACCCAGATCACATTTTAAAATTTGTTATTTATATTTTATGTGTATGAATGTATTGCTTGCATGTGTGTATGTACGCCCATGTCATGCAATGCCCACACAGGTCAGAAGAAAACACTGAATCCCCTGGAACTGAATTTACAGATGACTGTTAGCTGTGGGTGCTGGGAATCAAACCCTGGTCCTCTGCAAGAGCAGTCAGTGCTCTTAACTGCTGAGCCAACCCTCTAGCACCAGCTCACATTCTTTAAGGAGAAAAAGTAATGAAAAACAGCATGGTGACCATGTGGTAAAAAAATAACTTCTACACAGAGCATTTAAGAAATCACTGGGGGAAAAATTTTAAGAAGGAACATGTCTTGGTTATTTTTCTATTGTGATACAATACCCCAACAAAGGCAATCTAAGAAGAAAGTGTTTATTTTAGTTAATGATTTGAGTTACAGTCCATCATGGCAGGGAAGGCATGGCTGCAAGAGGATGAAGCACCTGGTCACGTATTTGAGGAGAAAAGAATTGACATGCAAAAACCTTATTGTGATGTGAAGAACTTGTTCCAGAAAGCAGAGTAAATATAACAGAACAGCAAGGGGAAAAAGATGATAAAACTAAAGTCAAATGCATACAAGCCCCTTGTGAACACTGCTTCTAAGCGAAGGCCCAGGAACATGGCAAAGGCCATGAAGACCGAAACTGTGCTATGAGAACACACTGCACACTGCATGCAGACTCAAAGAAGCAAGATATACATCTAGACATTTGGACTAAAACAAACAGCTCAGTTAAAGAAAAATCAGTTATGAGCCAAATAGAAAAAAACAGGTTTTCTACGAAGAAACAAAAACCAATTTAGCTCAGTCTCTCATTTATAACCCTAAATGCCAGCAGACAGAAAAAAATTAATGTTCTTCCCTCAACGAAGAGCTTCAGGCCTAGCTATTTTAGGCTCAGCTAATTGTAAGAAAGCAATAGAAATATGTAATTTGATAAACAGAAGCTCACAGCGTATACCAATAGAGTCCAATAAAGTATGTACCTTTTCTTGATAAAATTACTTGAATGTTCATTCCAGTTAAGAAGAGATAAAACAAAGTTATATTAAGAATAAAGAAGCGACCAGCACTGAGGTAAACACATTTAATTACAGCACGCAGGAGGCAGAGGCAGATGGATCTCTGTGAGACCCAGGCCAGCGTGGTCTACGCAGCAAGTTCCAAGCCAGCTGGGGCTACAGGGAGACCCTGTCTCAAAAAAAAAAAGATGAAGAAGAAATCATAATTTTGTAATATTGCATGTGCGCTCACGCACACACACACACACACAGACACACACACACACTTGTTCCATATGCGTTTGTTATATAGGAACTACATACTTAAATCAAATATATAGTTTCTTATTACATCACAATTATGATAATAGTTGAGATTATTGTGACATAGAAAAGAATACATGCTTGGTCTTAGTCTCCAGTTCCTAGCATAGAGCTTCTAAAACCCTTGGCGTTTCCTGAGGGCTATGGTGGCAGACTTTGTTATTCCTAATAAGTCCCCTTCAACCAGACCCGAGCTGATGGTGAGGGGAGTATGTGACTGCTTTGCTTTCTGTTGGAACTAACCTGTGATTAGAAGGTTGGAACTTTCAGCAACCCCGTCCCTGCCCACCTCTGGAGAAAGTAAAGAGAATGGAGACTGAATTACTCACCAATGGCTGAGTATGTATGCATAACGGGGCCTCCATTAAAGCCCTAAAGGATGGGTGGGGTTCAAGAGTCTCTGGGTTGGTGAACGTACCAGGTATAAGGACGCTAGAGAGGAAGTGGAAGCCCTGTGTCCCTCCGCACACACCTTTGTCCTAAGCATCTTCTCCAGGTACCTGTTTCTGGACTATAGCCTCTGCAATAAAACAAATACAGCAAGCGAACTTATTCCTGAGTTCTTTGAGCTGTTAGTGCAAGTTTCCAAACCTGAGGAAGGGGCTCTGAGGTCCCGCTCTTCACAGCAGCACAGGCAGCCTGGTTTACAGTTTAGGAGCAGTTTTCATCTCAGAGGGCGGGTGCTGAAGAACTTTTAACATGGCTGGTTTAAGGAGAGGTCATCTGTAACATTTAAGGCTAGATTTGCTTTTCTTATGCCCTTTATCACTAAGTGGCACCTCACATTTCAGCTGCAATTACTTGTGTAAGGAATGTCAAATATTTTGCAAACCTGAGAGAAATTTGACTTCAAACAATCCAAAGATTCCTGTAGAGGCTGAGAAAACAGGAAACACTTGCCAAGTTAGGCTTGGGCTCACTTACTTGCCACCTGTCCTATAAACATTCATTTCCTCCCAACAGAAGCAGGAGCCTTTACTGAAGAGGCAAGTGTGGGTGTCGGGTCCCTGCCAGCCTCTTGCTTGGTCTGTTCTTAACAAAGTCTTATCAGTTATTTGCTGTTCTTTGCTTAAGTTGAAAAACCAGTGTCTTGAGGACTACAGTAAATCCCCAGAGGTCAAGCTCTTACTTCTGGCTCTTACCCAAGTTCTACGCGGCCGAGCTGCCTGGGATGTGGGTCATAGCCTGTAGGAGATCTCCTTTGCTGTACTCAGACCCAGACGTGAGGTGCCTTTGCCTTATTCCACTGTCCTAGTGCCCGTCAACTTGGCATGCTGCTGAGTGACTCCTACACACCTGTAGGGAATAATTCCTCGGAGTCTTTCAAATGGCAAGATTTGTTTGATTTTCAGACTGTTCCTGGGTGTAATGCTGACAAGTCCCTGACACAGAAAGTTCTAGCGTTACTGCTCTGTTTAGTCATACTATCTAGTGGTTTGTATGACAAAAAGTCATATTTTAAGGTGGATTCGAATTATAGTGCGGATCCCATTCATGGATCCCTTTTCTGGGTCTTGGTAAGAAAAGTGTTAGATTCTCCCTAAGGCAGACTTTAGAAAACTGTTAAACTGGGTCTGGTTTCCTTATCTCTTAACAAAGAGGAGGAACACAGTAGAGAGTAAATGCTTATTGAAATTACTGGGCCCCAAAGGGAGTTATATGGGCTAACAAAATGTTCTATTTTCCTAGGAATTTATTATTTTAAACATTCCACCTTACACAAACAGGCATTATTTTTTTATATCTTTGGTTTGAAACCAGATTTTTCTGTAGACCAGGGTTGATCTTGAACTTCTAATTCTATGGCCTTCTACCTTTCAAAGTATTGGATTACAGGCATTTGCCACTATGTCCAATCAACGGTCCTATTCAGCTGTGAAGGAAACTCAATAAATACAGCAACTGGCCCCAAAACTACTTACTGTCTGTAGGTAGGTTGACCAGACTTCAGTGTGCGGACTCACACCAAGGGACATTTGGGACAGAAACTTGGTTCTATGGACTTTAACATCCATCAGTGCATGAAAACTGGTGTAGGGGTGCTAACGAAAACACAGAAAAGGAAGGAAGGTCCAAGTATGATCAAAACATATGACATGCACACAAAACTTTAATAAAAACATATCTTTAATATTTAAAAAAAGAAACACTCTAATTTAACCACATTGAAGCATTTGATAGTTTATGCCATTCAATAAGTAGAATCCACATGGAATATATTTTCTGACTCTTCACTCAGCATAGAGACTCAACTATAGAGAGACTTATTTTGTCTTAAGGATAATATCTGTATATCTATTATAAAAACTAAAGGTTAACAGTGAAATAAATAAATGGTCATATAATATTAGTGGAGAATACTTAACTTTTCACAGATTAGTCTCCAAGTGCTTTCATATGGTTAACTGATTTTTGTTGTATTTTCACTCTTTTCTTTTTGCTTTGTTGAGACCGGGTCTCACTCTGTAGCCTAGGTAGCCTTATACTCATAACAATTCTCCTACCTTAGCCAGCCAAGTGGTGGGATTACAGGTTTGAGCCATCATGCTTGATATACAAGATGGAAAATTAGCAGGGCTTTTAGGCCCTGGTATAGTTTTGACCTTAAATGTCCCACCAAAGACCAATGTGCTGGAGGGTTAGTCTTCAGGGAGATGTTACAGGGGGATGGTGAAATCTTTTAGATGGAAGGCCTGGGGAGAGGACTTTAGGTCATTTGGAGCACGCAGGGTATTTCAGGAGAGTGTGGGATCTGAGCCTTTTCCCTCCTCTCTTTCACCTCCTTGTCATGACGTAAGCAGTTTTGCTTTGCCACATATTTTCCTTCATTACTACCTGGAACCTGTCCTGAGACCTAAATATGCTGATGGCCCTGAGCATGAATGAAACTTGAAAACCATGAACCTGAACAGTGGTAAAACTCTAAATAACATGACTTCTTTTCCAGGATCCAATCCTAAAACTACTCCTTATGGTAAAGAAAGACAAAGACAGGCTCCACCTACTTATGTTAAACAGGTGACACTCCTGGACAATCCAAAAACCAGCGGCACACATGAGAGGCTAGGTAGAAGGGGAAGTTCTCATGATTGTTTTTGTTTTCCCACATTCATCTGGAAGTCACTATCTTATCCACCCTCTTACCTTTGAAAGTCAAGATTAGCAGCACAAGACATTTACTGACGGAACTTTTAGCTATACTAAAAACAGAATGACTATTGATAAATTAAGATCAGTACTATAATTATTGATGAGAAAAGCTGAAAAACGTAAATATTACTTATTTTCTATAAATTAAATGCAATACTACTTAAAAGTCAGGTTCGGTGGTAAATTTCAGAGTTGGTAGGTTTTTCAGGAAAGTCATCATAAAGCTTTGATGCAACAATAATGTTTAAAGCAGTTGTGAGTACAAATAAAAGAATTTGCCATCCTAGTTAAGATTTACCTTCCAACTCCAGTAACTAAAACTAGTATAATGGAGCTCAGACAAGTGAGCAACCGAAACAAATTTAACAGGACAGAAAAGATTTGGTATTTTAAAGAAATGATAGTGCAAACAGAAATAAAGGGAAATAAACGTACTGACAGATCATTTGGTAAATGAAGTTCAGAAAACTGACGTACTGTACACACAAAAGGTAAGTTCAGATTTGGATTTTATATCATATGTGAGTGATCTCCAGAGACATAAAAGAACTATATATAAAGACAAACCATCAAATAAATAAGAAGGAATATGAAATTTTTTAAGATCACCGGGTAGAGATGTATCTCTCATATATGACCCCCAAAGCATAAACCATACAATATAATTTGGGTTTGACAAAACTCAAATTAAAGACCTTTATTCAGTGAAACCTTCTATAGAATGTAGTAGCATATGGGTGGCAAATTAGGAGGATATATTTGCACCTGCAAAAACCAACAAAGGATTAATCTAGAAGCTACAAGAGACTCTCAGGAATCTACCAGAAGCAAAGATGAACATAGCAGTAAAACACCTAAAGGCTCTGACTGTACAACTGAAAGAAAGGAGGGCATGAGTGGATCGTTAGTATGTAGACAGATTCTCAACCTCTGTAGTGGAAGTATAATCCGATGAACAAACCTCCTTCACCGTCAGTGGGGTGTGGACAATACCCTTCTACAGAGCTACACGGTCGAACTGTTAGAATTTAAGTCTGCTGAACTGTCCAGGACAAAGCTTGACCTATAAAACTAACTAGGAATAATGACTGCATAAGAAGAAAACAAAGGGAAATAAATCACTGATGACTGAGGCTTCCACATCTATCCTTTACCTCCACAGCAGAGAGGGGGCCAAATCAGGCCAGGGCACTGGGCCTCTCTGCAATGGCATGACCTTCAGTCTTTGAGGATGACTGAGACCTCGAAATTTTGGTTTCTCTAGGAATTAAAATATGTTACTGGGTGCTATGATCATTCAGAACACCACAGATCCTTGATCTTAAGTACATACTTTGCACAAAGTGAAGTAAGATATAAATATACATATCTGAGTCATTCTCACCAACTCTTTTTTTTATACAGTACATTTTTTAGTGATTCCAGGATTCCATACGATATGTTTTGATTGCATTCAGACTCCCTCCCCCTCCCTCTCGCCCCTCCCCACTACCTCTCCCTCCAATTTCATGTTCATTATTATTTGTCCTTTTCTTGTTTGTTTTTTAAATTTCTTTTTAAAGGGCCTATTGATTCCAATCCGTCTCCCAAGTGTTCCTGGGCAGAGGTCCATACCCTGGGGTTTCCTCCCCACCTCCCCAATACATGCTGAGATTTTGTCTGGCTTAGGTTTGCACAAGTCTTGTGCATGCTGTCATAAGCACTATGGGTTTATATGTGCAACTACCCTGTGGTATCCAGACAATACAGCTTCCTTCTACTCATCCACTACCTCTGGCTCTTACAATCTTTCTGTCCCCTCCTCCCAGTGACCCCTGAGCCTTGGGAGGAGAGGGTGCAAAATAAGTGTCCCATTCGTGACTGAGCTCTCCACAGTCTCTTATTCTCTAGATGTTGATCAAGTGTGAGTCTCTATGTGAATCACCATCTGCTGCAAGAACATTCTCTGGTGAGAGTTGAGAGATAGACTGATCTGCAGTATGGCATTGTGAGTCAGTTTAATATTATGTCTATTTAGCAGAATAAGTATCATTCTCACCATTTCCTAACTCTCCAATCTTGTGATTCACTAGCTGACTATGATCCTGAAATCTGGCTGTTAGGCATATTTCTCAGACATTCTTACACAAGATCATAAAAGGTCAAACATGAAAGATATGAGAAAATAACGTCATAATTTAATTGTGGGCGATTGAGTAGCACTGGAGTCCAACTGAACTCCCTTCCATGTTGGAATGAATAAACATAACAAACTAAATGACTTGGCTCTTACATGATAAGTAGGAACAATATAGGGAGAAAAGTCAGGGAAAATTTATGCCCAGAGAGGAAGCAAGTAGAATCTACACGGAAATGAAGCTTGGGAAAAAGAGCCTTTGGGGGTAACTGATAATGGTGAGACAATATCAGATCGCTATTAGCTATGACTACGAATTAGAGTGAGAGGATCCCAGAAAGCAAAGTGAGACCTAAAAAGGGGGCTAGTATAACTCAGAAATGTTCATACTTGAACATGTGGTACCAGGATATACATGGATAGACAATAATAAATCTTAGAGAACTTCAGGAGAATGAATTGAAAGGACTTTGTGTGGATGAGAACGAGGGATAAGCCTAGAATAATCCTACATTTTGGGTCATGTGAAGGTTATATCATTCATTGGGATCTGAAATACCAGGGAGGTATTTTCTGAGTTGATAATTATGTTTGTGAATAAAGATAAGCATTTCTGTTCAGAATATTTAAGTTGAATGAATACAAATTCACGGAAGCAAATGTTTACCATTGGTATGCTCAGCAATATCAGAGTAATGCATGTAAGGTACAGTAGAGGCGTGAGGCGGAGGGACCGTAGATGCCCTGAGAAGGGCACAGGTTAAGAGCTGAGAATATAAACTCTAGAAGCCATGACCTGGGTTTGAATCCCGATTCTTCCTTTGAGAGGTAGTGTTTCTTAATCTTTTCATGTCTCTATTCTCACCTGTAAAATGGGAATAACAGTCTCATCTAATCCATAAGATTGGCATGTGGTTTAAATTAGAATTATGTAAAGGATATAAAACTATTGAACAAGTGCTCAAGGAAAGATTTATAAAAGATATTGAAAGCCAAGCTCTGAAAATGTTTATGAGTTTTTTGAGTAGACGACTGTGTGGCTTGGATATAATTTGAGTGTGCTCCTCAAGGGTTCATGTACTGAGGGCTTGGTCTCAGTGTGATTGTAGTAAGGGACTGTGGAATCATCAAGAAGTGAGCCTACCAGGATGTCCTTAGGACAGTGAGCGCACTGCCAGTTGGACGAGGTTACGGTAGCTCTCATGGGGCCCATTAAGTTGGTTCTTATCAAAAGATTGATAGAAAAGAACAAGCCTGGTAACTTCCTAGATGCTTTGTTTCTGTTCTGGAGCTGTGATCACCCCCTCTCACACATGCTCCATTCCTGTGATGTCCTACAACATAAGGTGATCTAGCCAGGAAAGACTTCATCAGAGACAAAGCCATACTATTCGGACTTTCAGTCTCTAAAACTGTGAGCTAAGTAAATCACTCTTTTCACAAATTACTCAGACTTACTATGTGTTTAAAGTAGCAGAAAACTGTTCAGTACATAGCTGAACCAGGAACCTGTCAAGCAGAAGGAAAATGAAAGTGTATATGCAAATTTGTAAGGCCAGACAGAAGCAGAAGATCTGGGGAGATTTGCTTATTTTGTTACAGCTGGAGGGTTCAGTGCATGTCTGATATCAGAGACAGACTGAACTGAACAGGGCATCCTGTGAAGCTCTGGTTTTTTGAAGCTAACCATGATACATTTTGTCATCCTTTGATTGCCCACTGTTGTCCTTCCCCATGCTTCCTTTCCTTTTTCTTTCTTTCTGTCTTGAATGGCTTTTCATGTGTGTATGCTGTTGGATAAGACTTTGACCTCTGTAGTTCTGTCTATATCAATTAATTATTCCTGAAATGAAAAGAAATGTTATCCTTGTTGGTTGGACATCTCCTGTCTTTACAGCATCATCTACCACCACCTTTATCACCACAGTGGACCCACATTACACAGGACTTTCTTTTTAAAGCTAATCTCAATCCTTAGATACAACAGTCTGCATTTTATTATTAGGTATGCTTTTGGTCTTCTCTTGATCAGCATTTAGTTTCTTAGCTATCCATCTGTCTATGTTGTATCTTAGGAGATCTTTCAGAAGTGTGTTTCTTGATCCTGAGTGATCAACATGACTTCCTCTCTGGCTCTGGTTCAACAAGAAGAAACTAGGTACAATTATAGTCTAATGGCATCTTAACTGACACGGAACGGGACGGCTAGTTCTGTACCCTGCCCATGTTCTCTTCAACTGGTTAGAGCTGTGCATGTTTTCTTAAGTGACTAATCCTCTCTGGCAGGTAGATGGAAAGCTAGAAAAATGAGCATAGTATTTGTTTCATAATCTAAGTCTATAACCTTCATAGAAACAATTAAAAAGGAGATATTGATAAACAAACTGTGGAAGGACCATCCAAAAGTGAAATGAAATTTAAGACTGTTAGCATAAAAAGTGAGTGAAACAGAAGGGAGACAAGAAATGCTAAAAACAGGATTTCTTTTCAGAGCAAGAGAGGTCAAGGTGAAGGTAGAGAAAGAAGCCAGTTTTTGCCCAATGAACTGGCAGTGGATGAGGAGATGGACACAAGGACATCTGAACATTACTTTGAGATTATGAAAACTGGGCCTTAGCAACATCACAGCAAGCTGAGCACAGACAACTCTTGTAAAGAAATGTGCTTGAGGTTCTATAATCTTGGAGACAGAGCCTATTTTATAATTGGAGCCGTGTAACCTAGGCAAATCAAGTTACCTCTTTGAGCCTTAGCATCTCACATGTTAAATACATCTGAGAAAATGAAACAAAACATTATTCCTGTTTTAGGCATCCAGGCAGGTCCTTACAAACAAAGCAAAACAGTGAACGTGAAAGCATTCGACAAAGCTGTAAAACCAATAATAAAGTTGTACATTACAGTCATTAATACGATTTCACTGGGGGAAGAAATGTAAACAATAACATGTACTTGCTTTTCAAGTGTTTGCCCATCTGTGGGAACAGGGAACTATCAAGGACAGAGGTCTGACCTAGGGATAGAATTACCGATTCATTCCACCTTCCTTTCAGGGCTCTTATGACAATTAACTTGCCAAGTTTCAACCACAATACCATATGTTTCTAGATCACATGGAGAAATGTGGTTTATTCTGATTATTTGTTTATGTTAACATTATTAATGCAATGCTACACTTATTACAATGGCCAAATTCAATCTGTCAGGAGACTTCCCAGTACACAAATTTATAAAAGTACTCCAAAAAGCATATGAATTTTTAAGTAGGAGAATCCTAAGTTCACATCCTTCTTAGCAGACCCTGTTAGTCCTTACACAAGTCTTTACCCAGGAGGATCCTGTGTTAATGACAGGCCTGAGCCACTTGAAAGTCTTAAACTGAACTGGCAAAGGAATATTCATGCATAGCAATAGCATTGATATTTAATGTACTTTAATTTTTCTAACTATCTGGCAGTTTCTCATCAGTGCTGTCACCTCAGCTAGGTTATTAGGTTATTGGATCACCAGACCACCCATCTGAGCATAAATATCAACCGAATACACACTTACCTATTCCCTTCAATGCCTTTCTTTCATAAATATGAATGACAATGCTAAGTTCAGACCCTAAGATGTAGAACCGGGGGTGAAGAGATGGCTCATCAGTTAAAAGTGTTTACTGCTCTTCCAATGTCTATGTGTAGTTCCCAACATCTACATGGGGCAGCTACAGCCTCTTATAACTTTAACCCTAAGCCTCCACAGGCACCTGCACATTCACAGC
Source organism: Eospalax fontanierii (assembly GCA_035773235.1). NCBI lineage: Eukaryota > Metazoa > Chordata > Mammalia > Rodentia > Spalacidae > Eospalax > Eospalax fontanierii. Next base: position 25,082,015 of record CM069528.1, on the reverse strand, counting down.
ATATGCTCACACAGACACATACACACATACCTATAAATTAAAAAAATCTAAATAAAAGATATAGAACCATTGCTCTACCCAAATTCCTAAGAAGGTTTTCTAAGTCAGTCTACCAGACAATATTTGCTATTTTCCCAGCCTCTTCTCTCCACTTTGCTTTCAGATATTTTGCTTTAAGCATAAAGACTCTTTTGTACTTCCTCAAAGGAACCATCCTATTCAATAATGTACCTTTGTAAATGGAGTTCTCTGCCTTCAACATTCTCCTCACAGTCCAAGCACAGTTTAACTCCTCCATCCCCATTCATCAGGAAAACACTCCTGCTTCAGAACTCAGAGAAGGCATTACCCTCCAGAGAGACCTTCCCAAACCCACTCTGGATAATTCGTCTTGGGATCTGGGCCTCAACATTCCTCCACGGACCTTTAAGCTGATTTTACATTTCTGGTACCCAAAAAACTTCAAGGTCCTTATGGAGGAGGAGAGTCATTTGTGTATCTTCACAGCCCCTTTTCCAGTCTCATGTCTGGCACAAAGTAGAGCTCTGGGCATCTCCAAGCATACGGATTCAGGAGTACCCTCCTGTTGAATTCATTGATGAGGAAGCTGTGCTGTCCTGGTTCTCTATTTTGAGTGTCTCCTTTGGCTTAGGAAAACAAGTCTTTCCTTAGGACAAATGGGCGTGGAGTATGAAAATATTATGCAGGATTAGTCAAATGCTCTGCTATTTCCTTCAGGAACTGCCTAGCCTGTGACTTTCAGGTAGTTCAGGAATGAGCTTGCAGCAGGTAGATGAGGCCCTGAAGAGGACAGTGGTAACTGCTGTGGAGGGGACTTTGGTGATCAGCTGTGAAGTGGGCTGTGGTGAGCGTGGTTTTGGGGAGATGAACATGGCTTGTCCTCAGAACTCTACTCCAACTGTCAAGGTAAGACTGTTGCCAAGATCATTGCATGCATGCTAGGGCCCCCAGCATGTTCTTCCTGCTCTCTGAAAGAACAGACCCAGAGAGTCTCCTTTCTCCTTCTACCTACTGTTGAGACTTTGGGCTATAACCTGAATAGCAGGCTTACACTAAACAGAGGTGATATTGAGCAGACTGAGGTTGCTAGAAACAGAATGAAGTTAGAGCTGTGGGTGATGGTATTGAGGACTTCACTATCAAAGAGACACAAGCAGACATGTTAAATCTTGACCATGTTCTGAGTGGAGACAGAGGAAAAAAACACTACTTAGAGTTGTAGAAGCTTGGAATCTGCAGCTGAATGATGTGGCCATTAAGTGCTAACTGAAGGAAGAAGGAGAGATCGACAGAAAGGCGGACAATCACATACATAGAGAGCACACTTTATTACCATGAGCTGACTCAATTTCTACTTTCAGCTGGTGATGTTTCTATGTACGGGTGTCATTCTAGAAAAATTATCAGAATGCTATAAGTCAGAATACTATTTTAATATTTCATCTTTAACGGAATAGAATGTTCCAACCAAACAGCAGAACATATTTGTGTGTATGTGAGTGTTTGTGTGTGTGTGTGTGTGCGTGTGTGTAAGATCAGTTGCATTCGTGGCAAATACTTTTTAGAACTCAGTTGGCTCCTTCTCACTTTTTATTTGGACTGGAAGGCCTGTTTCAATCACCATCACAAAGAAACTGTCAAGAGGAAGGGAAGTGGTGGTTTGGTTTGGTTTTATTGTATGAAACTAAATAATAATTTCATAGGAGCATTCCTCCAGCTCTTCCAAGTCAAGAGATGAAGAGATGAGGGAATTTAGGGCAAAGGATTTTTTAAGAGAATTACTGTAGAGGTGTCTTTCACTACTTCTCACTAAAATAAACACATGGAAAACAAGAGGCAAATTCTAGAATGCTCATGCAGTAGGTTATTACACTACCCCTATACATCAGCATGTTTGTGCTTGGTCATGCATGATATTCAGTGTGGGCTGCAAGAGAAAATGCCTGAAGGACAAAGATTGACAGCTGCTTTTGGTGATTGCTTCATAAGAGTGGGGAGAGAAGAAGATAGCTTAGTCACTCTTCTATACACACTGTTATTTTAAATGTTTGTGGTGAATGATGAACCAACCGGCTGTGTTTCTTAGAGAAAGAACAATGTACGGAGGGGATCTGAATGAGAGGATGAGAACAGGTGAGCAAAGAACTGGGGAAGAAACCCCAGACACCTTCCAGATGTGGTGTGTTGGGGGCTACTGATGCATTTCATGCTGTGTGTGGACAAAGGAATTGTGTAAGAAAAGTGAGAAGGAGATTTCACACTATTCACAATAGACTTTCATTATTAGTATGTTACATTTTCTCTGTGTGTGTGTGTTTATATTTTAAGACAGCATCTCCTTGTAGCCCCAGCTGGTCTGCAATTAATTGTGTAGACTAGGCTTGCCTTGATCTCACTGTCTGCCTCTGCCTCCACCTTCTGTTTACTGGGATTAAAGGTATGAATCATCACGCCCAGTTAGCATACTATGTTCAACACACAGCAACCTCAACACAACTTATCTCACATTTTATTTCTTACTAATTTTAAATTAAAATACAAAATAATGTGTTGTATTTTCATAGATATTCATAGACAGATTATTGTATGTTGCTCATATCAGCCCTCCATCACCCTCCCTTGTCCTCTTTGCCCCATTTCTTGCCTCTTTTTCCAGACCAATAGTACCCTACACGTCTTATATTGCAAATATGTATGTAGTTGCATCTAGATTCTGTCTATAAGCGAAATGTGGTATTTGAGTCCATCACTTCTTATATTCTTTGTATCCCTCCCTTTTCCCTTATTTATTTTTAAATTTCATTTGCTTATTTTAATGGGTATGAGTGTTTTGCCTGCATGCATATATGTGCATCATGTGCTTGCAATGCCAGTGGAGGCCAGAAGAGGTTGCTGGATCCTCTGGAACTGAAGTTACAGAGGGTTGATCGCTACTATGTGGGTGCTGGGAACTGAACCTGGGTCCTCTGCTCTTTCTTTACTGCCCTTCCTCTCCTCATGTAATCCCTCTTCTTCTTTCATGACACACATATGCTCACACATACACATCTAGATTATGCATGTGAGAGAAACATACAAAACTTGTCTTTCTAAATTTGGCCTATTTCGCTCAACATTATAATTTCCATTTCTATCTATTTTCTGGCAAATGACATAATTTCATTCTTTTTATGGCTGAATAAAACTCCATTGTTCAGTTCATCTGCCTGTTTATTGATTGGATAATTTGTGATGAGAATTTTTTGATTTCTCCTCCATTCCCTGGACTCTCTTCACTCTCTTCATTGTGTCGTTTTGTGCAGCAGTTTCTGAATTCCATACCGTCCTATTTGTCTCCTCACTATTTCCTGAGCTATTGGAATACTTCCCAGAAATCTATGTCTATGTCTTGAAGCATTCCCTCATGTTGTCTTCTAGAAGTTTCAGAGTTGCAGGTCTTAAATGAGTATTTTTATGTATTTGGCGTTGACTTCTGTAGACAAGGAAAGCTAAGGATCTAGTTCATTCTTCAGTGTACACATGTAGGCTGACTTTTGCCAATGTGTATTTTTGGCACATTTTTCAAAACATCCAGGGCTGTAACTGTGTTGCTTCCTTTCTAGTTCTCTAGTCTGCTCTCCTGGTCTGCATGGCGATGTATATGTGAGCACCATGATATTTCTGCTACCATGGCTCTCTGGTCTAATTTGAAATTAGGCATTGTAATGCCTCCAGCACTGTTTCTTTCTGCACAGGTTTCTTTGACTGCTCAGGGTTTCTTGTGCTTCTGTATGAATTAAGGATTATTTCTATTTCTGTGAAGAATGTTCTTAGAATTTTAATGGGGATTGTTTTGAATGTGTATGCGGCTTTGGGTCCTAGACATTTTCACAATGCATCTGTTGTCTAGCGTCTTCTTCAGATGATTTTTTGGTGCTTTCAACTTCTCATTGCAGATGTCTTTCTCATCTTTGTTTAGTCTTATTCTTATGTATTTTTGTGAATGGGACTTTTCCCAATTTTTTCTAATCAATTTCATTATTGATATATTGAGAATCCACCAATTTTTGTATAGTGACTTTGTAACCTGTTACTTTGCTGAAAATGACTGTTAGGTCTTAGCATTTCTAACATACCACACTTCCATTTTCCATTCATCAGCTGATGGACATCTAGGCTGATTCCACTTTCTAGCTCTTGTGAGCACAGCAGCAGTGAACTTGGATGTGCAAGTGTCACTGTAGTAAGGTATGAAATGCTTTGGGCATATGCTCAGAAATGATATACCTGGGTCACAGAGTAGCTCTGTGTTTAGCTCTTAGAGAAACCTCACACTAACTTCTAGATTGGTTCCACCTATTTAAATGCCAACTAACAGTAGATAAGAAGTCCTCTTTCCTCACATCCTAGCCAGCCTCTGTTCTCATTTACTTTCTTTTTTTCACTCTTTTTTGTTTTGTATTTCTTGGAAATGTTGTATGTGAGTGCTGTGTTTACATCATTTCTTCCCTCTCCCTTCAACTCCGCATCTTTCTCCACACCCTCTCAGTGTTCGGCTCCTTCTTTGATCATGATATATTTATATGACTGTGTAGGCCTATGTAGGTATGATGAACTCTGTCCATTTAGTGGTACTCATATGTACATGAACTTAGGGCCAAACCCTTGGGACTGGATAACCTATCAGGGAGCTCATCTCTGGGGAAAACTGCTTCTCCCTCCCTCAGCAGCCACTGATTGCCTGTAGCTCTTCATCTAGAGGTGGGACCCTGTGAAATTTCCCATCCATATTAACATGTCAGCTGGAGTTGTCATTATGCAGGTCTTCTTCAGGTAACCCTATTTTTGAGATTTCATAGGTGCAGCTTCCCTCTTGTGTCTGGATTACACTATCTAGCAGCAGGCACACTGGTCTTCTGGTTCTTACAATCATTCTACCCCCTCCTCTGTTATGTTGTCTGAGCCTTAGGTGTAGAGGTTGCAATTATAGATGTATCAATTAGGCCTGAGCACCACACAGTCATTTCCTCTCTTCCTTTTGATCATTTGTAGAATTTTGCAACTATCTCCTATGTTGCAAAATAGGTGTAGCTCTCACCACTTATCTGTAAATATAAAGATAAATATTTAGAATATAGTAAGAAATTATATTAGTGTAGGAAAGTGGAAGTTCAGGTTCTTCTCTAGGATGACCTCTTCAACCCTGGATGCTTGATTATGTGTACAGTATCAGGTATAAATTCTCCCTTATTGAGCAGACCTTAAGTCCAATTAGACAGTTATTGATTCCTAGCCCTTCCCCCCCCCAAAAAAAAGTGCCGTTATTGCACCAATAGAAATGTTTTGCCGGGCAGGTCATTGCCATGACTTCCCAAGCTTCGTAATATTAATTCTACCAGTTTATGAGCAGGGGGCAGCTTTTCAGGTTCCAGTATTTTCCTAAATCTCTTTCCTCAGAGATCTAAGTTTTTCATTGTAGAGGTCTTTCACCTCTGTGATTAGGTGTATTCCTAGAGTTTTTTAAAGCTATTGTGAATAAGTGTTCCCATCATCCTTTTCTTTACATACTTATTATTGGTGTATTTAAATAGTGACTGATTTTTGTAAATTGATTTTGCATCCTGCCACTTTGCTAAAAGTATTGATCATTTCTAGAAGTTTTCTGGTGGAGTTTTTGGAATTGCTTATATATAATATGATATCATCTGCAAATAAGAATAATGTGACTTCTTTTCTTAGTTGTACACCTTTAATTTCTTTCTCTTGTCATATTGTTCTAAGGCTTCAGGTACTTTATTAAAGGAATGGGGGTTGGGATTGGATGCCCTATGGGAGGGGGGTCCCTTAGGATTGCTTTTAATATGACCCAGAGGTTTTGCTGTGTTATGTTTTCATTTTTATTTAATTCCAGGATATATGCATGTCTTTCTTGATTTCTTCTTTAATTTTTTCATTATTCAGTGGTATGTTGCTTAGTTTCCATGAGTTTTTGTAATTAGTAAAGATGCTTTTCCTGTTGATTTTAAGTTTTATTGTACTATGGTTAGATAGGTTCCATGGAGTTATTTCAATTTTTTGTATTTGTTGAGATTTTATTTGTGTCTCAGTATGTGGTCTATTTTCCAGACACTTCCATGGTTTTCTGTGTAGAGTCTGTATCTTTGGTGTGTGATAGAGTGATCTGTAGATATTGTTAGCTCTATTTGTATATTGTGCTCTATTTGGTATATAATATCATACAATTCTGATTTTTTTCTCTGTTTATTTTTTATTCAGATGATTTGTCTATTGGAGAACATGGGGTATTGGAATCACCTAATATTACTGAGTTGGGTCAATCTGTGTCTTGAAGTCTAGTAGCATGCTTTTTATGAAATTGGATATGCCAGAGTTCGGTGCATATTTCTTATGATTATAATTGTTAATTATTCCCTTGATCAGAGTGAAGTATCTTTATTTCTTCTTACGAATTTTAGTTTCAACTCTGTTTTGTCAGATACTAGGCTAGTGAAGCCTGCTTATTTCCTGGTCACATTTGGTTGGAATACTTTTCAACAGCTTTGACTCTAATGGGTGCTTATTCTTGAAATTAAGATGGCTTTCTTGTATGAAACAAAAGGATGAATTTAGTTTTTAATCCATTCAACTAACTTGTGCCTTTCAACTGGGAGTTGAGACCATTGACATTTAAAATTATTATTGAAGGATGTATGTTGATAACTGTCATTTTATTTTCTGTTTGTGATCTTAGTCCTATTTTGTGGTTCAGTAACTATAGCCATTTGTTCTCTTTCTCTAGCTTTTTGGCTGTTTATTCCTCTCTTCAGCCCATAACACTGCTTCCAGTAGTCTCTGTGGGGCTGCTGTGGTGGACAGGAACTCTTTCAGCCTATTTATATCATGGAAACTTTCTTTCTTCTTCAACTATAGCAGACAGACTTTCTGGCTAAAGTGGTCAGGATTGGCATCTGGGATTTTCAAGCTTGGAGTGCACTGCAGCAGGTTCTCCTGGCTTTTAAAGTTCCCTTGAGAAGTCAGCTGTTGTTCTGACTGTTTTTCCTTCATATTTGACTTGTTTTTCTCTTACAGTTCTCAACACCATGCTTGTTCTGTGTATTTGATGGGTTTTTCTACTGTATTCTGTAGAAGGTATTTTGTTTTTGTTTTTTCTTTGTTTACTGGTCCTGTCTACTTGGTATTTTGTGTGTTTCTTGTAGTTGTAGTGCTGTATGTCATTGTAGTGGTATGTCTTTCCTTAATTTAGGAGTGTTTTCTTCTGTTGAAGATCTGTCAGTGCCACAGTCCTGAGATTCCTCTTCTTCTATGCTATGCCTATAATATAGATTTGGGATTTTCATGGTTCCCAAAGGTCCTTTTGTATTCTCTTTTTTCTTCATTTTTTTTGTTTCATTGGTCCAACTCCTCTTACTTTATTTTCAAGTTTTGATATTCTGTCTTCTACTTGATACATTCTACTGATAAAGCTTGTCCCTGGATTTTCTAATTGAGTTATTGAGGTTTCTGGTTCCACCTTCATTAAGCTTGAGTTTTTGTCAGTATTTCTGTCTCCTGAATTCACTTTTCAATACCTCAGTTGTCCCTGTCATTTCATTCAAGGTATTTTTATTTTCTTGAGCTTTATTCAGGAGTTTATTCTTATTTTCTTTCAGTTTGTTGAGGTTTGTGTGTCTTTTTAAGCTCCCTGAGTTCTTTAATCATGTTTATGATTGTTCTTTTAAATTCTGTGTCCTGCAGTTCCTCTGGGAAGTTCTCTTTATAGAACATTTCTATAGGACTAGTGGGTTTTGGTGGAGACCTATTGTCTTGACTTTTCATATTGTTTTTGTTTTTGTGATGTGGCCCAGGCATATGGATCTCTTTTGTTTGTCATGTGACTGATATGAAATTTAGCCCTTTTGGAAAGTAGAAGGTTGGTTCTGGTTTTGTTGTTGTCAGAGCTCGGTTGATTTCAGATCAAGGTATGAAGAGATAATTGGTCAATCCTTCAGATTCTCAGTGTTTAGCTCTCATTGGAAGGACATGTATGATCCAGCCTAGTCTGATAGCCAAGCTGGACAATCACAGTTAGGACTACGAGTATAGAGATTGTGGCAGGGTGGGTGGTTCTAACTCACCAAACTAGTCAGACCAAGATTGTTCAAAGTCGTCCAGGGAATGTCATCATTTATTTTCTTGATGATAGTTACTCTCTTTGTGGCAGGATGAAATTTCAAAGTAGTTTTAATTTGAATGTCCCTGATTGCTGTGTTTGGTGTGTCTATGTTGAATATACTCTTACTGGACTGTTCCTTTGTTCTGTGCGAAGTGACTGTTTCTGTCTTTGCTCACTAGTTTTGGTTTGGAGTCTAGTTTGTCAGATGTTAGAACAGTGAATCCTACTTGTTTCCTAGGTCCCTTTCAACAGAACTGCCTTTTGCGTCCTTTCACTCTAAAGTAGTGTTTGTCTTTTGTGGTGAAGTTCATTTCCTGGAGGCAGCAAATGCATGATTCCTACTTTTTCATCTAATCTACTAATCTGTGTATTTTGATTTGGAGATTTGAGGTCATTAATATTCAGAGTTATTATTACAAGGTGTGTATTAATCCTTGTCATTTCTTTTTATTTTGTAGAGTCTGTTTTCGTTCTCTTGTTCTCCTGCTTAACTGTTATTCTAGTCTTTTCAGTGTGTCACATATATCTTGGAATTCCCACTGATATCTTATTATTTTATCTTTGCCTTTGTTTGATTACTAATTCCTCTATTTTGTCCTCAAGCACTGATGTTCTGTTCCTTTCTGGATTTATTCTACTGCTGAGACTTTCCAAAAAGTTTTTTTTTTTTTTTGGCTTATTTTTCTTTTCTTTATGAAAAATATTTATTTACTTATTTATTTTTATTTTTATGTATCTGGGTGTATTGCCTGCATGTATGTAGGTGTACCTGTGTCCTGCAGTGCACACGGGTCAGAAAATGGCATCAGATCCCCTGGAACAGAAGTTACTGATGGTTGCTAGCCACCATGTGGGTTCGGAGGTCTTCTGTAAGAACAGTCAGTGCTTTTAGCTGCTAAGCCATCTCTCCAGCCCTCCCCCTCTTTTAGTTTATTTTAATTTTCACTTCCAGGATTTCAAGTTGGCTTTTCTTTAGTATTTTAGTATTTTTATCTCCTTGATGGATTCCCCTTTCATATCTTCCACTCCCTTCTTATTTCATTCAGCTCTTTGTGATTGCAATAAGGAGCTTTTTTTCCTTTGACTTCTTTGAATGTAGTTACAATCATTCTTTGACATTCTCTATCTGGGATTTCATCTAACTCACTCTCACTAGATTCCATTTCTGTATGATTACTTTTGGGGGTAGTCATGTTGACTTATTTTTTCATATTTTGTATGTTAATATATCCGTATTTATGCTTGGTTTATTTCTTATTAGCTATTTTTTTTACTGATTTTTTATTGAATTCTGTGTATTTCATACAGAATATCTCAATTAATCTTAATCTCTTTTCATTGACAGCCCCCAAAATTCATATACTGTCATTTGCGTTAATGCCTGTTGTGTCAAGTTAATGTCTCCAGACATTCTGCAGTGAAAATTCATCCACGGAGCTCTAGTCAGCCTATCCAGAGTCCCTCGCTTTTAATTGATTTGTTTGCAGTGTTTACATGTGACTTGTATGTGGTAGAGGTGACTGTGTAATTTAGAAAATAATTACTCAGTTCAGGAGTTCAGAGTGCCTAGTGTAAATTCTATCAAAGGACTTAACAGCATCTATTGAGATGATTATGGATTTCTGTTCTTGAGTCTATTTATGTGCTGTGTTATGTTTATTTATTTGCAATCTGCATGATTAGTGGTAATGCAGGGTCTCAAATCTCACAAAATATCCCAGGGTTATGACGTATCCTAGAAAAGATGTTAAAAAATGTGACTGAGTCAGAGATGGCATATCTTGAAGAAGAAACAGTTTTGCCTAACAGGCACAAATAATAGATTATAGGGCCAAGATTTAAATAAGTCTGTCTTGTTGAAGTTTATAAACTTGAGAAAAATATCAAATTTTATCTGAACACAAAAACATTACATGTTCAGGGAGTCATAATTAGAGGCTATGTTTCCATTTGCATCTTTTAAGAGAGGAATCTTCATAGAATTGGCTTAATAATGACTTGTGGCAAGATGTGCCACTCAGAAGTGGCCATGAAACTAGACGTGTCCACTGCTGAATGACAAGCAACAAGTGTAGGGTGTGGCTAGAAAAACGGCCTCCATCAAAGACAGCAGTGAATTGCTTCACACAGCAAAAGGAACTCGACACCTATAATTAAGTACAGGAACCTCAGTTGGAGGAGGAAGGATTAACTCAGACTCTGATTAACCCAGACTCTCTGGGTGGGCCTAATGCAGTCAAAGTGTCCTTATATGTGGGAAGCAGGGACATCGAAGTCAGGGAAGGTTTGTGGGGTTGTGGGGTAGGGGAGGGAAGGTGGTCAGAGCCTGTGTATTAGGCAGGGCTGTCTAGGGGATCTCTCTCTCTCTCAATCTGTGTGTGTGTGTGTGTGTGTGTGTAACTTATTTGATTGACACACAAAGTAGGGGCTGAGTAGTCCAGCAACAGTTGTCCACAGGCTGAGGAAGCAGATAAACCAGCAGCTTCTCAGTATACAAAGCTGAATACCTTAGCAACCCCAATCCAGCACTGAAAGTCAGGGAAATCCATGGCAAACAGTTCTACTGAGTCCGCACTGGAACACCGAAGAAGCTGGGGTCGGACATAAGCAGAGAACAGCAACGATGGTGATGAACATGCTTGCTCAGAGAGAGGCAAAGGCAGGCAGGGACATCAAACTTTTTCACATCAGGAAGGTGCCACCAACTTTAAGGACAGACTTCCCTTCACTTAGTCCCTCACTGGCATGTGCACAGCTGTGTCTCCCAGGTGATTCTAAATCCCATCAGACGGACAAGGCTAAGTATCACAGCTTAAGAGGAATTTCAAGCTGCCACTGGGCTGGCTTTGCTTGTGGGCAGTTTCTCAGGGCTGGCAAACATAAGGAATTCCGTTTTCCTAGAGCTTCTGAGAGGGAACACAAACTCTTCTGGGAGCTTTATGTTAGCTCATGAGACCAATCTGTTCTGACATCCAGAACTATGACATAATTTCATGTTGTCTTTAAACAATTAAACTTGTACTGATTTATTATAGCAGTCACAGCAAATTAATAGAACTGACACAGGCTTATGAGTGAACTGGATGTTGCAAACACTGAGCATCCATAGGGGAATGGAGTAGCTGAAGAAATTTGCTAAGGACAGGATGGAAGAATCAGGACTTCAGCTTGAAGATGAAAGATGCCATTCTTAATTTCAGGATCCACAGGGAAAAAAAGACGACAATTGGAACCACATCCATACAGCAAGATATTCAATACAAAGGACGTTCTCTGTACATTGTAGAAAAATTACAAAACAGTTTACCAAGGTCATATGAAATATGATGCTTACATTTAATCCCTACATATCTGAACCATTCTCATTTGTTTAAGCCTTTGTAAATTTGCAAGGACAAATCTAATTGCAAATAATAAATTATGTAGAACCACAGAAAACCAGTTCCCACAGAGCAGACACTTCCTGAATCTCAATATTCTATCACCATCCAGGAGATGCAAAAGATGTTGGACAAGGCACAGAATCTCCCCGAGTTTCCTGCTTTGTGAAATTTTGTCCAACTCATTGAAACAAGTGGAGAATCTTGAGTCTCAAGATTTGGGAAAAACCTTAGGGATTTTCATAGCTCCTATTTCTCAATATATTTACACATACACACACACACACACACACACACACACACACACACACACAAGCACGCAAGCGCAAAACAAAACTAAGGAAATTGCTTCTATAGAATTGCTCACTGCACTGTACTGTGTGCCCTGAGTGTCATACAAAGTCCCAGATACTGCACAAGAGATGGATTCAGAAGTGAGAGGATTTTTCTCAAGAAGATTATCATACAGGAAGGAAAATACCTAATATGAAAGTATGAAGCAGTTTCCAATGTATGGTGACAGGTGAGCCTGGGCGTTGGTTGTTCTTGGAGGAGGTATGCTAAAAGAGCCATCACTTACGATACTCACTGACTTTAAAATAAAAATGTATTGACTTCATATTTTACAAAACATCCTGCCCTTGGTCAATTAGCTTGAAAATATACTCAAGTAGGATGAAAAAAAACAAACTGTTCAGAAACTTATCATCCAAAGACAATAACTCTAGACACTGTATTAATATATGTTAATATTGTTAGATATGAGAGTATAGCTATGCAGAAATACACACAACCACATTTATTAAGATATAAAATATATAACATGTATTGTGAACGTGTATTAAAATATACATATAATGAGGGATATCAGAAACAAGCTAATGCAACTTCACACAGTCGTGTTGTCTCCCTTTGTGTGTGCTCCTGCAGCTTTTGGTTCCTCTGTATGCTATCATAAATATTTTCTTTGAAACCAGTGAATCTCAGATTTGGAATGAATACACTAAGCTATTTTCTTGTCAAAACATCAGAGAAATATACTTTCAAATTTTAAACAGGGTCAGAGTTACAGAAAAATTGCAAAAAAATTAGCCTTACTGACTTCCCTATGACCAACATCTGACACTACTGAGACCATTTGTCACAATTAATGAACCAAATATCATTACTAATTCCATAGTTATTTCCTCTGCCTTTGCCTACTTTTTGACTCTTTTAGCGCTCTCAAGTCACCCCTCACATTAGTTGCCACATCTCCTTAGGCTCCTCTGGGCAGACAGTTTCTCATACTTTCCCTGTTTTTTGATGATACTGACAGTTTTTTTTAAGGTGTTTTGTTTTGTTGTGTTTATTTTCTGAAAGGGTCTCTCTAGTCCCAACCTTCCTGGAAGTCACTATATGAACCAGGCTGGTCTTGATCTCACAGAGATCTGCCAAATGACAGCTGGGGTTAGAGGAGTGCATCACCATGCCTGCAGCACACCACCACACCTGGCTTTTGCTTTTTTTTCTTTTTAGATTTTAGTTATTTAATTTCTCTCTCTCTCTCTTTCTCCTTCTCTCTCTCTGGGTATGTGTGCCTGCTTGTATATAAGTACACCATGTGCATACAGTGCCTACAGACACCAGAAGAAGGCATCAGATTCCCTGGAATTGGAGTCACAGACTGTTGTTAGCCACCATGTGGGTGCTGGGAACTGAACCTGGGTCTTCTCTGCAAAAACAGCCTGTGTTCTTAACCACTGAGCCAGCTCTCTAGCTCAAACTGACAGTTTTAAAGAAAAACAAAAAACTACCTGTAGGTAGACTATTCTTCAGTTAAGATTTAGTTTGCGTTTTCCTCTTGATCAGATCTGAGTTATGATCATGTGTGGCTTATGCTTAGATGTAGAAAGTTACGTTTCATCCTTGAAAGGAAGATTACCTCCAGACAGTATTTAGAATTTTTCCACACAGATTGCTCCATCCTCTCACAAATTACTTAACTGCTGATTTATTTATATCAGCCTGACTCACAGATGCTTGTCTTTTACTTGGAGTCATAGTCCAGTGTTGCTTTATTTTGTTGCTCAAATTGTCCAGTTTGGTCCATAAAGAACTTTCAGTGGGTTTCTGTGCCTCTTGGCATACCATATCACTGTGTGTATGAACGAATGAGAGAGAGAGAGAGAGAGAGAGAGAGAGAGAGAAAGAGAGAAAGAGCGAATGATAATAAGTGCTTTATTATTATTTAGTTATTTCTTACTTCTGGCACAATAACACTACAAGTTCATCTTTTATACTGCCCATCATAGTCTGAGAATGGGAACCGGATACTGGGTGGGTTCATTACCACTCTCTGCTTTGCTGCTAGGTCCTCTCCGCAGAAAGTATGGATGAGCCTGTGCATATACACACATCTACAAATGCTTCCATTTGTAACCATGTACAAGTCTATATTAAACTGAACAACAGTTAACACTGGCACCTCTGACTAATCCATTAACACGCGGGCCATTCATTCTTCTTATTCTGCTTCTTATTTACAGCGCAACATGAGAACCTGGCCTTGAATTACAAAGGGTGTGCTACCCTTCCCTTTTCAGTTAGTTTGGCTAGAGATTTACCCATCTGATTGTTCTTTTCAAAGAGCCAGTTTTCTGTTTCACTGATTTCTATTGATTTCTGGTTTTCAGTTTTATTGATTTCAGGTCTCATCCTGACAATCTTCCTTGTTATGAAGTCACTTTGGTGGAAATTAATATATACATTCCCATATTTTATTAAATTACATTTGTTTATTTATTTGTATGTGGGAGGGTAGACATGTGCCATGGTGCATGCCTGTGTGGAGGTTAAGAGGACAATCTAAATGAGTCAGTTCTTTCCTTCTACCACGAAGGTTTCTAGGATCATGTTCAGGTCGTCAGGTTCAATGGCTAGTGCCTTCATCTGTTGAGCCATCCCTTTGGCCCCAGTCCAGTTTTTAATTGGATGTAGCATGGTATAACATATCTTTTACTGTCATATCACTTTTAAGCTGAACCTTTTGGTTTAAAGTGGATTTCTTATAGAAAACATATTGCTGCTTCTTGTTTGTAATCCACTTTGGCAACGTTTGTTTCAACCAGTGTGTTTAAATTATTTTCTGTGAAAGTGATAGCTAATACTGTTTGACTGGCATCTCTGTATTTGCAATGATTTTTCCATTGTTGCAATAATTCTGTCTTTTTTTTTTTCCTTCCTTTTCGCCTCTCTGGTTTTAACAAGCATTTTATACCTTAATTAGTAGTTGCACTAAAGTTTACATATAAATTTTTAACTCTATGGTTTCTGCTGCATGGGAAGTCTGTTACCAGAAACTGGGGTAGATGCCTGTCTTCCTTGGGATTTCCCTTTTATTTGTTATTTGCTTTCAATCTTTTTTCCAAAAACTCACTTTAAAATGTTTTATCAATTCTTTGAGAACTTAAACTGTATTTTTATCAAATTCCCCTTCCTCCAGCTCCTCTCAGATCCATCCCCACTTCCTATTCACCCCATTTCACATCCTCCACGCTCCACTGATGCCAGTATGTGCTGTCCAACCAAGTGTCTACTCTTGGATGTGTAACCTGCCCTGGATTTCCAGCAAGGGTCATACACTTAAGGAAAACTAACTTCCTGTCCCTGCAGCTACCAGATGCCAATACTGCTCACCTGTGGGTGAGACCTCATGCCCACCTCCCTCCCCCATGCTGAGATTTTGTCTGGCTTGAGCTTGCATAGGATTCATGCATGCTGTCACAACTGCTGTGCATTCATATGTGCAACTCCTTTGCCGTCTAAAAAGCAGGGTTTCCTTATAGTTGTCTATCACCTTTTTGGCTCTGAAATTTTTCTTCTGGACCCTATACCATGGTGATCCCTGAGCCTTGGGGAGAAGGGTGTGACATTGACAGTCCTTTTGGCAAGTACTCCACAATCTCTGATTTTCTGCATGCTGGCCAGTTGTTGGTCTCTGTAATAAGTGCCTTTTACTGCAAGAAAAAATTTCTCTCATGGGGGTTGAGATACACACTAATCTATGGACATAGCAATAAGCCATTAGAAGTCATTTTAATAGTATACCTATTCACTACAATATTAGTAACAAGTTCCCCCTCTAGGGCCTGTGTAGTTCTTGGCCCCCAGATCAGGGTCAGGTGTGGGTTCCATCTCGTGGAGTGGGCCTTAAATTCAATCAGAGGGTGTTTGGTTGCTCTCATAACATTTGTGCCACTATTACCTTAGTGGGCATAGTTTGCCAAACCAGTCATTTCTGGGGTTCTTGTGGTTCACTGCTGGGTAAGACTCATGATTACTTTTCTCCTGTGGGCATGTGCATAGACCTTCCAGCACTGTGAAAACTGGCCAGAAATGATGAAGCTTCCAGGCCAGTATCAGCTTAATTTCTCCATGTTTTATGACTCAAGTATGTGATGTCGTCATCAATAGTGTCTTACTGTGAAATTCTGTAGGGTAACCAAGAGCAATAGTGGAAGCCATATTCAGTGGTCTATGGGATTTCACTGACCAACAACTCAGGAAGTAACCTATTTCTGTTAATGGGTTTTGTATTTGCTAGGATGGGATATTGTCTCTCTGTTACAGGGTAGCTTCATTTAAATTTTTTATATATGCATGTACATGTATTTAGAGGATTAGTTATCCTTCCCTGCACTCCCTCCTCTACCTAACTTTCCCATCCCGCACTCCATTTAATCTTTTTTTGTTCCATTTTCCCGCTTTTTATCACTATATTCTCTGCCCCCTTCTCTGGAAGGGTTTCTCCTTCCACAAGTTCCCTTACTAATTCTCTAAGTTTGATGGATATTCAAAATGAAACATATGTATTTAAAGATTCAAAAATGACATCTATATAAAAGGAAAAATTTCAATATTTATCTTTGTTTTTGTGATTTTAGCCACACTGACTGGAGTAAGAGGAGATCCATCCGAAAGTAGTTTTCATGTGCATTTCCATGATGGCTAAGGATATTGACCATTTCCAAGTGTTTCTTAGCCATTTTACTTCATCTTTTGAGAATATTTTGCTTACTTCCAAGCCCCCTTTTTAAATTAGGTTGACTATCTTCTTGATGTTTAGCTTTTTTGGTTCTTTGTATATTCTAGCTATTAACCCTCTGCCAGACAAACACCTGGTAAACATTTTTCCGGGTCTGTAAGTTGCCTCTTCACTCCAATGATGGTGTCCTTTGCTGTACAGAAGCCTTTTAGTTTCGTGAGGTCCCATTCATCAATTGTTACTCTTAATGCCGATGCCATCAGGGTCCCGTCAGAAAGTCTTTTTTGTATTTACAAGTTCTAGTTTATTCCCTACTTTCTTCTCTATCAAATTCAGGTCTCATGTTGAGGCCCTTGATCTATCTGGAGTTGATTTTTGTTCAGGAGGAGAGATAGAGATCTCTTTAAGAGATAAGGATCTAGTTTACCTCCATGCAGCTATCCAATCTGAACAGAACCTTGTGCTGAAGATGCTGTCTTTTCTCCAATGTGTATTTTTGGTCTCTTTGTCGAAAATCAGGTGGCCACTTCCTATAATACTATGTGAGGTCAGTCCATCTATCTTATATTTATTGACCGATTGTTTCCTATGAGCTAAGTAAATGAGAGTATTGTCCAGGTGCCTGAAGAGTCCTAGAAAACTTTACCTAAGACACTCAATTGCATTTAAAAATGTATACCTCATTTACAGTAATAAGCAATATATATACATACACATACTGTAAGTCATGGCTAGTGCTTCTATTTCAGGATTAAAGATTAGAATATTGTCTCTATTTTGTTGTTTTCCTATATAGCCAGACTTAATATATTCATTGTTAAAAAGCAATTTCAGTTTTCTTATTGTCTTTCATCTATTTTGTTGAGTGGTTAATTGAAGTCATAAGAATGAACATTTTCCCCTTTGGGGATCAATATAGGAAGACAGAAAAAGAAATACTTTCTTGCTAGCTTTAATGTAGCCCATAAATTTTTATATATCTTGAATTGACTTGCTTTGAAAACATTTTATCCACCTATCCCCAGCCAGCGTTTTTACATACTATTATAACTATTGTTTATCATTTTAACTCTAGCCTAATAAAAGTACCTTAATGCAAGAAGAACCTATTATTTTTCATACCCATCTCTCCTTGAAGAATGCAGGCCCAAAGATGTTGTTTGATAAACTTGCATAGAGACAGAATAAAAATGAATAAGATTAAGGTTCAGATTTGAAATCCAGCCCAGATTCCTCACTGAACTCTAGAACTACATATCACAAACAGTTGTATAATTACTTTTACATTCAGAGTTATATGTCTAACATAATATAAAATGATTATATCAAATTTAGAGGTAATTTCTTGTGTGTTATGCTTTAATCCTTGCCATAATTCTGTAAAGGGAATTTCAATAAAAATAGTATCTGTTGTACATTGAGAACAGAGACTCAAACTGAGACCTGCCCACATCCTCACAGCCAGTCAGGATTAGAGTCATAGCTAGGATTAAACATTTGGAGCCGTAAGTCCTAAGTATTTTGTGTCTTGCTTTGTCTAGAATGTCACTCAACTCCATCCTGTTTTTTGTTGTTGGATTTTTTTCAAATTTAGTGTGGCTCAGTCCCAATACTCCTGGTGTTTAGCGTCAAAGTTCTGTGAAGATGATTCTATCTGTGAATCACAGCCTGATAAAGGGCAAGCTTGGTCCCTGTCCACTAGACATCAACAATACTCTATTCCACTGTGGCAACTGAAATGTTCTCCAGCTGTGGACAAAGATCTTCTTGGGGGCAAAACCAGGTCCAGTTGAAGCTTAGTGGACTAACAGGAAACAACACAATACATGTTCTGATCCACATAGAAGAAGAACCCGGGGAAGATATCACCCCTTTAAGTGGGGGTAGCCTTTGGTTTGGATCTTTACTGTAAAAACACTGAGTTGACCTAACAAAGCTTATTGTGAGGAGAATAAATACAAAATATTTACTGAGTGTGCATGGTATGCCAAATTGAACTCAAAGGAGAAGAATATAATGAGCATTTTTAAATGTCTTCCTAAATGAAACACCATCTTAAAGTCCATCCAGTGGAACATAGAGCTATTTGGGGCCAGTTAGTCTCATGACAGACATTTAACAGCCAGATTTATCATATTATCTACTAAAGATTACTTAGAAAAGAATTGCCTTCCATTTATTTTTGTAGCTTGCTGCCCAATAAATCAGTCACAATCATTGTTTAATTGTACTGTCCATGGAGACTGTTTTCAAGTAGGTTTCTAGCTTGTTGGAAATGTTCAAAACATATTGAGCTTCAGTTTCTGCATGAATAAGGAAAACCTACTTTTTCTCTATTTAGCTAAGAGTCCAGGACCTACTTAGAACCTATCATGGGCACAAAACCACTGGGATAAATCTTCTTTTTCCCTCACATTAAGATTTCTTGGAAAATAGAAATATTCTAAATCAATTAAATAATATACTCTCCTTCCATTACAGCTATTGACATACTCTAGTTTTTGAGTTCTGAGGATGAATTTGAGAGTCAGGTAGACTTAACTTAGGAAAAGATAGGCTTGGTCACAAAGAATAAATTATTTAACATATATGATCCTCAGTTTCCTCATCTATAAAATGAGAAAATAATAACTTCCCCCTATATTTCTTGGAATAAACAAATAAGATATGAAATTTTCAGTGTGTGTCTTGGCACAAGTGATTAATAACTGATGATTATCATAACTATGATTCATAATCATCTTGTTATTTCATCATTGATAAGGACAGAATTTCTAAATAAGGGACTCAGACTTGAAATGAGAGCAGACATTCCTCTGAAGTTGTGATGATATCTCACTTTACGAAATAAGAAAAATCATTCCAATTGGTCTTAATATGGAATTTGGATCAGATTAAGATGCCTGGGAAGCTGAAACTTGCTCTCCCAGTCTAGGCTCTGCCTGATAACAACCCATTACTCACCCTGCATCATCAGCCACATTGTCTCTGCAGCAGAGTTTTCCTAGGGTGAGAGTGGGAAGGGTAGAACAATCCTCCGCTTAATATGATACTATGTATAACTGGGAAGGGTGTGTATATAAAATAACAATACTAAGAAGCAAAGCTAGTCAGAACTAAAGCAGGAGATAGAACACCCCAGCCAGAAACAACAATTCTGAACTCCTCTGAGACTAGCGGAGTTAGCTTGGTAATGTGGTAAAATGCTTTTGGTCACACCCCAGACAAACCAACGAAGACTCAGGGATTTCTGTGCACAATAAGGATTGGGAACAATTTAACCACGTCTCAATGGTCTGTACTCTAAGCCAGCTCTGCTGCTATCTTACAAGTGGGCACATCTCCCAGATAGACTGAATTCAGTAGATAAGTAGCTCAGCAACACAACTGGGTCCATTCTAGACTTGTCAGCAGCCCAATGGTAAGAGTTTTTCTTTTCATGTAAATTAGAAGCTCCAGACCTCTATGACTCATGTAGCCCTGCGTCTACTTTTGATATTCTTAATCCATCCCTTCATTTTCTCTTTCTGATATGGAATTTCCTCACTCCAAATTTCTTTCCATAGTGAACTAATTTGTTACATTGGCCTCAATTATCTGCTATTTTGTGGCTGAACATGCAAGTCAGCCCAGATCTTATTACTCAACTTGGAACACAGGTATCCTAACTATTTGTAATTCTTGGGTCTTTAGTGTTTCAAAGGGAACTCCAAATCTTACACTTTTGCATATAAACTCTCCAGATCCTTCCATGAACTTCTAACTCCCTCACTTATGAATAGATACAATGGTTATCGAACACCTGCTCAAATTAAAAACTTGAGATCATTTTTTGACTACTGCCTCCCTCGACATAGTTGACTAGTCAAGAAGAGCTACTGACTTTTCGACCAACACAGCTCTAGAGTAACTCACTCCTCTCTATCTCTACTTTCTGACTGGTCAGGCATAGGTCTGTCTTTTATCTGGTTCTCAGATTTCTGTCTTCAGTCTTATTGATTCCAATCACTTCATTCTCCATACTAAAGAACTAAAACCCTTTTAGAATAAAACTCTGATCAAGTCATTGCCAACTGCCCTCCAAATTAAGTTCAATCTTTTACTCACATATGAAGTTCTTCGTGTATGCTCTGAGTACCCTTCCTTCTCCACTAATACTACCTGGCATTGATCCAGCCTATGGTACAGATTCTTGGAAGTCTTCAAAGGGACTATCCTCTCTCTTGCCTTAAGAATTTTACACATTTTCTCTCCCTGATTACTCCCTTTCTTCTCACTAAGTACAGAAGACAATAGCTTATGTTTAGTTACTCATCCAATTCTAAGGCTACCCCAGACAAATAGAGTAGTAGGCCTTAACTGAGAGGACAAACTGATTCTTTACCCTTGTCTCCCAGGACAATCCACTAATGGAAGACCCATTATTCCAGAGAAGTACTCTATCAGGTCCACATACTTTAGACTTACAGTTGAGCATGCCAAAACTCTGTTTTGTAATACTGTCAAATTTCTAAGCTTTTGGGGTCTCGTTTTCTTACCATCTCAAAGCAAAATTACTATATGGATCCACAAAGATCAGAACTATGGGAACAACTTTCTCAGTGAAGGTTGGAAAATGTGTGCCTTCACTTCCAATCTCACCTTCTCCACCTCACGCTCTACTTCCTAGGACCTGGAGAATCCCCCATTTTAGATCATACCCTTTCTGGATACCTCCTTGATTCCTATTCTTCTTTCAGACCAACTTGATGATACCATTTCTAGGATAGCTTATCCAAACCTTTGATTAAGCTGAATGTCCTCCCACTCTTCTCATTTTCAACAAAACTGAACATTTCTATTATCATTTGGGATTTACTCCTTCTCTTCCTTTACACTGAACTACCTCTTGTCCCTTGGGATGATGCTCTTCTGTATGCTGGAGTGCAGACCGGAGAGGGAAGATTTTCTTATAGTGACCTTACTTTGTCTATGAATGCTCTTTGTTTCACAGACCTCAATGTATATAGCATCACAGTATATTCTTTTACATGGATTTTTCTTATTTAGTGAGATACATGTGATTTTCCTGAATTAATCATATCTCTGAAGAGGAAAACAATTTTCTCAAGATTAACCTAGTAGGAACTGGGTTTAGATAGGGTCCTATTCTAATTCCTAATGAAGACATCAATACTTGTTGTACTAAACTCTCCCTAAGAATAAACTATTTAAATAAATTATATATATATATATATATATATTTATAACTAATATATACTTGAAATGTGGGTGATCAATAGAGTATATATGTGTGTGATGGTGTAAAATAATATATATATTCCTATTAAAGTCAATTCCACGAAAATCTTCTGGAATGAAAACCAATGAAGCAAGGATTTCTTTTTGTAAGCCTATCAATGGACATGGCATTTCAGTTTAACTGTGCTTTGTCAGTTAGCCTTTTTATCAGCAACAGATCCATTAGAAACAGGCTGTCATGTTTTCACAGGCCTCAAGATACTTTTCAGATCATCAGAGGCAGAATTTCAGCTACTAGCAGTGAAGAACAGCAGAAGTGCTAAAAGACAACTGAGGGATGAGTTATAGCTCTGGGGCATAGCAGTTGCTTAGCTGGTGCGAAGCCCTGAGTTCAATCCTCAACACCACAAAAATAAAATTAATCTGCCTTCTCCCAAAATGAGACAAGAGAGAGCTCTGAGGAGAGTAGACTAGAGGGCCTCTTTATAAGACTAGAAAGACGGTATGTACATCTTGTTCCTTGAGCCTGGCAGCCCTGTGGAGCCACTCTAAAGAGAGAGAGGGAAACTGAGGGAGAGGAGGAAGTGGGCGGGCAGGGGCAGATGGAGGAAGAGGAAGGAGGAGATGGAAGGGGGAAGGGCAGATGGAGGAGGAAGAGTGAGATAAAGGAGGAGATAAAGGAGGAAGACAGATGGAGGAAGGGGAGATGGAGGATGGAGCAAAGGAAGGGGAGGGAGAGGGATGGACTGGCTGTCACTTTTTCACCTTCCTCCTGTCTGCAATTCCAGCTCAGGACTTCCATTTTACTTTTCTTTTTCTTTATATCTATTTTCCTTTGTAGTTGAAGATAAACATGATTTGAAACGCACATGGTCTGACTGTGAAATGAGGAACACTGAAAGAACGATGACTCAAGAATTACTCTTGGGAATGTCAGCATCACTACATTTATAAGAATGAGCAGTGGATGGGTCTATGAGACTTAATTCATAAATGAAGTTGATAATGTTTCAAATAAGACATTCATAGATACTGAAGTTCCCTGGAGGCTAAGAGCCCTGTGATGGTCTTTGAGCTTTGGTCCTCCTAGAGATCTGGGACTGTGTGCATGCTTACGCTTAGTTCCCCCTGAACTTTCCAGTTGCTGTTTCTGTGAACTGAATCTCTCAGATCTGAATACCAAGTTCCCATCCTTATTTCCAGTGATGGTTTGCAATGCAAATCATTGGATTGGTAACAGGCAGTGCCATAACCATGGTAACCAAATGAAAACAAGTTGCTTGACTTTCTCAGGAAAGTGCAGGCCAGCACTGTATTCAGGCTGGTGCCGCTGCCAACAGGTCAAAGGGCATTAAAATAGCAGCAGGAGATTTCAAAGAAGTGAAAACACAACAGAGCCATTGTGTCATGCCACACTCCTAGCTCGCTGAACCCAGGACTCATGACTAATAACCCTTGTCATTTGCAGTGACTTTCTCGCTCCTTTATTCCCTGTAGAGAGAAAGATAGAGGGAATGAATCACTGTTTTTACCTTTCACTTGATTATCACTTTTGGCAAGCAGATCTTTCTGGATTTTCAGGATTAACTTTTAAGTAAGAGTAGATAGAAACCTGGGTCTCTTCTGTGGCCACTAGGATTTTTTTTATTTTTAGCAATGGTGAGACGGGAGACAGACACTACCAGACCTCCACAGATCCTTTTCAGAACAGCTACAGCAAGCTACAAGGCCACTTCTCTGCTGAGACTCGTTTATTCTGGTACAGTAACTCTTATAATTTGTTTTTATCCCAGCCTGTCAAGGAGGGGGTGTTAGCTCGGTTCTCATTTTCACTCGGTTGGAATGAAAGGGCAGTGATAGCTTGTTCTGAAACTCCTTTACCTGAAGCTGTGTGACTGGGTGACTCCTAGGAAGAAAAACCATTAGCTGTAAGGTGAAGTGATCTAATCGTCACAGATTCAGGCCTAGATGCTTTGAGTGCCTCCAAGACTGCCAGGGTGTCTGCTGTTAACACAGAAAGGTCTGAAACCTGGGGTAAGAGTGCTCCAGGCTCAAATTTATCAGGTTATGTCCCCCAGGGACTGAATACCATTTTTAGCAATGTGTTTGAGGAGTGATACAAAAATCATGCTTACTGTTCCTTTGGAAGCTCTTCTTTTCATTTTGGGAAATTTGTGTTTCTTTACACCCTGAGAAAGACCTAATTCCTTAAGATAAGTTGTTTTCATTTATAACTAATCAATGAATCTACTAAATATGAAGACTGACTATGATGTACCCGAGCCCTGTGTGTGTGTGTGTGTGTGTGTGTGTGTGTGTGTGTGTGTGTGTGCATATAGCCTGCTCCAGAAGTGGAAATGTCCTTGACATTGTAGAGAAGACTCCTTCATGGGTAAGGCTGATGAAATGCAGGGAGTTCAGTCACACTGGAATCTTAAATACACAGCCTTTATTTATTTGTTCATTGGTTTGTTTGTTTGCTTGTTTCTATTTCTTTGTGTGCCTAAGGCCATCTCAAATAATTCATGGACCTCACATTTAAGTTGTGTGGTTTGGGTTTTTGGTTTGTTTTGCTTTCCATCTGATATTCAAATAGAACTGGCCACTCTTCATTTTAGTTGTTGAATCAGGCAACTTGAGTCAAAAATAAAAATCAAAGAAGGCTGTTAAGGAATAAAGGAATATGAACTTCTTGCTATAAACTTTTTACTGTAATTTTCCAATTCTCCATTTTTTCATTCACTCAAATATTGTTGCCTTATTACAATATACAGGAAAGAAATGAATATACTTACAATGAGAAGCAGTCATCAAAATCATAACAAGTTCAGAGTTCAGTGACACTTTCTGTAGTATGTTGACACTAGAGTTTTCTTTCTTTTTGTGACATTTTGATTTGTAATGTGTTATTTGTAGGTCTTCTCCCAGGACCTCCATAGGGAAAGAAGGACTATTTTCAAGACAGGATTATATCATTACAAGTTTTTGACCATTTAATACCATATATTCACTCTCTAAACATAAGCTCTTACCTCTAACAAGGAGAAAACTGTTTAGAAGAAGAAATAAATTCCATTTAGATATGTTCATTTTGAAGATATAAAGGCCCAGAGGTCATTAAAAAATTGATCAGAGATCTTAAAATAGATCATTTGTTGGAATTTTTTCTAGTCTGAATTTGGACTTGAGTATAAATATACAAAGTCCTTTTCAAATTAATCTTTATTTTTTTTATCGCCTCTTGACAATAAACCCCTTCTAGTTTTACATTCTAACCTGATTATTAACAGGTTAGATAATTAATAATCATTAATTTATTATTGAAATATCATAGAGACACTCTAAAAGAAAATATTTCTACCTCAGAGGGTTTATAATTAGGACACACTAAAGAATGTGCTCGTAGGAACCTAGATATCTCCCAGAAGAGCATACTAAACCTTGCAGTAGACTCTCCAAGTTCATGACACTATACTTAACCCAAAGGGCGGAGTAAAGGAGATATGCACACTTTTTGTGTCAACAAGCCCGGCCTGAGCACCTGCTCTTTCTACCTCTCCTCATCCCTGTAACGTGCAAGGCTGTCTCTATCTAAGTATGCATCAGACTCTCCTCCTCAATGGCTTTTTGATTAAGGTTGTTCCAGATTCTGACTCTATCTCCAGGTAATTTGAACAGATACTTGTATTGTTGGTAGCCATGGCTACCAACTTGAGATTTCGTGGACACTGACCTGCACATCTTTAACTGATTCTTTGGAGGTTTAGACTCATTCACTGGATCTAATTCTTCCTTATACCTCCATTATCGATTGTTTCTTTTTCTAAACATTTTCTGAGAACTTCACACAATGTCTTTTCATCATCCTTCTCCAACTGCTCCCATCTCTGCCCTTCCTCCCTACCCACCCAACTTCCTGTTCTTCCATCCCCCTCCACGTTGCGTCCAATGTGTGCTACAGAAAATCTTTTGGGTGTGCAATCTGCCTTAGACTGTGGTCAGCCTACCTCGTCACGTACAGCTGCTTGCAGGCTTCCGCTGCTGGCTTGGCTTGCTTTCTTGACCTTTAACTCTCCAGTCCTAATCTTCTCCATCCTCTTCCATCTCCTCCCAGCTGCTGCCAAGATCTCCAGCTTCTCCACCCTGTTGGATTTGGATTTTTCTTCTCTCAAACACCAATAAAATTGTTTTTGAGTTTCCTTCGGAGTCCATTTTGCTATTTTAATTTTTATGAATGTATATAAGCACATGTGTTTGAAAGCACAAGGACACGTGTGTATGGAGGCCAGAGGACACCCTCAGATGTTCCTCAGGGGTTTTCTACATTTTTTTTAACATAGGGTCTTTTACTGGTCTAGAACTCACCAGGAAGGGGAGGCTGGCTAGCCAGCAAGACAGAGGAATCTGTCTCTGTCTCTCCAGATCTGCAGTTACAAGTGTGTAAAACCACACGTGGCATTTTCTTACATAGGTTCTGGGGATCAAACTCAGGCTCTCACTCTTGTAAAATGAGTACTTTACCAAATGAACTATCTCCCCAAACCCCAAGTCCATTTTTAATTTCTTGTATCTATGAAACTAAAAACCTCAAAAAGGGACCCTGTGTTCCCTTGTGTTACTCTGATTACAAGTAGGTATTAAGCTATATATGCTTTTCAAACTGTTAAATATGTTTATTAAAATACATTATGTATTTATCATTTTTTCTACTTAATATGTTAAGTCCTGAGAGAATTGCATTAAAAATTCTCAATATGTTTGTAAGTCCCAATTTCTACTCTGTTTACGTCTTTTTGTTTTATGTCTTCAGAAGTTGTACAATAGGGATAAAAGTTCATTATCTATCTTTTTGGAATAGGAATATAGTTACATGCTGCATAATGATATTTTGCTCCATAATGAAGGGAATACATGCCAGTCGTTCCATAAGATGACATCAGTGATGATGTCATACCAGTCTTTGTTTGTACATATATAGTCTGTGATGCCCACATAAACACACACCTAATGAAGCATTTCTAAGAATCATGTTGTTACACAATACATAATTATATCTAAAGTTGTGCATATCTGTCATTCTAATGCTTTTTACCTAGAACTCAGTTTTGTTTTAAATTAATATTGATAGTGTTGGCTTTAAATTTTATGTATATGTGTGTATATGTGAACCACATGGATACAGTGCCTGTGGAAGCAAAGAGAGGACTTCGGATCCCCTGGAACTAGAGGTACCGCTGCTGTTAGCTGCCATATGGGTGCTGGGAACCCAACCCAGACCCTCTGCAAGAGTAGCCAGTGTTCTTGAGACCTGAGCTACCTTACCAGGGGCTGTGCCCCACCCGAGTTTAAGCATTTCTCTGGGGATATATTTTTCTTCATTTCAGCCTTCCCCTACTGTTCTTATCTTCATAAATCTGGATGTCTTTTGTAAGTGCCACCAGCTGTATTTTAAGAGAAACCTCACTTGCATATCATGCAAACATGATACATTTATATTTATTATTATTACACACATATAAGGCCTATTGTAACCTCCATTTGTTTTCTATTTCTTTAGCTCCATCTTTTCTGATTCTGATGTACGTTGATCTGATAGCTGGTTTTAGCTGTTATTAGTATTTCTTCAATTTGATTTTGATTTTCAAGTGCCTGAAATAAATGTAAGTTTATAGCCGAGAGAAGCTGTCATTGGGATGTTGCTGCGAGAGGAGAGGAAGAGCCAGTTTCTTTTAAAGATATGGCACCTAGTAGGTCGACCACAATACAGGGCAGGTTCCACACCCACGAGTATTTGGGCAACACATATGAGGTACTATGGGCAGGAAGGAGGGGTGACCCTGGGAGGAGCGGGAAAGGGCAAGGGTATGATCAAAACGCTCTGCATGAAGTTCTTAAAGAACTGATAAAAATATTTTCACATGTTTAAGGACTCAATTTCTAAAGGTGCTCTGGCCAGTCTTAGCCCTTAAAATTATCCTAGCTGAGGAACTATTGGCAAGTGAGAGTTGCTGGAAGATGGAGAGCACTTTAAGGGTGTGATGCTGGCTGGGTAGGTTAACCAGCCTCCAGTGGGTGGACCTACTATACACAGGGGCATTTGGGGACACAAAGTTGACTCATACATAGATAGGCTTTAATGTATATAACAGAGCACACAAAATTGGGTGGGGGGTAATTAAAAAGAGCATTAATAGGAAAAGGGGTCCAAATGTGACAAAAATATATTGTACAAAATTCACAGATTAAATAAAATTTTTAAAATATGAATTATCAAATTCTAGGAATCAATAAGATAGTGACCACGAATAGTAATCTTCACAATAATAAAATGATAAGATAACATGAACAAATTTCTTTGTCTTTTTAGACAGGGTCTCCCTATACTCCCAAATACTAAGTAATAAATGCCATAGCTCTAATCCCTTCTAGGAAGTAAAGCAAAAGAAGACAGTTTCCAAAACAAATTGTGAGGCGAAACACCTTGCTATTGTGATTTAATAAGAACATTATTATAAGAAAGGAAAAAAAATCTTCATTAATAAGAAAAAAAAACTAAGCAAAATATTAGGAACATCAATTCAGTGGATATATAAATTTGTAGTACTTCACGACTGTATTAGTTACTTCTCTGTTGCTGTGATAGAAACACTGACCAAAGGAACTTATAAAAAGAAGAGTTTATCTACCTCATGGTTGCAAAGGGCTTAGAGTCCTTCAAGGCGGGGAGGAATGGAGTTGGAGAGAGTAGACGCAGAAGCTAAGCGCTCACATCTTCAAGCAGGCACAGGACGCAGAGAGTGACTGGAGATCCGGCAAAGCTTGATAACATGCATCCTCTGGCATGGCCACATCTTCTAAGTCCTCCCAAACCAGTGCCACTAACTGGGGACAAAGTGTCCAGATATTTAGAGCCTATTGGGGACATTCTCATTCAAACCACCACAATGGCCTAGTTGATTTTATTTTAGGTTGCAAAATTCATGTAACATTCAGAAAATTAGTCAGTGAAATTTACTACATTAACAAAATAAAATAGAAGTATTGTATGGTTAAAATACAACTTGATATGAATCAACATTTATTTATGATTTCTAAAACATTTAGGAAACTAGGAATAAAATACTTAAACTAGGACTAAGGGATTTTTTTTTTCTTTTTGTAAAGACAGAGTCTCCTGTAGTCCCAGCCAGCCTGGAACTCACTATGTAGACCTAGCTGGCCTTGATCTCACAGAGGTCCACCTGCCTGTGCCTCTCAAGTGTTGGGATTACAGGTATGCGCCACCACACCCAGGAACTAAAGAATATTTTTAAAGTCTTATGATAAGCAGCATTTCATTAATGATAAAAGATCCCTTCAAGTATTTAGGGATGTCATGAGGCCAACTACCTTTGTTTGTGCTTATAAACCAAATCTCCCCTGCTATATCCCAATAACCCTGTTCAATCTATATCCCAAATGCCTCAGAATCACATCTCATGCTACCCACTGTGAATTCTTTTCCTATCACCTACCTGGTCTAATATCCGTATCTTCTCTGTGACTTTATGTACACCCAGTTATCCATTCATGAAAGTGTTGCCAGTACTCTTTGGTTTATCTTTCAGAACCATCTACCAACCTTTAGTTAATTTCCTGTCAATGCCTGTTTCTCTTCTTTATTCTTCTTGCCATTTATAGTCTTCAACAATAGTGAAAGGATGCTTTGAATTTGCTGTTAGAGAGTAATGATCAGAATGGGTCATCCAGGAATGTTGAGAACAAAGAGACATGGAAGTGGTTGACAGAAGCTGCTGATGGCCACTTGTGAAAATGCGGACAATGCATAGACATTTTGAGCAAGGAGACAGCTGTAGCTTGAACCTACTGTTATGACTATATCTCCTTTGCTCCTGACTAGTTTCTGTAGTTGATTGGTGATTTCTAGTCATAAACCCGGGATAGTAAGACACAAGCTTACATGTAAGGTGATTCTTATAAAATGAATGACGAAGATTTTTAGGATGGAATCACCAAGTTAGAAAGCACCTTGCAGGTGTCCAAAGGTGCTTTTTTATCCAGGTATCCATGCCTGCCTTAAGGAAGGAATCTCCTCAACAACACACTAGTAGCTTACTTCTGCATATATGGATTTTATCTAGGACATGTTTTGTTTTCTGAATGCAATAATTAAAGTCAAACATCCTGATATCACAGTTTCTTGTGATTATTTATAAGGTCTAGGATCTCATCGGGTCCTATCTCTTGGTTCCCGGAGATTTTGTGGTTATGGTCAGAGTGAGAAAAGATAGATGCTTGTATCTTGATGATGAGGGAATGAAGCAGAGTGTTGGAGATTGCCTCTATGGATTCTGCAAGTGGGAATGAGGATTTAGGAACAATAGCTGCCTTAACTCTTAAACTCTCCTCCCATTTCTTTGTTTCTTTGTTTTATTTTGATCAGAGAACTTTTTCATTTTTGTAACTAACAGCTTTGTCATCATAATGGTCTACTATGGGACTGAAATAGAATGCAATTCTCATCATGGAATAACATATTATTTTAAACTTGAGATTTATTCAATTCATAATTTTTAAGTGAATTACTTGACTCATCATTATATAGATTATTTCATTATGCATGATGTACAAAATCTGTTATATACATGTATGTACATATATATTCTTTATTTTTAAAGGAGTTTAAGCTTCACAATCAAATCTACTAAAAGATAACATTCCCGCACATCTCTCACCCTCTTTGTATAGCTCCCCACCATTATCAACATCCCCCACAAAGGCAACATAGTGCTGCAGTTAATAAATGACACTGAGAAACCACATCATCGAAGATCCACAGTTTACATTGTTGCTCACTCTTCATGTCCATTCTATGAACAAATGCTTAATGTTGTCTATAAAACCTTATAGAATTATGCAGAATAGTTTCACTACCCTAAAAACATCATCTGTGCTCTCCTCTTTCTTTCATCTTTTCCTCTGTCCTAACCCACAAAAATTGCTGATTTTTATTCTGACTTCACAGTTTGTCTCCTAGAAAGCCATTCAGTTGTAAACATACAATGTACAGTCTTTGGAGACTGGTTTCCTTTATTTAAAAACATGTGCTAAGGTGTGCTTGTGTCTCTGCATGGTGTGATAGCTCATACCCACTGTGTAGCTGTAACATAGTTTATTTATACATTCTTCTCCTCAGGGTGTCTTAGATTTTTCCAAGCTTTTTCAGTTATGAATAAAACTGCTGTAAATATCCATGTGCAATTTTTGTATGGACATAAGTTTTCAACTCTTCCTTATAAATAGCATGGACTGTGATTGCTGGATCATATGGTAAGAATATGTTTTGTTTTCAAAGAAACTGCAAAATTGTCTTCTAAAGTGACTGTAGTATTTTTTCATTCCCACCAGCAATGAATGAGAGTCCATCTTGTCCTACATCCTTACCAGCATTTGGTATTGTCAGTTTTAGCCATTCTGGTAGGTACTCAAGGATATGTTCATATCTTCCTGATTGCATATGCCACGGAGCATCTTTTCTAATGTTTACTTTTCATCAGTGCACCTTCTCTGATGAGGTATCACTTAACGTTTGGGGGCCACTTTTTAATCTGCTTTTTCGCTGTTAAGAACTCTATGGATATTGTGAACAATGGTCTTTTAACAAATAGGTCTTTCACAAATATTTTCTCCCTGTCTGTGTTTTGTCTTCTTTTTCTTAACAGTATAAAGATACCACCAACTGGAAAATTTTAATTTCTGTGATATTTAGCTAAAACTTCTTTCTTTCATAGATTATGCTGGAGTCATTTATAAAGATGCATCATCATGCCTAGGTCATTTAAATTTTCTTCTGTTATTTTCTGAAAATTTTGTAATTTTGCATTTGACATTTAGGTTTATGATTCACATTGATTTCATTTTCATGCACGATGTAAGTTCTGTGTCCAAATTCATTGTTTTGTATGTGAAAACCTTCTTTTTCTAGTGCCATTTGTTTAAAAGGCTACATTTTCTCAATTCCTTTGCGTTTACCCCTTTGTCAAAGGTAAAGCAACTGTATCATCTACTTAGGAACTTTCTGTTTTGTCTTAATGATCTACTCTACTTCAGGTACAGCTGAAAAAGGTATAGAGGAAGCATTTTTGCCTCACTCTTGATCTTAGTGGGAAAGTTTCTAGGTTCTCAACATTAAGTAGAATATTAATTATAGGGTTTTTGAAGATATTATTTAACAGTTGAGCTTTCCTAGTTGCCCCGTCATGTTTTAAAGACAGCAGGAAAGATACATTAAAGAGATGTGAGATAGAGCCCAGCTAAGGGTTGCTTAAGAGGACTAACCATCAGATAAGATGGCTTGTGATTTTGCTAAGCTAACATGAAAGAGCATATGTTTGTCACAAAGCCACATCTTGACAGCCTATATATTCTATAATTGTTCACATGTGTTTCAGTTCCCATGTCTGGAAAGCTTTCTTATTCCTTTCTCCATCTTCAAGGACTGGAATTAAAATTTCTACTTCCCAAGAAGCTTGCTGTATGCTCAAATAAAAAATTTCCTCCTGTAGTATTTGAATAATAGTTTTATGCTTTGGCTAAAATACATATTATATTCATCTCTTACTATAGTTAATTGGTATCATTTCTCATAATCAAATCTAAGCTCAAATTTTTCTTGTACACAGTAGAAACCCAAATATTTAATTAAATTGAATTGTCAAATATCATTGAATTCATTTCATTTGAAGGGTTACTTATACAATGTTCTTTATGAATAATTCCTGGTATAATGATATAGTGCCTGACATGATAGATGCCATAATGATGAACAAGCCACACATTCCATATACCGAGAACACAGACAGAACCCCAAGTCAGAAGCAATCATTCATTCACTCATGATGATCATCATTAATGATCATCTGCAATTGTGTTTGTCCTGGATTAAATGCAATGGATACAAAAATGCCACGGTCTTTGACTTTACTTAGTTCATTTGTATGATGGGAGAGGCAGCAGTAAGATGAATCACTCAATTTGAGAGTAATGAGGGCTGTCATAAAGGTTTGCACAGGTAGTTGTGAGCACTGAAGAACAGTGGTGGATGATGAGGCAAGAAGTCTTCTAGACCAAGTTCTATTTTATAAAATGAAACAGTATCCAGGAAGAGTAAGATGATGCTTATAAGGAGATTTGTGGCCAACAAGATTAGAAAGGAGGATGTACTGATGAACATTAGCTCTCAGCATTCAGAGTACAGTGTACTTGAAGGAACTTAGATTGCAGTGATGTTAGGAGATGAGACAGATCACAGATGTTCCTCATCCTTTTAGTCCCCCTCACCAAATGTGGAGACGACAACAGTGGCAATCACAGGAAAAGGAAAAACAGTTACTGAGGAAGAAAAACCTCTTTAAAGTTGAAAGTGACTAGAAAAGGGACAGTAGTCCATATTCAGCCTTAAAGCCATTTCAGGTTTCCGGGAAGCAGCGTGTATGGTCCTTCAATTAATGATCTGCTTATTTTCACGAGTACAGGATGGTAACTCCAAGTTCAAGACGACTGACGTTGGGTTCCAGTTTGGGCACAACTGCCTTGTCTTTAAATCCAGCTTGCTCTTAAATGGCAAGAGTGAGGAACCTTCACATATTTCATGGTGGGAGGAAGCCGCCCACAGAACAAGTCATCACAGACTGCCAGTTCCTCCCAGCAGAGTGTTGACAGAACACTCTCTTCCTTTGGAGCTGCCTTGAATCACTTGGAAATCTTTGCAAGTGTTTGCGGGACTTCAGTACTTGAATATGAAGTGAGACAGAAGGGCATTCCTGGCTTGACTTTGTCTTGAGTTTTTTAATTTTCCAAACTTACAATGATTTATCCTTCTTATTTTTATTATTTTAATGAATATAACTTTAAAATTTTTAAGTGTCAGCTCTATTAGCCAAATATTAAATAATCTGTGTAGGAGATGGAAACAATAATGAAATTACAGAGTGATCTCAGATCATTCAATCCTTTCATATTATGTAAAAGGAAATTGCATTCCAAGAAAACTTGAAGCTGCAGGCCCAGTGTCATACAGCCAACTGACAACTATTTGGTGACTAATTAAACTCAAAACTACATGCTCTTTGTTTCCCTGGTGATGGATTAGAATCTTTCATTTGCTTATTAGCTGCTGAAAAGCTAATAAAAGCAGTTTAAAAAGTATTTAGATAGTTTTAGACAATATTTTTAGAAAGTATTTCTTGAAATCTGAATACTGTTTGTGTATATGTCTGTATTTGTGTATAATCACATTATTCTTCTCAATTGTGTCCAGCATGCATTAATTACTCCTCTCTTCTTCTTTTTATAAGTTGCTTAACTGCTAAATACCAAACGAACCTTCACTTTTTCAACCAACTTTAATTTTCTTCAGTTGTTTCTGGTATTCATTTATACATCTACCCGTTCAATAAACATACACCGAGTGTCTTTCCCTTTCTGAGTGTCCAGAAGTGGTGAAATTGAAGTATAAGCATAGTCACCAAACAAACTTGATATCTTAATAGTGATTTACAATTAACTATGGGTTACAAAGAGGCAAATAAAGAAAAACTCACATAGAGAAAGCAATAGACAGAAGGAAGAAATGGTCACTGAAGACTGAGTTATAGAAAACTCATCACTTAGAATCTAGGAAGAAAGAAGCCAATTTGAAAAAGAATGATTTACACTAAGTAAGAAGAAATTATGAAAGGTATAATATTAGAAACATAATTTCAAATGTATTTCTATTAAAAGGAAGTGAGCAATTACATTAAAAGCTTCCAGAACCACTAAAAATGGCAAGAACTGAGGCAAACACTAGCATTCTGGTTTACTGGGTTAGAGCCTGGAAGGTGTGGATGGTCTGAAGGTGGAAGCTTCTTACTAGACTCAACTGTGACTGGAAATTCTGGCTCCTGTCAGGTTTGTAGACGTTTAGGTGGTTGTTTTGAGTTTTATTGTTAGGGTGTCCTTTTTTATTAAGTTAACATGAGCTACGAAAGGAAAACAGGTGTCAAGGAAGACTTGTAGCTTACCGACTAAACAGATACACTAACAGGCTGCCGTTTATTGAGATGCAAAATGCTAAAAATATGTATGTTGGGGAGCAAATAGACACCAAATAAACAATAAAATTCATGTGGCACATGATTGTGTAAAAATATTCATGTGGGAATTTTAAGTAAATATAGGGAATACCGTCATCTGAATTTCAGAAGTTGGACCAGATTTGCACATTTGCCTTTGGTAATCATCATCAGTTGAATAGAAAATCAAGGTGAAGTTCAAGATTTGGGAGCATTGTTTTAAAATAGATCATGTTATACGGTGTTGTTAATGGAAAGGAATAACTCAATGATGGGCAAAGTTGGTGCCCAAGGAAAGTTTGCATAGAATAGAGTCATAGCAGGTGCTTAAATTTGGATTTGAGAGGTCGTTCTCTAATGGTGGTGAGGCATGACTGTGGAATTGAGTGGAAAGAAAAGAAAGTAAGAAACTGAAAGTAAGAAAGTCATTAACTGATTGACCTAATGCTAGTGCATCATCTACAGTAACAATGAGATGTTCCAGAGAGACGACAGGAAAAGCCAGTCTATTATTGTCAGTAAGTGACTACTGTAGATATTTGTGATCCATAGCCTAATAACATGAAAGAAAGTAATGTCTCCAGGAAGCAAGATAAGCATAGAAGAAATTTATTCCCTACAGTGCATGGTGCACACTGAGGTCACGTCTTCCAGGGAAACCACACATGGGTTTCAGTTAGGCAAAGGAGATGAATCACAATGCTGAGGTTAGGGTTCGGGGATCAGCGCATGGCAGTGTGTGAGTCCCAGAGGTTAAGACAGTCCAGGAAGGGTAGAAGATTGGACCAGATGCTACCATGTCAGTGTCACAAGAGTGTGACCCCGTGGGTTGGTGAGACAGCACCTGTTCTCCAGTTCTCTTAAGTTCTCAGAATTAGACTCAGCTGTGGAAGTGATATGAGTAGAATTGGCCCTTTAAATAATCATCTTTTTCAGAGTATGAGCTCTGGAAGTTGCCTTCATAGGTATCTGATGTCAAAACTGAGAGAGGGCGGGTCCTACAAGAGTACTGGGCAGTTCTTTGTGGCCTTCTCTTAAATGCTGCTGTCAAGCAAGCGATTCTGTGGGTACGGTAGAGGGGAGGAAGACAAGGCTGGCCGTTATTTAAGAGCTTATGGAGACCTAAAGAGAAGCTCAGACACTGAGGGTTCAGAAAGAAGCCAAGACAGTGGCAGTAGAGACCATTCCTGCGGACCCAAGATATGCTGAAGTTGTCCCATTATTAAGTGCCTTTCTTGATCACAGGGCTTCTTTAGAAGTGATGACTAAGGCCAGCACTGTAGCCTCTAACTGTACCCATGAGATCTAGCACATATCTGAAGGAATTTCAAGACCATACTAGGAGCATTTGGCATGCCTCAGGGCATCTGCATGTAAATGCAGATGATACACGAGATACCGTATTCTCACATTCCCCAAATATTTGTGTTATCCAAACTAAGTAATCTCAAGACATCACAGATTATCCACAAAGAGTGTCAAATCTATCTTCTATATGAAAAATTCTAGTATTGATAGGTACAATTGTTAGCTTTAAATGTTAACTTTATATAACCTAGAACACCTGGGAACAGAGTCTCACTTGAGAAATTGTCTATATCCGGCTGGTTTGTGGGGGATTGTCTTAATTATAATTGATGTAAGAAGATATTGTGGGTGGCGGCAGTCTATGGGCAACAGGTCCTCAGCTAGGAGAAAGGTGGATGCAAGCAAACAAGTAAATCTAGCATTTTGCTGCTCTCTTCTCTTGACGGTGAATGTTATGTGACTAGCTGCATAAATTCCTGACTCAACTTCCTCTGGGTGATAGTCTATAAACTGGAATTGTAAATTGAAATAAACCACTTTCCTTCCCTAAGTGGATATTTTGATAGTTTTTTTTAAAATCACAGCAACAGAAATGAAAGTAGATCAATTGGTGATTCTTTTCCTTCCCTTAACAGTTCTTGACAAGATAACAAGAAGAAATGCCAACAAGAGGAGAGGTAGAGAGCTGACAGGTAAGTGTGACTCTAACCACTTCCCAATTGGCTTTCCACACAAGGCAGACATTTTTCCAGAAACAAAGGAATGGATTATAGGAAGTTTGATAATTCCCTCAAGAGGTCAGAGGGTAATGGAATCAGGATGAAAGTCAGGACTATCAAACCTGACAATACCTGCTTTACTTTGTAATTTTTATTGAATTTTTGCTATTTGCATACCATATAGTTTGATAGCATTTATGTCTGCTC
Source organism: Eospalax fontanierii (assembly GCA_035773235.1). NCBI lineage: Eukaryota > Metazoa > Chordata > Mammalia > Rodentia > Spalacidae > Eospalax > Eospalax fontanierii. The sequence continues at coordinate 25,044,846 of CM069528.1, read as the reverse complement.
CACTCTTCCCACACCTCCCCCACCACACCCCTCCCATTTTAATGAATTCTTTCATATATAGGTACGTACACATATGGTCTGCTTTAATGAATTCTTACATATATATGTACATACGCATATGGTCTACTTAATGAATTCTTACATATATTTGTACACACATATATGGTCTGCTTTAGTGAATTCTTACATATATATGTACACACACACATGGTCTATAGAGCATGATTTGTGTCCCCCAGTGTAGTTCAATGTGGATCCATTCACTGAGCCCACCAAGAGTTCCATCCCTATAAGACACCTTCTCTCCTCCTCCCAACAGCCATCAATTGCTAAAAGTTGCTTAGGTTGGGGTGGGATTTCTTACCCACTTCTGCATGTCTAGCCTGGACTTGTGTCTGGTTTGAGCTTGCATAGAACTTGTGCGTGATGGTGGCATTGCTATGACCTAACAATACCTGCTCCTTTAAGCACATAAGAACCAAGAATGGGACGGGGTGAGACAGATGGCTCAACAGGTAAAGACACTTGCTCCCAAGTCCAATGATCTAGATTCAAACCCCAGAACTCAGATGGTGGAAGAAAACTGACTCCTGCAAGTTGTTCTCTGACGTCCATACCCGTTCCTTGTTGCACATGCACACACACACACACACACACACACACACACACACACATACACACATACACACATGCAAAATAAAGGCAAAAGCAAAATTTAAAAGAAGAATCAACAGTGCTGCCTAAGCTAGCTGGAGTTTCCTTTCCCAAGTGATCGAGCAATCAACTAATAATTTCAGATTATTTACTCTGGCCCAAATGCTGTCTGGAACCTAGGGGGAAAACCCAGAACAAATACTCTCTTTTCTCAGTACCAACTTGTTTGTAAAAGCAACCTGTTTACACAAACATGCAAAACATAATCACGGAGGGCAAGCATATAATGGCTGCCGTTGCTTTGCTTCAAAGCACCATGTTCTTTGTTCTGTGGACCCAAGGCTTCCCAGTGAAAGGAGCAGTTGGGATGAAGTTGCTCAAACTGAAGAAAATATGAAAATCATTCGAAGAAATCAAGCATTTTCTCCTTTTAATTGTCTTTAACATTTTGAAAAACTTGATACTTTGTTACATTTGTGCTTGCTTTGTTCAATATATTAGCTTTTTGTTTGTACCGAATGAAGAACATACTCAGGATTTGGCACAGGCCTTTAATCTCAACACTGGAGAGGTACAGGCAGGCAAATCTCTGTGAGATCGAAACCAGCCTGGTCTACATAGTGAGTTCCAGGCCAGCTGAGGCTACGGGAGACTGTATTTTTTTTAAAAAATGAAGGTCTTTTTACATATAGTTTTGCCTCTTCAATTGACTACGATGTAAAAATTACCCTCAATAGTAGAACTTCTTTGTACACTAGGGATCAATGCACAGGGTTGTCAGAAGAGGAGAGACACAAGGAAGGAAAGCACCAGACCTATTAGGTGCCTGTGACAATGTAACTAGGCTCAGGCTTCCCTTTGGTACCAAATGAAAGCTTCCAAGTCTGGGTTCCAAATGGTTGTGGAAAGCCTGGAGTGGTGGTACATACCTTTAATCCAGCACTTAGGAGGCAGAGGCAGGAAGACGTCCAAACCAGTATGGCCTGGCCAACTAGTGCTACAGAGAAACCGTGTCCTACAAAACCCAGAACCAATCAACCAAACAACAACACATAGTCCTGAAGACAGAGGAGTTCCTTAGAGTTAGCAGCAGGTCTTATATGCCAAGACTGCTATCCTGGCAGGGTGGCCACCGTACTAGTCTGTGTCGGTTTCCTATCTTCTCTGCAGGTCAGATGAATGGGTACTGAAACAAGGGCATTCAAGCACCAGAGAAGCATTCAGAAGCACACTGTTAACTAGTTGGTACGACATCCACTATGGCAGAGAGAACAGCAGGCTTTCTTTACCAACCAGTTCCTGACCCATGCCTTCAGCAAGGTTTCCACTCTGTAGCCAAGTACAAACAAACAGGCAGAGAGCTGGTCTTCACTGGCTGAGGAAGGCTGGTAGCTGAGGTGGAGTTTGCTTTTACTGAGTGGCAGCCTGGAACATACCAAAAAGAAGAACTTGCATCTAAAAGAAAGTACCTCTTGCCTGGTATGTAAAAAGCACAAGCTTGATTGGCATGTGACATCACAGCTCCGAAGACACATCTTCATACAATGGGCAACTTACTAGCTCCCATCATGCCAGGCAACATCTCTAAACTACATAGTTATGCTCCTCCAGCTGAGGTCAGGGAAGGGGTGACATGATGTGAGGGACCGTGTTTTCCTGTGACACAGTTTTCTTCTGTGCGATCCTTTAGTGAGCATGGCATCTCATAGGGAACTTTGAGCAGAGTTTTGGAATCTTCTTCTTCATGAACTTTGGTCCTTTCTCTTTTCTCCTGGTGCTCTGATTCTCAATCACACAAGGCAGTATTGAAGACAACATTTTTTTTAATCTGAAAGAACCAAACCTGTGCAAACTTAAACAGCTAAAACTGTAATGCAGTTCCCAAGGGTTATTTTGTCTGGTCTTATGAATTCTAGTATATTAAGCAATTATATAACAAGTAAAACCATAATCTAATCAGTCTTATTTTTTACCTTATTGCCAAATTTTTACAATTTGTCCTAAAGTTAATATCCTACAGTAAACTGTCCAATTTGCCTTTGTTTTTAACTACCTGAGATTTCTTAATTTTTGCTGTGTGTGTGTATGTGTGTGTGTGTGTGTGTGTCTGTTTTGTTTGGATTGGGGGGGGGTGTTATTTTTTAGTCTTTGAGAGAAAGAATGTCCCTGTGACCCCAAATGTCCTGGAACTCACTATGTAGACCAGGCTGGACTCAGTCTCACAGAAATCTACCTGCCTCTGCCTCTCAAGCACTGACATTAAAGGTGTGTACCACCACACCTCTGGTTCTTGCATTTTAAATATAAAACTAATAATCAACATAAATATCAGTAACTTTTACAGTACAAATGTACCAATAATTGAACATTAATACTTCCACTGAATGATACAATTCAAATGAGTCATGTGGATCAGGGCCTGCTACTGACAATTACACCTGAAATAAAGATGACGTCCAGGTGTCTACAGTCACTGTGAATGGTTTGCTTTTCAAACACTGGTCACAAATGATGACTTACATGTCATGCAATTAGTGAGTGTGCACCAGTGTTGAGATGTTATAAATGCTACCAAGAGGTAGTCTCCGAACTGGAAGACTAATGTGATGCCAATTGAAACGTATACCATGGAAATGGTTCAGTCAGAAAGGCGGCTTTGAAGCTTAGCTGTAGTTATTTACGTGTTGTTTTAATTCCTGTTATGTGCTCAGAGCACGGCCCTTGTATTCAAAAGGCATATAGTCTGGGGAGACTGGACCATTTACATAATTGCTCTAGGCTCCTGTTCTTGAGTTTCATAAGGAAATAAATAAAGGTCAAATGAGTTGATAAGGACAGCTGATATTCTTTGTACAAAGTACAAATAATTTGTTAATACTCCCCTTGTCCCACCACACTATGGCTAGAGAGTAAATTAATGGGAATGCATTTGGAATTAAGTCAGTGTTGTTCCTGCATTTGAATCCTAGCTGGCTATATCATGAGTCTGGGCTCTCAAACTTACTACAAATTATGACAATTGTTTTACTGTTTTGATTGATAATTTATAAAAAAAAGAGGTATAAAATTCAGTATACAACCTAGTACATAAGTACTCTATTAAAGTTAACAGTTTTTAATATTCAGCCCAAAGTATCACCAATTTAAAAATAAATGAGATTCAGAGAAGTCTTGTAATTTTTACAAGGTCACAAACAAATTGCACAGATGGGACTTACCAAATTAATCTTCTATCAAACCATCCTTTTGAGTCTCTAAAAATTATTTTTAGAGATGCAACTATAGGTTAAATGTGAAGGACAAATATTAGGTGTATAAGTTCAATTTCTTTATTTTCTATCAGCATCTCAGACCACAACATTGTGTCCTTTAGAGTGTGGGCATGGCCTTGTGACTGGCAAGGCCAAGTTAACCCCTAGGGTCTGGCTGACTATGATGAGGAAGCCCTTCTGCTGAAATAGGCAGAAATTCTGCTCATGTGGGTGGGCCAGGCTCAGGTGAGAGGGGATATGGGTGGACCTGTTGTCTCTGAGCATCTTGGCCTTCTTCCTCTGACTGGACCAAGTCTCCGGGCTTACTGTAGCTGATGTGTCTGCCTATGTGGTTTCTTTTAGGTTAGAGAATTACCATCATGATGACACAGAATCTACAAAGATTTGACAAACCCTGGGAAGGCTTAGAAAAGAGCAAGAGAAAGATCTTGAGGCATACCAAGAGGGCATGGGGCCCTCTGGATGAACAGCTGCTTCCTGGCTCTGAGGAAGAAAGTCAGCCCGTCACTATCCACGTGCAGGGTAAGAAGGGTCCTCGAGGCATTGTGAAAATATCCCACTCTGGTGGCGAGAGATGAGAGGCTTCCGGTTGGAGGCAAGTGGCTTCCGGTTGGAGGCACGTGACTTCCAAAGACTTGGGCTTGGCATTAAGGAAATGATGGAATGATGCCAGAAAGTGCTATGAAATAGACATATCTGACTTCCTACAGACCCTCTCAACAGAAGTATATCAACTGAGGAATGAGTATTCCTTCCTTTTCATTCCAATATCCCTCCTCACCCTAAGTCCTAGGACACTGAAGTTACATTCAGGCCAGAGCCATGAAGTTTCTTCCCTCCCTCTCTCTGTGTCTGTGTGTCTGTGTGTGTTAGAGAGAGAGAGGAGAGACAGACTGAGGCAGAAGCACAGGCAGAGGCAGACAGGGTCTCTCACTGATTCTGGAGCTCACGTTTGTCTAGACTGGCTGGCCAATGAGCTCAAGGGATCGGACTGTTTCTGTCCTGCCGGTGCCTTGCCTGTCTCTTACATGGGTGCTGGAGCCCCAAATGCAGCCCTTATGCTTGCACAGCTAGTCCTCTAACCACAAGCTATCTTCCCAGCACTCCATCAAACATTCATCTTATTGAAAGGTTCCTGGGGATCTTATATGAGCATTTACGATCGTTTTAATAATACAAAGGGTAATAAATAGGAAAATATTCCCCCTTCTATCCATTCATTGTACCCCAAATGAAGGACTGCTGGCACCTCCCAGGCACTTGTTTTTGATTCATCTGACACCTTGTATGGGGATGATTCAGGTATCACATAATTTAGTAGGAAAAAGCCTAAGACTACCAGCCCAGGGTAGATGGTAGCCAAGAGGAATGGGAACAGACATCTCATAGGAAGTGCTTCTGCCTTTATATTCTTTCCTTTTCCCTGTTGACTATTTTTGAGCCAGTACTAAAGATCCACCTTAAAAGGCTCGTGCCTTTTTAACACAAGGTGCCTTTGGCAATCCCAGGTCTCTAGTGCAATTTGTCCCTGGAATGAATGCAAATCTGGTTTCTAACCTGGCAGAGAACTCCTTGCAAATAAACATTGCTGGCTAGCTGCCTTAGGTAAATGTTGGGGATTCAATAAGGAGAGGCTCCGTGGTGATTTAGATCCAACAAGAGAAAGACAAAAGTCTCATATGCTTTTCCATCCATTGCATTCACATCAGGTAATTTTACAATTTCTCTAACATGCTTTGCCCTTCGTTGATTTATTTTGCTTTCCCTTAATATTTTTTTTCTTAAGTTATAATCTTTTGGCAAGTTCACCACCCTTTTCTGGAAAGACTGATTTTGGAAAACAGGAGGTTGTGGCTCCAGGGGAAAAAATGAATATGCTTACAGAACACGTGGCTCGCTATGTAGGAAATGGAGCTACCGAGTGTGGTTGATGATAGATTGGTGTTTTGTAGCTGGTTGTGCTTTGACTAACAGATCTGTGGGTTTGTTTTGTTTTGTTTTTCATTTATAGAAGATTCCAAACAGGAAAGTATCCAGCAGTGGCTGGACTCTGGATTCTTGTAAGTGATTCTTTGTGCCTTATATATTTCTCTTGCAAATCTCCATGAAAATGATGTGGGTAACCCTCCCTGGGATGGGCTCCCAGCCATGGGTTCCCGGGAGGGATGGACAGGGATTTTCTTATTAACTGGGTACTTGAAGGATTCCTCTATTACTGCAAAAACTGTATGTCAGTTTATAAGGGCAAAATTAGAATATTTGGCTCCTTGACTGTGAATTCATTTCTAAAACTTCTCTCAATAAAATCTAACTCTGAATTTCTCCTCAGCAGTTTAATAAAAAATCAATTTGGTTATAAAATATTTACACACATTGTTGGGCTCACAATGCTTTTGTTTCTTTTGCAGTGTCTCTGTAAATGAAAACTTTCAGCAAGTCATCAACCACACTGGTAAGGCAGGGGAGCCTGCAGCTATGCATTGCAGAACTGAATAGATGTATAGGGCAAAATGTCTGTGACTAGATCCTCCACGAGGGAGACTTACCAGAAGTTTCTAGAAAAAAACTGACCTTCACCTTTGAACTATAGGGCTGAGACTCAGAAAGTGTAGGTATGTCCCCAGCAGCAGGTTAGGGATGCTACCATCAAACACACAGATTATAGTAGGAAACTCTCTGGGTCTATGGAGATATTTGTAAGGATGTAATTATGGATATGAAATTGTTTAATTCTTCATACTGTATTGTAATTCTATTTCTAAATCTATTTTCTCTCTATTGACTCATATCAAAATTATAGCATCTTTGTCTAATAATATATTTATTCTAGAAAAGAGAACATGACTAGATCTTAAAGCAAACAGCACAAATATTTCTGAGGCAGAAAATGTAGCACATTTGGTTCACTGAGATTTGAGAAGAATATTATAAAACAGTAAGTATAGTTCATCTTCCTTAGATGAAAATATCAGACTTCCTAGGATCTAAGCGTCATCAATTACGAAATATGCTATAAGTAAGTACCACTCAGAAGGATAAAATAAAGCCTAGCGATTATATATAAAAGACAGCATTAGCTCTGACACCCATCCTGAACTAGGTGTTAAAAGGAAAATAATTACATTTTAGAATTGATTGAATGTCATAAAGAATATGTGTAAAAATAACATAAAGTAGGAATCCAGTGACTGAAGGGAAATTCTTAGTCTCATAGTAACTTACCTTGCTGATCTTAAATATTTCACTTTCTCTGTTACCATCTTAAATGAAAACTGACTACAGCTTGCAAAACAATTTAAACTAGGGCATTTTTGCTTTTAAAATCTAAAATAAGTGTATCATTGCAATTTTTCTTGTTCACTGATTTGCTTTATTTTTGCAATTTATTTTTTATTCTCTGGCAGTGTCATGCATGTAATGAATTTTAGTCCTTCTTATCCCTGTTACCTTCTGTCACCCTTTCTCCTGCTGGCATTCTTCTTCTCAAGAAGCCTCTCCTACACTCATGACCTTAGTATGTGTGTGACCCACCTGAGTTTAATGAGGGTTGCTTGCATGAGTATGAGGTTATTTATTGGAATGTGGGAAATGTATCAGTGGCCATACCACTGAAGAGAGTGATGTCTACTACCCAGCCACCATTAACTGTCAATAATCTCATCAGTGGCTATACCACTGAAGAGAGTGATGTCCACTACCCAGCCACCATTAACTGTCAATAATCTCATCAGTGGCTATACCACTGAAGAGAGTGATGTCCACTACCCAGCCACCATTAACTGTCAATAATCTCATCAGTGGCTATACCACTGAAGAGAGTGATGTCCACTACCCAGCCACCATTAACTGTCAATAATCTCATCAGTGGCTATACCACTGAAGAGAGTGATGTCCACTACCCAGCCGCCATTAACTGTCAATAATCTCTCAGGAAGGGATGGGGCCTCACGAGCTCTTCCCGTTCCATTTTGAACCACTGATTGATCAGTCCAGTCTTGTGTAGTTGTCCACATTCACAGTGGCTTCATGAATGCAAACTATATCATTTCCTGAGACATCTCTTTGCAACACACCTCTCTATACTCTGGCCCTCCTTCCATTCTTTCCAGACTCCTTCTTAGATGGCCTCTGAGCCTCAGAGAGGGTTGATGTAGATGGTCCATGTGGAGCCAGGCATTCCACCATCCTTTATTCTAGACACTTTGACCATTTATGCATCTCTGCATTGACGCCTCCGCTGCAATAAGAAGCTTATCTGATGAAGACTAAAAATAACATTAGTCAATAAATGTAAACATGAGTATTGAGAAGGCAGTTTGACCTCGTGCCCATTGAAGCTGCTTTATTTTTAACGTAAAGTTCCATTAGGTCAGAATGTCTAAAAATTTGTTTCCAGTAAATTGCATTTGATGACCTCTCTGTTCACATTAGTTCAGACTCAAGAAAGAGACAAAAACATAGAGGTGTTTTTCAAAGTCCCATGTCCTTGACTTTTGCCTAGGTCATGGTGGGAGTCCATTACTAGTCCTGGGGGACTTCAGTAAGTTTATTAAACTCCATTTCTCAAAAACTTACAATGCATGGCCTTGTCTCCTCAAAGCCAAGTTGGTGAAGTACTTAGGCACAGGTGGGAGCTGGGGTCTCAGTGTGGTTCTGGGGTCAGAGGGGTGCAACTTGGATCTGGCAGCTCCTTCATCGCCAGGGAGGCTTTTAATAATAACAGAAGAGCTTCTTGCAAGTTTAATTGATCCTTTGCTTTTCCAGGACCCTTTTCTCATGGATCAAGGCTGCTTCTCATTTTCGTTTTGCAGGTGAAGAATCTGAATTCGGTGATTTTTTTTTTTTTTTTATCACAGATGGTTAGAGGCAGGCAGGAAACTGGAGTCCCAGCCTTTCATGAGCCTGTATGTGCACAAACTTCAGCCACAGTGCAAGAGATGCACCAAGATTAGGGAAGTGTGGAGTCACACTGGGACTGGGATGGTGCCCTAGGATGGTGCCTCAAAACTATCGAAGGTCCCTGCAGGAATGTCAGGAAGAAAAACTGCAGGGAAAGGAAAAGAACTTCAGAGGAGAAAAAAAAGTAGTAGCTGCTAAGAAATGGTCCTGTCATAAAAGTCATAAATCATGACAGGATACAGAGTGAAGTATACACAGTTACCTATAACCAGTCTGGTTACCACAAACTCAGCTTAAAGCAGAAAGGTATTCTCTCAGAGTTATGGAAACTGCAAGGTCAGACCGGGGTGCATTCTACCACCTAGGAATTATTCCCTTTGTCTTCCTAGCACCTGGAATATATGGTTTATTAATCATTCCCTTCACAGAGAGCTGCAGCAAAGGATAGCCCCTGGTGGGAATGATTGGTGACTGAGGTGAACTAATAGGTGACAATTCCCCAAGCATTCCTGGAACTGTGGGCAGAGCCTGGGACTTGGGACTTTGAGATTTCTTTAAAACATTGTTTATCTGAGCTTACTTGATGACAGCAGTTATTCGGACTTCACTCTTTATCTATACCAGACACTTTCCTTTATCCCTTTGTCCGCACTAATTTTAATAGTTGCAGGAGTTTAGGCAGCTGCCCTTCCATTTCTACACCAAGAGCAAGTAACAGACTCTCACCTTCTGCCTCATTGTCTGACAGATTTTAAGGCACTGCAGCCAAGAACTCTAAAGGCCTCTTTAAAGTGTCTCCAGGGCATTATCTGCCAAAGACACTTGGTGACTTACAGGCAAGAACCTCTTGGGCAACCTTCCATCTCTCTCTCTTCCCTTTCTAAGAACCACCACTACTGAGTGCAGATCCACTCTCATTAGTCACTAAACATAAGTACCCCAATATGACCCACATCACAGAAGGCACCCAGAGCTCCTTTGAGGGGACAGTATTAGGAGACCACGCTGCGGTGTTAAGACCCATCTTCCCAGACTTGTGACTCTCTGAATCTTAGATCTCCTTCCTACGGAGGCTGACTATGAAAAAGTCTGTAGAAGGGTCGGTTTGTGGCAATTCATTGTTATCACCAGAGCACTAATGAAATATCAGTACTATCTGACTGTGAAAGTATGTTGTCATTGTAATGGAAAGATAACACACTCAGAATCAGCACATGCTTTTACATGAAGGTTAACACAACTGACACATGATTACCAACACATCCAAGTGTCACTGTGTGTGAAAAGAGTAGAACAGCTTCTTATAGCAGAAAAAAAAAAAAAAACAGTTTCTATGACAGATGTTTGGTGATAATTACTACCTGATGGGCGGTTTTTTGTCTTCTATAATATTTAGATTTTTCTTTTTTTGCGGTCCTAGAGATTGAAGGCAAGATCCTGTGCAGGCTAAAGAGCATTATACTGCCAAACTACATCCCAGACCCTGGCTGTTGAGATGGAGGCTTGCTATGTAGCCCCAGACTGGCCATGAACAAATAATCTTCCTTCCTCTGTTTCCTGAGTGTTAGGATTATAGGGATGTACCAAACCTCAGACAGGCTCCAGAGGGGTAAATTTTTATCTTTCCAGAAGAAATATGTTATCATAAGAACTTAGAAAATCAAATTCTAAATTTGGTGGTCTCTATTATAGGAAAAGGTCAGAGAAAATCCAATTAAAGTTCTCTTAAAGTCTGTGAGGAAAAGCATTTAAAGGAAAAGACTGTTCCCACAGCTTTTTAAACTATGGGCATTGACTCCATCTGGGGTCATTTAGTTGAATGCGGGGAGGCGGGGGGTGTCATAAAAAAGTTGGCAACAGTAAAAAGTTTCTGAACTCCACTGTTCTGGAGGTGCTCACTCAGGTTGAAGTTCACTTCACTACACGTGACTTCACTACACCTTGGTTCACATACACCGAGCTGTGTGCATGCTCTCACGCTGCCCAGCGCAGGGACTCTGCCCGAGGTTTAGACTTTATATCTGACTACACATGTGTCACTCCACCCAGTGCAGGGGTTCTGCCTAACACACCTTGTCATAACCGAGACCATTGTATGTTATAGATTGTGCTTTTATTATACAAAGTTTTCTGATCTGATAGAAACATAATGATTTAATTAAGGAAATGAAATATTTAAATATTATCTTACCATCATTCATCGGCATGAAAGGATCAAAGAGTGCAACTTTGGTCTGTATTGTGTTAGAAGGCTTGGTTTTAAAAATCGCTGTTTGACTTTTTGACTAGAGTTTTATGAACATTATTAAATGAATTTTGGGTTGAGAATAGGATGGAATGTACAACAATTTCTGAACTGAACTCTTCTTAAACATATTTCTGCCGTTTTGTACTATGAATTCAGCATTGACGATTAGAAAACCAAAACATGAATCAACTCTGAAAAAATTACAGATGTTGTGCGCATTCCACACAATATCAGATAGTCAGACAAAATTTAATTCCCTATATAAAAATAAATAAACATGTCCATCTTATTAGTATGCTATTTTAATTTCATATTTAACAAAGGGAAAAATTATATTTTATATACTAAAGAATTCTTTTAAAATAAATGTCTGCTTTATTTCCAGTAAATCTTTGATTTATATATCTATTTTGCAATCCCAGAATTATATAAAAAATCCTCAGGTAAAAAGGAAGAAACCCTGTTCCATGTGAAGGTGCCAAGGTCCGGCTCGTGTGACTCCTGCTTAACAGTGCCGCTCTGACTTTCTAGATCATCACATTTTGAACACTATCTACACCAGCTTCCCTCTAAGGTCCTCCAGTCATATTTCCTCTTACTACATTCCTGGTTCTTTGTCTTTCTTTTATCTAATGTGTCCTTTAATTTTTCTTGTTCAGATGGAAGCTTGCCCTTCTCTGAGGCTGTCCTAAGTCCCATATTGTGTGAGGGGCTTCTCCTGGCCTCTGCAATGGAGACACACTTTGACTATTTATAAACAGCAGTAACACCCATCCTGAATCCTACCCCCTTAGCCCTTGACCTACATTGGCTCAAATTATTTGAGGTCTGATCTTCCTCCTTGACAAAATGACAGTTCCAACTAGAGCAGGGATCATCTATAAACCTGATGGCCCCAAACTAGTCAAGCAAATAATCTAAGTAAAACATGATCATGACATTGTCAAGTTAGGAAATTTTCTCAGAAGGGAGACTTGACCTAACCAATAAAAAAGGAATATTATTTGAGAAACAACAAAGCAAACCAAGAACATTTAATGTAGTAGAAGTTTTAAGAGTTTGAACAAACATTAAGAAACAAGAAAACCATGTGTGTACAGACAAACAAATGAAAAAATATCAGGGTGAAGAAGTGGTTTTGAGCTAGGGAGGGAGGTGGGCATTCTTTTCTTGAATAGGATGGATCCCATAATGAATGTCTGAAAATCCACAAAGGGAGAATTGAACTTAATCTTATAGAATAATGATGGCATGCAAGTGCCATCTAAGGTCCAGTTTCAAGTATATTGAGTAGTTGTAACTGAGCCCTTGGATCAGTGAGAATTTAATATTGTAGCTCTGCTTGCCTGGAAAGAGAGCAATGAACAGTTTCTGATGACTGAGGGGAAGACCATGGTGACAGCTCTGGGGAGCTGAAGCCACTGCCCTACTCATCTGCCACCTCTGTGTGGAGCATGCGTGACCTCCGCTGAGGTGACACAGTGAAAGATTCTGGTGGCCTTTCCGGTTCTGGGAATAGGTGTTACATTTTTGGACAGAAGTTACTATGGACTTAGACTTGTGATGACCCAGCACCAGAGTGAGCAGTAGAGTGTGGAGGAAGAGTCCCCGTCATTCAACAAATAAACTGCAATGGGGTGGGAGAAAAGCACAATATTCCAATTAGCTTTAAGGTTTTGACTACGAGTGTCAGCAAAACTGTGTCTGTTTTTCATAAGAATATGGGTTAATAATTTGCCAACTCAGATAACCATGTTGCTGACTACTTCTGCAAAGTATCCTGGTCATTCAAGAGTTAAATTTGCAGAAAGCTGCAGAATGCTATTATTTCAGAGCTCCGAAAAAAATGTAATTTGATTAGTCTATTGGACGATATTCCAAAGAACCAAATGTCTTCCATGAATCAGTCAGAAATGCTTAGGAAAACCAAAATAAAAAATGCTTTCTAAGCCAATAAAGGTGCTAATTAGTGCCTTCTGCATATCTAACTATGTCTTCTCCAGTAATATATTTTTTCAGGGTTAAGTGTGGTATCTGCTGCTTCAGATGGCACAAGTCCACCTAACAGTAGGGAGGGTGGCTGGATACTCATATCTCGAAGGGAGCAGAACTGGCATTTTAATCATGGAATGGGATGAATGCAATAGAGCAGGGACTTTTGTTCACAACTCAATTCTCCCCAAAGCCAATTCTCAGGAAACTTAATGATGAAAGAACCTGATTGACTTTTGCTTTCTCCTTCTCATGATGATTTTACACAGTAAAATCTCGAATTAAAAATCTGAGATGATATCATGGAGCGGGAAAAGAAACCTAACAATGAGAGAATGGGATGAGGATGGCTTAGCAAGCAGGGCTCTGTGTGACGTTTACATTCAGGTGCATAATTGAGTTCTACTTGTTGCCCTAGGTAAGACTAAGCTTGATGCCTGAAGAAGCTTGAGAACATCTGGCGTAAGAGTAGCATATTTTCTATCCTGTTATGATATTCCCTGTGTTTCAGATTCTTGCTCTAATCAGAGTAGCAGACTCAAATGTATCTAGGAGCCAGGCAGATAGTGACTAATGAGAAAATTAGGATGCAGGCTGCCTTCAACACATCCCTACCCTAAAGACATCTGAGCTGGTGCTGCTGGCTCTTTCTAATGTTAAGGAAAGTCTCAGAATTTCAACCCCTGTGAGATCTGGCACACTGCGGGCCACCAGCTTGTGCCTCTCCGTTCAAATTTATCTTGAAAACAGGCCAAGGAAACAGAATCTGACCTTGACAACCCAAACCTCAGGCTCCACAAAGATTACCTTTACAAGTTTAAAAAAATGGGAAAAAAAGAAATAATATTTTCACACTGTCCTGTGCAAGGCTCTAAGTGAGTGTGTCCTCATGCTGGGAAAACCAACTGTTGCTTCTGCAACGGTCAAGAAAAACTATGTGAAAAAAACACATGGTCTCCCAGAATCTGGGGCTCTTGGGAAGGTAAAATGGAAATCAAGCGGTGACCCTTGCTAATTTTAATAATTTTTAAAAGATTCTTAGAATCAAGTTTATCTTAAAAAATCATGCCAGTCTTCTTTGACTTGATTTTCTCCAAACTCTCGCCTTGGTAGCAGGGAGGGCTGTATGTCTGAATTCATCAGCTGTGGCCAGACAGTTTTGTCATTTTCTAAAGATATCAAGAAAAATATCAGGGACCTAGGAAGCTAGCTCGGCAGCGGTACTTGTATATCCATGAGGATGGGACTGAGAGAGGGCATGGTGGGCAATCATATCCTAATTGGTGATGCTAAGCCTCCCAGGATGTGGCTACATGTAGAGGGCAGGAAGGTCTTTGACCCAGCTGGTGCTGAAGTTGTAAGGCTTCCTTATAACATCCCACTGTGACCAAGCTGCTCCACATCACACATTCCGTAGAAAGCATGCTACCTTTGGGGACGTCTTTCTCCCCTAGATGCTGCCCTTGGTTTCCTGGCAACCACACTGCTCCCAACTACCTTGTGAGGCCGATGGATGTGTTCTGTGGAGAGTGACTCCTAGGTCTCTGTGATCACTGAAATCTCATGAAGAAGCCCAGGACAAAGGGTCCTGACCCTGGGTATATTTTCAGGATGATTGGATTCTCTGCAGAGCTATGGTTTTTGAAAACTTAGCAAGGCTGATCTTACTTTCCTCATCAGTATCTGAAAATGGATCATTTCCTCTCTGAGAGTCTGAGCAATTCACTGTGGCCACAGTGCCAGATCCCTGCCTGGACAGACACCTTCGCACATTCTAGGAAATCCACAGCAGACAACTGGAAAAGACTGAGGCAGTACAAGAGCAGCCACACTAGCAAAATATTCAGCTAAATGTCCCAGAACCATGCAATGTTTTGGTGAGCACTGTCCATAAACTACTTCATTTCCTTGGGTGAGCTAGCCTGGGCACATAAAGGCTTCTTTGGTGATTCTCTGCATAGTAATAGATAGAAGGAGTCCTGTCAGGAAGAGGGACAAAGTGTGGGAAACTTGCTTAAAATGTTTTGCAGAATTTATTTCACGTTCCATTTGGCAACTTATTATTTAATTCATCAAGACAGGAAGTCATTATGTAATTGACAAAAATTATACTTTGCTTGCATCACTTGCATCTACGATATAACTAATAAGGTGGTAAATCTGTTTTCTTCCGTGTGACAGTTTCATTCAAATGGCTGTGATTTTGTGATTTGAGAAGTTCTGAGACTTAAGTTTTTTTCAGTGAGCTAGTGTGCTACAATGGATTAGTAATACTTGTCTAGACAAGAGATCTCTCTTACGACCATAAAAACTGTGGCTTCCAGAGGCATCTCCTAGGTTAAAGGAAGAGTAAAATAGAAGATCATATTTCTTAAATTGTTTCTGTGAAGCAGTTTTAAATTTTATTCAAGATACTAGTTTATGAAGTTTTACTATATAGCTCCAAATTACTGTTTCCTAAAATAACTACTCATTAAATTTACAATAAACGTCCTTCATCTTCTGTGACAATCTCAGTCAGATGAAGATTTACAAAGCCTATCTAGGCTCAGTGAAATGGCGATGTAATTAATTAGGGATGTCTGCCATGGGAATAAGACTGGAAGTATTGGTACAAGACTCATACATATCCTCAGTCTGTTTTACATCCTTTCAAATAGACTGATGTTGCTCAGCCTGTCCGACTCTTGTGGTGAGGGCTCCAGTTACTTTGCAGGGTGTTTCTTTTCTTACTGACTCTTTAAAGTACAATTGCATATTCTTGGTTTGGTTAAGAATCTTTGGTTAAGATTTACACGCATCTCAGTTATATACCTCCAGTCTTTATCTTTCTAGACCACTTAGCAGAATAGCTAAGCCTTTAAAACTCTGCTTTAAATTATTTCTCAGCCAAGAATGATGGCACACATATATTCCTGGAACTTGGGAAGTGAGAATAGTGAGTTCAAAGCTAGCTTGGGCTAAATAAGGAGACCCTGTCTCAAAAGAATAATAATAATAATACAATAATAACAATAATAATACAATAATAGTGATATATGAGCATGTCCTCCTACACTTGCCAAATTTGAAATTTGGGGCCAAATTGACAGATAACTTGAGGTCAATCAGTGACTCACTATCTAGCCAGTAATCCTGGCTTCAACTAAAACCTTTTTAAAGATTCATTTACTTTCATTATATGTGTTTGACTGTTTGTCAGCATGTATGTACCACATGTATATCTCATACCTGAGGAGGCCAGAAGAGGGCACTGGAGTTTCTGAGGTTTGTCAATTACTGTGTGCATGCTGGGAACTGAACCTGGGTCCTCTGCAAGAAGAGCAAGTGCTCTTAACCACGGAGGTGTCTCTCCAGCTCCATATTCTCTCATTTTCAACAGTCTTTCATATGTTTCTGTCAGCCAGATTTGTTCATCCAAAATTTCTCCCATCGTATTATGTCTTGCTTGTGGTGAAAATGTTCATTTTTTTTTCACAGAAATATAGGCGACAACACTTCTCAGTTCATAAACACCACACATGTCATCAGAACAGCCACAAGTGAGACACCTGGCGGAAATTCTAAGAAATTTGCCCTTGATCTGCACATTTCCTTTTACAGGTGTTGGTAGCATATGCCATGACGTAGTCTGGATCCTGCAGTGGCCTCTGTGTGGCCTCTCTGATGTCCAACAACTACTCTTTCTTGCATCTACCAGGCAACTAGATCTTCATCTTCCTCATATATACTATTTTGTCTCAAAGCTTTTCATAGCTTTTCATATCTTGATACATACATATAAACTCCCCTTTATGACTTTCAAATAAATTATAAGCATTAAGTTGGCAGTGTGGTGTTTAGAAAAGAAACAAAACAACAACAACAGCAAACTAAAAGAAAATATGACATTTTACTGATCATGAGAAATTTACATACTCTCCCTAAGTCTCATTTCTTTCTCCATTAAGTGTGAAATAATATGTTTATTTCAAGAATTTCCCATGAGAATTTAAAGATTGTCCATGCAGCAGGTTTAACACAGTAACTCACACAGGGTAAGTACAAAATAAACACTATAATCAATATAAATACAATAATTTCCTTAAATCTTTTGCTTTTGACTTTGTGACAATGGAATCATTACTAAACTTCTATGCATCTTATTGTAAAAGAAAGACAGATCTAGAGTAAAAGGTTGTTAGAAAAATTAGATGGTGTTGATGAATGGCAGAGCTTGGTAGGTGTTTACTAGGAATGGATACCTGCCTTCTGCCCTGTGCTCTTGGCAGCTTCTCTAACTATTGGTGACCGTTAGAACAGCACCAGCACCATATTTCGCTCTCACACATCAAATTTCAACCATTCTTCAAAATTCAAGACAAATGTTATTTTTTCCATGAAGCTTTTGCTAACTGGCTTCTATCTACACTAAGTAGTGTTCAAGTGTTTGTCACAGCATTTAGCCATGTATTACATACTGTCTTGTTCACTACAGAGATGATGTGTGTGTCATGTATCATGCTTGAACATGGAAATTTACTTCAACAGTGAGAAAATATCTTCAGACATAAAAGAAAATTAAGTTTATCTCTGCCTTTTTTGTGTGTAATTTCAGTTTCTTTGCATGAACAAGGAATGGTTCAGATGACTGTGAGAGATTACATGAGGTAGGTAACAGAATCAATCCTTCACTCCGATCGTTCACAGCCACATCTTTGATAAATGAAGTAGAAATAAGGAAACGCCTTGGTAATTCTGTGGATCTTGGGATTGCATTAAATGTCAGTCTCTTAGCCACCAGGTCTAGAGCATTTTCACTAACCTTGGGAGAATGAGCAGTCCCTTAAATACCACAAAGGAGTGAAGTTAAATCAACAAACGTTGACTGAATTAAAACCTCTACATAAATGACATTCTGTTCCAGTGGTGCTGTTTGTAAAAGGCATACTACCTTTACTTGGTTAATTTTTAAAGCTTTGTTTTATTTACAGTTATTTATATGTGTGTGGGTGTGTGCATGTGAGTGCAGGGGAGTAGAGAAGCCAAAGGTGTCAGGTCTCCTTGGAACTAGAGTTACAGATGTTTGTGAGCCATGCAGTGTGGGTGCTGTGAGCCAACACAGGTCCTCTGCAAAAGCATATGTGCTCTTAACCACTGAGCCATCGCTCCAGTCCCTGGTTAATGATTTTATGCATTATACTATTTATTGACAATAATTCCAATGTTGATGGGAAACAGTGTCTTAAAAAGGGGGAGGCTAAATTTCAAAATATGGTCCCCAGAGCAGCTGTATCAGCTGGGAGCTAAATAGAACCACCTACCTACCAAAGACATACTGAGCTGGAAAATCAGCGTTCAGAACAGTGTTCTGGCAAATCCTTAGAATTCTAAGCTATGGTTTAACCTTGAAACTCTGGGATTCTACTGTGAGTTCTTTGAGGTTAGAAACTGTTTCTGTTCCTGAGTCATCTCTGCATTCATCAGAATAATACAGATAGTGAAAACCAGTATGCAATATTTAATCCTATCAGTTCCTACCTGGGGTGCTATTTCCGTAGTTCTTTTCCCCTTAGAGGATTAGCTGTTTTCCTACCTGTGCAATCCTAGAACCAAAGAACACCACCCAAATCTCCCAGAGAATGCAAAGAGGAAAATAAGAACTGGATTCAGTGACTATCTCATGCTTCCGTGGCTCTATTAAAACAAGTATTCATGGGATCTTCCAGAGCTAAGGTCAGAAGTGCTACTGAGTAGCTCTGCTGAACATTGCAAATTGGATTGGCCCACAAATTCAGAAAGAGAATTGAAATGCAAAGATAGAGAGGTGAGGCAAGGAGTAAAATATGTTTGGCTTTTCTCAAGCTCCTAACAAGCTCTACGCTCATTTAGAGCTAGATTTCTTGTTATAAAGAAACATGTTCTTTCTAAGCTTTCATGAAAAGAAACAGTTAACCAAAGAAGAGGCAGGATCCAGCTATTCTTACCACATGTAGACAGGACTAAATCACATACAACAATCCAAGTACAATCCCTCCTCTCTTTGGGTACATTGACATTTGTGTAGGATTGTTCAGTAAATTTAAATTGTATTTAAATTCTCTATTATACTTGGTGGTCCAATATAATCTGAGCTATATAAAACAATCTTATATATAATACAGCTCCCCTTTCTTTGGAAGGGCTGTAAAATGCTTCGCAATACAGGCCTGTGGATAGGGTGGTGCTCATTTCCTTTTGGTGGTAAAGGACTTAGTTGCTATTGCATATGGATGTCCACAGGTGCGCTAGGGACTGTGCTTAGAGACTGTTAGCCATGCACTATGAAATCCTTCTTCACTGTGAGAATTAACATGGAGTCGCTTCAGTGGTTGTTTGGTGTATGTCTTTTATCGCATAATATTAACTTCTTCCCCAAAGTTGGAGCCAAGCAACTTTCTGAAAGGTTCCCCAATGATTTGCCATCTGTCAAGAGTGAGACGTTCTGTCACCTTTATAATAAGCACTAGCGGGTACCTAACACTTAAATTCTCACACCTTCTGTAACACAACACACTCAGAAAAGAGGAGCAGCCCCTCAGCTGCACACACCCCTCCTTGCAAGGTTTGGCCATTGTGGCATTATTAGAAACAGGAAGAAATGCAAATGCTTGCTCTGGAAGGGAGAGCTGCTAGAGGATGCCCTGCAATGATCCAAATCATCAAGCTTCTCTGTTCCCTCCCATTCTAGATCTCTGCGTGAGTTCTCAGAGACCCCTACCCTATCCAGAGGGACTAGTTTCGATTCTTGCCACTCTACCACAAGTGTACCACAAAGGTATGTAATTACCAGGCACTTTTCATCCAGATAAATGATTCTGCTCAACAATTGGCTTCATGAAATTATAAATATGTACTTGAGAAATACTTGTTGAATTAATGGATGAGAAAATTAACAAAGGATTTCTGAACTATATTTCTCAAAAAAAATTACTAAAAGTGTTAGGAAAATCGGAAAGCAGGTTAAATGTCTGTTATTGGGAAACAGCCAATAAACAGGTCATCCACTTAATGAAATTTCATATAGAAATAAAAAGGTAAGACATATATATATATATACATATATATATATATATATATATATAGAGAGAGAGAGAGAGAGAGAGAGACTGTACCTGTTAGATTGAGTCATTTCTTTAAGGAAGAACACAAACTGCAGAGATTATTGCTATTGCTAAGGCAAGCAGGTAAAATTTACAAATCATGTACATACTCCCATATAAAAAAATCTGGAAGGAAAACCATAGATTTAGTTGGAAGGGAGCAAAGACTAAGGACAGACAGAGCTTTGCATGTAGTACTTTAACTTTTAAAGGGGTATGCATTTTATACATTTCTGGTATAATTAAATATATTGCTAGTTAAAGATATTTTCATAATGATATGATATGTTTAGTGACAAATCAATCGATGATCCTATTGCTGGCCTTGACACTGTATAGGGTTTGTTAATTTTTATGCCATGAGTTTCTAGTCTCAGAACCTAGAATCTGTCAGATGTTCGAGAGCTATTTGTACAAATGGGTTGAATAAAAAATTCATACAGTGTGCTGGGCAAGATGGGTATGCCTTAATCTCAGTGCTCAAGAGGCAGAAGCAGGCATATCTCTGTGAGAGTGAGGTCATCCTGGTTTACATACTGAGTTCCAGGCCAGTTGTGGCTACAGGGAGACCCTGTCTCAAAAAGAAAGCATAATTAATTAGTAGCTAATTAATAAAATCAGTAGTTAATGGATTAAGTTTTCATGTAGAATTTAGATTTCTCTTCAAAATTCACTTCTCACTGGAACCTTTTCGTATCTGTGTGTCTATGTCAATCTCATTGACCAGTCGGCAAGCCCAGCTCTCCAGTTCATCTCAATGATTAGTTCTGTGAGCGAAGCCCTACAGGCCCCTCCAAAGGCTCCTGGCCTACTTTTTCTTCCTTGATTGAGTCAGAAGATACAACACTAGATCTGTAGGTTACATTAGAAAGTGTGACCATGAGGTTGGTGATGTCAAGAAAGGGCCTGTTTGTGAGACCAATGAGACTGTAGCTCAGGATAGCAAAATTATTTACACTGTCTCAAACAAACTCACTAGGGTTTCATGAAAAGTAAAGCCCAACAGCAACCTCAATGAAAGATTCAGAAAACCTGCTAAACCCTTATGGAAACCTTCAGCTTCCCAGAGTCCATGAGATTTAAAAGTTCAAATCCAAGGACTTGTTAAGTGAGAAATAGATTCGTATGCAAGAAATTTCTAGATAATTGATGCTTAATTTCTGTGCCAAAGCCGACTAAAACAAATTGACAAAAACATTTCTTGTTTCTCAGCCAAGTCCAAAAAAAAAAAACCACACGGAAGATATTTTAATCCTACCTAGAGACTTGAAATTGTTATTTGGAAACATTGATCCTGTAGTATGCATGTAGTAATATCCTTGACAGATTTGTGTAGCTAAGGATGCCCCAGACTAAAACTTTTACAAAATGTTCTTCTCTGACTCTCCCACTCACAGGTTTTTGTTGTTGTTATTTCCTCTCTTGTCATCAATTACATTTGTCCGTGGTTGTCAGAACAGTCTTCCATTCCCAATCTTCCTGCCCTGTCCGACTTAATACTTGCCCAGTGGGAAAGGAAAAGCCAGATGGATAAAGTCATGCTTTTGTTTATAAAGTACAGGAAAACATCCCTGGGTGGGGTGACTGACTGTCTTTTAAGTGAGTTATATGAGCTCTAGTGAATGCACCATCTGTCTGTTCAAGTTCCTCATTCATTCAAATTCTGAAAGACTGGATGAGCAGAGCAAAATGGTTTATGGATAAGTGAGCTGTTATGGATAAAGATACTCTTATTTTTATCTCAGCATTCCTGAATGGTTGGAATTTTGGGAGACAGATCCAGTGGAGATTCTCTTGGATCTGGGGTTTGGTGCTGACGAGCCAGACATCTGCACACAAATCCCAGCCAGATTCCTTGGTTGTGGCTCAGCAGCCAGAGGAATCAACATTCATGTTTTCCTTGAAGCTCAGAAGCAGCGGATGAACACTGAGAATCCTGATTTGTATGGTAAGCAGGAACTTGTGACTCTGTATCTCAGCAACAGCAATGAGTGGTCAGGAGGCTGCAGTAAAGGATGGGCTGAGCTGGTAGACTTTGTGTGGTACCATTCAACCCCTCTGTTTAAGTGGCTTAAACCAGAAAAGATTAGCTTCTTGATCTCTTTTATGTCTGCTGTGGTTTGGTGTGTACATTTGGAAGCAGGGTTGATCTGCTCCACATTGTCACTGAGATTTGCTGTGTCCTAACTCCAATCTGGAACATCACCAGTCGCAATGACAGGAAAAGGTGGAAACAGAGAACGATACTCAGCAAGGGTCTGCTCAGATTTCATGGCCAAAACAAGTTGCATGGCTTCCTAGCCCCATGGGAATGAATGTGCAATCCTGCCATCTGCCCAGAGGAAGAACACTGGTGAAACTGCTGCTCACTGACATCTACCCAGCACATCCCAGGAGTCTAACCAACCAGGATCTGACAAAGCTTATCAAGAGGCGTACCTGAGTTGTTCACTTCCTCCCCTGGAAGCTGTTTATGCTGCTGCTGTCTATGCCTTGAGATGTAGTTGATGGTTGATCATCTATGATATCTGCAGCTATGTGGACTAAGTATACAAAATCTTTATAGCTATTGTTGTATGTTGCTATATTGTCCCAGTCTGTGACTGGTGGAATACCTTTCTCTAAAACATTTCAAGGGATCCTCTTAGTGTATGTGTACGGTATCCAAATAATTTGAGGGAAATAAACCTTGTAGTTAGACAAGTTTATTTTCTTCAGGATTGGTTCAGTATTCTCAGGATCCTAGAGGGAACATTGTTCAACTTTTTCAATCCCATTTAGATGTGGATCATGGATCATCAAAGGACACCTCCATGGAACACATGACAGAGCTTAAAGAAGGCTAGAAAAATGACAAAATTCTGTTTCTGAAATAAGTTCAATTAAATAAATGAGTTCATGAAAGGAAAGTCCATGAAGATGAAATGGTTTTTTTTCCACATAATTATCTGAAGCAAAGACTTCTCTTAGATTTCTCATTTTGGTTTCTGTTTCATTTTTCGTATATGTGAAGTGGTTCTCAAGATGTTAGCAATGAGACTTTTTAGGCTATGTCATGCTAAAGGTCTATTTCATATAAAGGTTTTTACCTTCCACAAGGAATTCATGTTCTGCCTCTTCTTCTAAGGATGAAAGTCCTTTGATCTATTCTCTATGTCTAGAAAATGGCAAGACAATAGGATAGCTCCAATCCAATGTCCTCACAGACAGATGGCCCTGGTTAAACTTAAATGGGTCACAAAACAAACCCAACGTTCATGAATCTGTAAAAGACTGGGAGGGATGGGCGCAGGGTAGTTGATAGGAGAAAGAGAGAGAGATTTTTTAAATGTGTGAGGAGAAAGTAATCACAACACATTAGACACATGAAATACATGAATGAGACTAATCAGAAAAAGGAAGGCTAAAGAGGAGAGCCCCCTAACCCAGGTACCCTCTCTCTGTCTCCCTCCCCTTCCTGGTGGGCTGTCTTACTCTGTTCACCCTCCTCACTCTGATGGGCTGGAACCTCTGAAATTATGAATCATTCCTCCCTCAAGTTTTTTCTCCCAAGCTCTTGTTCATAGTAGCAACGGGACGGCCACGTCCCTCAGCTGGGTGGTTTCTCCTTTTTTACACTGTCACTAGGATTTTGTGGCGACTGTTCTGCAAAAACAAAATTGTTTTTCCATTACCATGGTTTTATTACATTGACATGCCAAAAATATTTTTCAACATGTTTCTCAAACTGGCATCATGGGCCTAAATTATCCCTTACCACATTAGGTCCATCCCTTATGTTAACTAAGTCAATACTTTCATAAACTCTGAATATTGAAATATTGGAGTCAGATTATGCATAAAAACTTACAAGATGAGAAGCTGGTTCATTTGGAAAGTCAAATGGGATTTCTCACCAATTCCATTTTTTCTTGAAAGATTGAGAGCAGTATAGTCCCTTCCCAGAATTTGCACATTTATAATCTTTAACAGTAGTACTTTACAACACTTTATATTTACATGTTTGGATTAATACACAGCACTGCTTTGAGAGCTATGTAAGATGATCGTGATTTTCCACACAAAAAACAACCTGAACATTTACTGTGTCTGGCACAGAGCTTAGCACTCCAGGGGCAAGCTTCCAGTGATGGCTGACCTGAGGTTGGATCCAGAATTCCTGATCCTACACCCTATAATCATTGCTATAGTCTAGAGTGATGGGGATGATAGACTCAAAGACCGAACATTTACTGCTCAAAGCTATGGGCAAAATACTCAAGCAGCTTCATATTGAAAGCCTGGCTTTCTTTCTTTAGGATGCACTTTATCTTTTGCAAGATTGGGGATGGAACTTGCGACTTTGTGCACACCAGGCAAGCATTGTGCCATCGAGGACAGCCTCAGCTTATCTCTTCACGTGTGACTTACTACATGTAATGTACAGACTCGCACATCTCTAGAGTTTTAAATGCATTATCATACAAAAAGCATGAGAAGACATTAATGCATATAGCACACATATTCAACTAAATTTAAAGGGTATTATCTTTCTTCTGAGCACACTGATTCCTCATTAGGCAGAAGCCTCATCTTCATTACCACAGTGACATGTCTAAGGAAAACTTGTATTTTAAGAGCTTAAAGTCTTTCTCTTCTTGAAAAATCATGTATTGCTTGGGTTATTTTTGTCTTACACTTTATTTACTGTGTATGAGCATGTGCCCATGTGTATGCTATGACAAGGGTGGACGCGAAGGGCAACCTTTGGGAGTCAGTTCTTTCTCTCTACCATTGGGTTCCAGGAATTGAACTCAAGTTGTCAGGCTGGGAGGTGAGTCCTCCTCCTGCTTGGCCATCTTGCTGCCCTTCATTGCTGTTTTTATTACATCATTTACTGCATTAAAGCAGCTTCTTAGAAAATTCTAGTCTAAGAATTCTACGTTCCTTGTGTTCTCCAGGCCGGTTCCATCAGCTGGAAATCCTGGATCAGGTCACAAATGCCTTCTCATCTTTGATGAGTGATGTTAGCACCCCACAGAACCAAACTGAAGAGGAAGCTGGGGTGCAGGAAGCACAAAGCACCTCAGCAAGTGGGGCAAAGGAGCATCAGAGAAGAATGAGTTGGCTTTTAAGAAGACAGAACAGCATGAGGGATTGTAACCCAGAAGTGCCAGAACCATTCAAGACCCAGGATGTGTTTTGTCCTCTGCCATGGGAGTATGGCGTGGAGTTACCAGTGGTTTCCAGCAGCCCAGATCAAGGTCAAGTGCCTCCTTTGGAAGAGCATGAGTCTGCGAAAGCCTGTGATGACTTGACACGGTGTCATCCTCCACATGCTCCCCAGCGCAAGCAGGGGTCTTGTTCATCCACGTTAGCAAAGCAGTCTCCTCCTACCTGTGTGTCTGAGGGCTCAGTCAGAAAGAGAATGTGGAAGGAAAAATGGATTCACATGAACAAGCTCAAGAACTTGTCTCACATTGTGAGTAAAGGACCAGACTCCTTTGAACTGGAAGAGGTGAGTGCCATTATCTACTATGCAGCCACCATGTCTTTGTGCCTCTGAGGAGCCTCCACTCTATTTTCCCAAGCTCTTGACTTAAACTCTACTGTTCCAAATTCAGCTTACTCTGAGACACTAAAAGTCATTCTAGATGTTATAGACAGAAATAAATTAGTACGAAATCACTTCCTCCCAGCCCCTTTTTCTCTTGCTCACAGTTGGATTCATGAGTCTTTTTGACTCTCAGTCAGTTTTTATTGTGCATCACAGTGTGATTTTCCCATCCTCTAACTCCCCATGTCCACCTTCACTCGAGGGTCAGTTTACTGACCTCCCACTCAGTGGCATTTCCCCTCTATGTTCTCAGAGCCTCAACACGAAGAACTTGTTGAGTAAGAGGTGTGTGTGTGTGTGTGCATGTGTGTGTGCATGTGTGCATGTGTTTGTGCATTTGTGTGTGTGCATGTGTGCATGTGTGTGTGTGCGCATGTGTGTGTGCGTGCGTGTGTGTGTGTGTGTTTTGGTTACCTCTGTCCCATTAAACACTCAGCCTAAGGACTGGAGGAAATGTCTTTGAAACATGTCAACCACAATCTTTCATTGATGCTCTTGATAAAACAATAAAAATTCAGGGAGCGTTTTTGTTCTGGAAATCAATATTCTCTTTACTTGTTGCATGGAGACTTATTGATATTCATACAGTGTGGCCCAAGTTCACATTCATTCTCTACTGCATTCCTACCTTCTCTCACTCATACTAATTTTCAGCCTTACTTTGATACTTTGATATCTCCTCCTATATTTAATCTTGAATATATAAATATATATACATATATATGTACAATTTCTACTCATCTATGTGTTCATAATGGCAGTCAGAACGAGATGTGAGCTTGACAATAGATGTTACTCAATATAATACAAAGGAATAGGAGGAGTGATGTTTTGACCCTCTATCTCAATTACTCCTAAGCAGAGTAGGACATTTATATATAAATCCCAAGTGGGGATATCCCTGAGTGAACTCTGGATGTACCAGGCACAACAACTACCTGTACAAAATTTGTACAGATTTTGCCTTGAGGGTAGTGACAGAAAGATGGCCAGAATCAGCAAAGAAGCAATAACATGGAGACAGGGATAACTCCACTGATCTGCCTTTATATCACTCTACAAACATATTTTGTGATATCCAGAAAACAACAAAAGGGATTTTAACAAGCAGCTGAAAGGATCAAGGAACTTATGGAAAGTGAAGCTAAACTATGCCTTAAAAGAAAATCCCAGTTTAGTCAGGGAAGTATACCTATTGTAACCTTCCCTGCCATGCAAAGATATGCTTTCTTAATATATATATATATTAATTAATACCTATGTATAAATATATATGTATCTACATGTATGCATATAAAATGTATGCATAAGCTTTAAAATATTAAATTTCATTTAAAATAATAGTTTAAAATTATAGAAGGAAGAAGAAAACATGTCTTTGGTCAAGTGTCATAATTTGAATATAAATGATGGGGTAATACAAAAAGTAATGTTTTCTTCTAGCTTAATTTACAAAGGATTCTTTGGGCACTAAAAGAATAGTTTCACAAATATTTATTGAGTACGTCAAACATCATTAAAAGTATTTCATAGTAGTCCAAGGATGGCTTCCTTAGAACATTCTGTAGAATTTCATACCCAACTTCAGTATTTACTTGGATATTTGAAATGCTTCTTGTTGTATATAGCAGAGATAGTCCTAAAATGATACAAAGGAAACAGGCCTTAAAACAAAAATGTTATACAAAATATTATATTAGCATTGACGCAAATATTTATTTCACGCAATACCATAAGAAAAAGAAAATGCAGGTTGGGGAGACTGTGTCTTAAACAGGAGCCAATGTCAGGATTAATGTGTATTTTTAAGTGACAAATCTAAAAATCCAATTATAAGAAATAAAAAATATGTATGAAATTGTGGCATTTATATTATGAGCCAAAGTGCATACATATCTGGCCATCAGAATTCTAACTATGGTTGGCCAAATTCTCCCTTATAATCAACCTCTGACACTTCCCCTAAAATCCTACTGAACACTACATTTGACAACATTTGGCTCGCATCTCAAAACTATGATTCCAACGAAAATTGAACATAGATTTTAAATGCAAAAGTCAATGAATTTTGTGCTTAATTTCATTTAGTAGAATTGAGTCAGCTATTTTATTTTTAAATTACCAAGCATCTAAATGAATTTTATACTTTGAAACTCATGCAATTATGTACTATAGGATGTGTCTTTCTATCCCTGATAATCTTCATCCTTCTTTTTTCCTTTCATAAAAATATCCTGTAGAAAACACATGTGAGATCATTAACTGTGTTATTGTCTATTGGCATCTTGATTACGTGCAGTCTATTTCTTTATTTAATTGTTACTGATTCTTAAAAACAAATTAATATGTTTGAATCAGGTATAAAGCCCAAGGATGCTTGGCATCCATTTAAAATTGTTGGGATTTTTTTCTTTTGTTACTTTTTTTCAGCTGAAAAAAATATGAGTTTTGAATTGGGCTAAATGGGTTTTTCTCCATGACAGTGGTGTGGAAATAAGTTTGAACTTCCAAAAACAATATAAATAATGCTAATAAGTATGTCTAATCAATTTTGAGTATAAGATGTTATCTCTTCCAATTTTTTGAGTGAAAATTTTTGACTAAATACATATATACAGAAAAAAGTACAAAACATAAAACCTGTAAAGAAATACTTCAAAATGTTAACAGTAACAGTCTTCTCTCCTTTCATGCATCTTCTATAACATTTCTTCAGTAAGCTATATTACTATTTAAAAGTAATATTTACTATTTTGTTTTAGCAATAGGTTTATCCTCATTAATAGAATATTATTTGTTAATGTTAAACATTTCTAAAATGTTTCAAAAGTGATGACTGCTCTCTCATTTTGAAAAAAAATATTTTTCTGCACCTAAACACTATGTAGCAACTGAATTTTCCGAATTACTCTAAGTTTATAAAGTCAAAGTTAACTAGCCTTCTCACACATATTTAGTATTCTTTGCTAGCAAAAGGAATTAAAATGCACCTTTCACAAAGAGCCCTTGACCGGCTCACCCAGAAGTGATCTTCCCTCTGCTGAACTCTCTTAATTCTTTGAATCTTTCTCATGGATGTCTTGTCCCTGCCACTTTCTCCCAGGAGACTATAAGCTATTTGAGTTCAGAAATTCACGTTTATCCTTCTAAATGGTTACCACTGGATAATCATGATTTAGTGATTAAATGAAATAAATTTATGATGAAATATTTGTACTGAGATTGATGCATTTTGATGTCTTAGGTTCAGAGCTTTGAAGAAGAGAGTGGTAACCCTCTTGACCCGACTTCAAGAAATATAGGTAAGAATTCACTAAAGGATTTAATTTCACCAGTGATCATTCAGAAAGAAAATGAAATAATTGGCACTTAGCTTAGTTAAAATGTACAGAGAGATTTAGTTATCTCCATGAGGTAGATGTTCTATTCATTTCTGTATCATCTAAGTTGCAATGCACATGTAAACTTTAAAATTCCTTTCAGGAAGTATTGACTTATCTAATAGTAACTCTATGTGACCTTAACTACCATAGTAGAATGGATTTCACATCAGAGACTAAGTGAATGCTTTCTACTATTGCCAAATGCTCGCAACACAGCATTTTACCGGGCCTCAGTTTTTCCATATGTAATAAAGAAATATGATAATTTTTAAGTTCTCTACCAGCACTTACACTCTAAATTTTGTATGAACCCCAATGTCTGACTCTCATGGGAAACAAATTTCCAGGATGCAACTTGCCAGATCCCCCTTGGAATGATGCTCTGCGTTCTAGACAAGACAGTAAGAAGCTGTTTTTCATTCCTGGTTCTTATTCCCCCTCACAGTTAACATAACGACTCACAGCTCCCGCATCTTTAGTGGAGCTGGAAGTAGACAGAAATTAGTCAAGCAAAATAGAGCAGATGAAGCCAGTGCATTTCCTGGAAGAAAATATGCAAATTTTAAATTTAATTTAGTGTGGTGTCAAACACATCTTTTCCATTACAAAGTGTATGTATGGGTCTCATTTTGCTAAATGCTTCTTAGAAATTATGCATTAGTAATTATAGGGTCCTGCTGATTACATAAATTGTTATCCTGCTCTTCAAGTAATTACCACATAACCTGCATTGAGGTTTATAAGACAAAAATAAGCATCTGTTTTCCATCTAATTGAATGTTTCTCAATGAAGCTGGAGGTCCCCTTGTCAATAGGAACTGCCTTCCTTGACATTCAATTAGGCGGACTACTGATATCACACAAGCCATCCCAATTATTCAAAAGCGATTATAGAGATGCTGGGCATATCCAGAGAATAAAGTAAGACATGACAGTTTGCCTAATATGGAAAATCTGGACATGTAGGACTTTTTAAGTGTTTACTTTTTAAAATAGTGTTGGGGTTAGAGAGATGGCTCAGTGATTAAGAGCACTGACTGCTCTTTCAGAGGACTCGGGTTTGATTCCCAGCATCCACATAGTGGCTAACAACCATCTGTAACTCCAGTTCTAGGGGATTCAACACCCTCTTCTGACATCCACAGGTAGAGTACAAGGATTCACCTACTTACATGCTGGCAATACGCTCATACACATACACACAAAGTAAAAAAAAAAAAAAAATTGCATGGACAACTGAGGCAGGTATATGGTAACTTTGTGCCACCTTGGGATGTCTTAAAAACAACAACAGAATAAAAATAGTGTTGCTGACCTAAGAAAAATGAGACTGAGATCAAATAAGGAAAATTAATTGAAACAACAGAGCAAGAAAATTAACATGCAAATGCAATCACTTTGACATATATTAATCTATATATATATATGCATTTTAAAATTTAAAATTTCAAAGACAATTCTTTGAAAGATGAAGGCACATGGATGGGTTTTTCTTGGTTTTGGGTTTTTGACCAGCAAGCTACAGCAGACATGATTTTCAGTTTCAGGATACTGGTTAGTTCTTGATCTTGGGATGTCCGCTCTTAGAGTGCTTCCCATGGGAACTCAGCCCCATGTTGTGATGCTTCCCACGATACCACATATAAACACCGTAGTAGAGTTCTGAGTGAACTCCCATGTGAATAAGCCATCCTCAATGTCCAACTAAGTCAAATTTTGAGATGACTCTAAGACAGACACAAGAAACAATTACCACAAGATTTAGCACTTCAAATCAGGGTTATTTAGAAGTGTGTACTACTGAACGAATGGTGGATAGGAAACCTTGGAAACTGCTAGAAAAGCTCATTCTCAGTGAGATCTGGGAGGACACTGAGTCCTTCAAGAAAGCTATCTCCAGTGAGTAAATAGGGACACTGAGAGCTTCAAGAGAGCCATCTCCAGTGAGTAAAGTTTCTGTTCAGATCCAGCACTCAAGGCTTGATTCTGTTTTTAATAGGAGACCAACATTCCCATAACTAACTGCAAGCTCTAGACAAAATATTTTCAAATTTACTCTCTGAAGGCCCTGGAGAATAAATAACAGCAGGCAGATAGTGGAGGGTTTCAACACTTGAAAGATAAAAACAGCACAGGATGTTTCCTCAAAGAAGGAAAACGTCTTCTCCTGAGGCAGCTATAATTGTTACCTTTCCAAAACTCAGATAGAAAGTTGCAGTCTTACTGGTCAGAAACTGTGTAAGACAGAGTTTGAGACAAAAATAGAGGGAGAAATGAAGGGGTCTGCATCCCAGAAAGGAGATGGCCAAATTTCTGAGTATGAAATCTGTCTTTGTGTCTGTATGATGCTTGAACTCAGTGTGCATAATGAAAATCAAGGCTGAGCAAAGACTTCCATTTGGAATTTGTTATCTAGCCAGTTCCCTGCTTCCTAAAACAGTAAGCCATTCTCAATGTCCAGACACAGTAAGCATTTACTAAACTTGTGAGGAAATAAGAAAATATAGCCCATATTCACCAAAAAGCAAGTAATAGAGACAAGCCATGTCAAAATCAACAAATTCGTATACATAGTCATGCTAAAGACCGTAAAATAAAATGTGCCCCCAGTGAGCAAAATGACAGCAAATCTCAAAAGCAGATCAGAAATAATGGGACAGGATGAAATCCTACAAATGATATACTTTTTATAATTCAAAATTCATTGGATGACCTTAGCAGCAAACTGCGCAGATGATGTCATCCTCGAATCTCAGCATCCAAGAAGCTGAGGTGAAGGGACCACACATGTGAGGTCAATCTGATCTACATAGTTAAATCTTGTCTCTGTTTAAAAAAATATATGGAATTTTTGTAATTTTCATACAATGTAGTTTGATGGCATTTAGATGCACTCCTCTCTCCATACCTTCCCACACTGCCCCTGCTCAACTTAATGAACTCTTATGTATATAATATGGCCTATAGAGTGATTTGTTTTAATATATATATATATATATATATATATATATATATATATATATATGAGTGTTTTTCCTGCATAGGTGTACCCCTGCATACCAATGTTCATGGAGACCGGAAGAGGGTATTTGATCCCATGGAACTGGAGTTACAGAAAGCTGTTAAACACCAGGTGGATATATATATAAATATAAAAATATAAAAATATTTTGTAGTTGTGAAAAATTAAGGCAATAAAATGGCCACAAAAAATGGGAGCTGGAGAGATGGCTTGGCAGTTAAAAGCACTAGCTGCTCTTGCAGAGGATCCAGGTTCAACTCCCAGCACCCCCACGTTGGTTAACAACTGTCTAACTTCAGTTCCAGGGAATCTACTGCCGTCTTCTGTCCTCTGTGGGCATTGTATGACACTGCTGCACTTACAAACACACAAGAAATACGCTTGTATCCATAAAACAAAATAATAAATAAGAGACTGGAGCGATATCTCAGCAGTTAAGACCACTGGCTGTCCTTGCAGAGGACCCACATTCAGTCCCCAGTACCCATATGGTGGCTAACAACTGTCTGTAACTACAGTTCTACCTTCTGACCTCTGTAGGCACTGCACAATATGGGTGCACTTATGTACATGTAGACAATACACTCATACACACAAAAATCATGAACAAAATATTTTTAAATAATAATAAATTGGGCTGACTATGGTGGTGCACCTCTTTAATCCCAGCATGTGGGAGGCAGAGGCAGGTAGATCTCTGTGAGATTGAGGCCAGTCTGATCCACATAGTGGGTTCTAGGCCAACTGGGGCTGCAGGGAGACCTTGTCTCAAAAAGACAAAATCATCATCATCATTATCATCATCATCATCATCATCATAAATAAAATATTTTTAAAAGGCTATAAAATGAAGGCATAGCAAAATGGAGAAATTGAAATAGAACTTAAAAAATAACACAAGGAAACCAGTTAATCACAGAATTAACACTACAGAAAAATGACTAAAATGTAGATGTGTGAAAAATTATTCATGAACTTCATGGAAAAAGCAAAGAAATGAATATAATAAAATATCAAATTGGACATATTCAAAAAATGGTAAATGAATTTAATAGGCAGTTAGAGTTAGATTCTGCCTATCTTTGTTTTGACAGATATAAAATCAATGTATAGCAGATAGACAACAGATGGATAAGTAGATGATCGATGAGAGAGATGATAGATAGATGATTGATAGATAAATAGATAGATAGATAGATGATAGATAACAAGAACATAGACAGATGATATGCAGCTTTTCTAAAATAATTATAGAACTCGGTTTTACAACGCCTGAGCCTTTAGCTCATTATAGTACAAATGGAACAGAAAGAGAAGTAGAATAAGACCAAGAGAAAAAGAGAGAAGAGATGGACAAAGAGATTTCATTGGTGAGCATTGCCTGCCTGCTCTGAGTCCCCATTCCAACCTTTGGAAGAGGATTGGAGATGTTAAACTTCTAACCCCAAGAAGTAAGAGGCCTTCAAGAAGGTCACTCCCAGGGCAGCTTCAGCAAACACCGATACTGTGTGCTGTTAGATTGCTTCACTGGAACTGTTTCATTTAACCCTCAAAAATGAGTCATTGAGGTGGGCATTATGACTACATTTGTTAGATGAGGAAATTAAAGCAAAAGGATGTTGGGCATAAAGCAAGGTGGGCCTAGCCAGGCCACCTGCTAGAAGGAATAGAGACATGGCTCCTGTGGGTGTGCGGTTCTGCTCTGGCTAGTTGTGAGGCCAGCACCTGGAAAGAACCTGCCTACCTGGGGACTGTATTTGAGACCCCACCCCATAAGGTCATTGGCTATCCAGGCCTATAAGAGTTTGTGCACCTATTCGATAAACGAGTTTGCAATGCCACAATCTTGGCCTGCTTCCCATTCAACTCCCGGAGTCTGCGGCTTGACTCTGCATCTACTCACCCCCAACCCCTCGGGCTGGCCCTCCAAAGTCCACTCTGGCTGGCCCCGTGTGGTGAGACATGACAGTAACAGACACAATGATAACAGGAGGCTCAGTAATTTGCCCCAATTTCACAGAGAGTACAAATTCATGCCACATTTCAAGTTAAGACTACTTTATTCCATAGTGTTTGCTCCTAAGTGTTGTGTACATGTCTTTGAAATCATTCCCTACAGTTGAGATGAATGTTAAGTTTCAGATTGAGAAGCCTCACAGTGAGTCTAGGGGTGGTCAGCCAGGGGAAGAAGCTGTACCCGGGATGGCGGCTGAAAGCGGTTTGAGGCAGCCAACCTCTAGGTCACCCAGAAGGGAGACAGGTGGGAAGACAAATACTCCAAAGTCCTGCTCTTCCTACTTTCCAGTCTCCGGCCAAAGCAAATCAGAGTCTCTTTGTATGATCTGAATTTTATTGTGTGTCTGATCAAAAATAAATAAATGTTGCAATGAAATGATCTGCTAAGTCCACGCATATCAGTGAAACGAGAAAACATCAATATTAGAGGTATAAAGTAAAAGGATAATTCACAAATTTCAGACAGAAAAATATAGATTAAAGAGAAGAGAAAATAGACCAACTTATTAGTAAGGCTAAATGACAAATTTGAATAAACTATAATTTAAAACTGAAATATGTGAACCAGTAATTTTCACCCAGACATATTCTTTCTTTATGTAAAGTTTAACATCATTTTCAAAGCTGGAACAATTTGCCAAGACTGTCCCCACTACCCCTCGAGAGCAGTACGCTCAAAGAAGTGAAATCATGCTGGGAAGGCGAAGTCAGGGAGCAAATTCCAGTTTTCTCTAGTTCTAGCTCCACACTCTGGCTGCTGCCAGCTTGGGGGCTTTAGACAAATTACCTGCCATCTATACCTCTGGGTCCCTGTCTAAAGAACAGTTTTTAAAGGATTAAGAGCAGTGTTTACCTCATAATATCAATAAAAATATCAAATAAGTTTGTATATTTAAAACTCCATTTTTTATGTGTGTGAGTGCCATGCCTGCATGGATGTTAGTGCACCCCTAGCAGAAGAGCTCTTTTTACTACTCTAATTAAATGTTACTGAAAAGACTCTAGAACAGTAAAACAAGTGTGGAAGAAGTAAACTTAAACATTCAGTTAAAGTTTAATTCTAGTTAAAACTTTTGAAATAAACAAAATGTTATGAAATAACTAAAACAGGCTGGGGAGATGGCTCAGTTGGCATGTGAGGACCTGAATTGGATCTCAGCACCTGCATAAAATCCAGGTACAGGGGGGCTGCAAGTGAGGGGTCTTGGAGGCTGGGCAGGGGAGAATGAAGAGACAGGAGGATCCCTGGCACTTACTGGTCAGTATGTCTAGCCAAGTCTGTGAGCCTCAGATTCAGTGAGAGACCCTGTCTCAAGAAAAAATTGACGTGTAGAGTGACTAATATGGCAGGGCAATGTTGACCTCTGGCCTCCACATGCACATGCATATATATGCACATGCACACACATACATAATCATCTACATGTACATGTGCACACATACAAACTTGGGATTAAAAGTACAATAATGATTTGGATAAATTCTATTTTATTATAGCAAACCTACCATGGAAGCTTAACTGTGAGGTTTGAATGTGGGTTAAAAGAGAAACAAAAATGGAAACTAACGGAGAGCTATACTAATTAAAATCTAACAGTGCATACTTTAAGACAGAAGAAAATCATATAAACAAAGTGACAAATTTAAGGTTAATCAACGTTACAAACTTCATTTAAGAATTAACAATTCCAGATCATTAGACACCAAATAATTTCATACTAAATCCTTAAAAACTGACCTCATTAATTTGTAAAAAAAAAAAAAAAAACTATAAATCAATCAGAATGACAAGATTTTATCATATTAATTGGGGGAAAGGAAATACTTTAGGCTACCTTAAGTGAAAAACATGAAATTTCTTCAAAAAAGATGGTTAATGTTCACTGTCCACTTGACACAACCTGGACTCACCAGGGGAGAGTGTCTAGGTGAGGGATTGTCTGGTTTAGGTCAGCTGTGAGATTAGGTTAAGTGAGATGGGAAATTCACCTCAGATGGGGGACGTCATTCCTTTAGTGGGATCCTGGGAGAGAGGGAGCTGAGCCGCAGCACACGTGCATTCATTGGCCCTTCTTCTGACTATAAGCATAATGTGACCGGCTGCTTAGGCTCCTAGTACTTTGATTTCCCACCATGATGGTCTGTCTGTAATCTGCACATGTAAGCTGCAATGAACCCCTTTGCTCTTCAGCTACTTTTGTCAAGGTACTTTGTCACAGTAAGAGGAAAA
Organism: Eospalax fontanierii; assembly: GCA_035773235.1. Taxonomy (NCBI): domain Eukaryota; kingdom Metazoa; phylum Chordata; class Mammalia; order Rodentia; family Spalacidae; genus Eospalax; species Eospalax fontanierii. Next base: position 25,008,413 of record CM069528.1, on the reverse strand, counting down.
GACACTAAGACAATGGTAAAACGTGATCAGTCTCACTTTTTCACTATTAACCTTAGCAAACAAAGGCTTGGTAATACAAGGTGACTGTGACAGTGAAATGTGAAACAAATATCCTTATTGGTTAGAGGTTATGTTTTCACAAGTACTTTGAATGTGGCCTATCAGTGCCTCACAGGTTTAAATAGAACCTTCTTTCAAGGAAATTATTCAGGTTTTGAAATTTAACCTGTTAATTGACACCAATGCATGCAAAGTTTGTGTTGCAAGAATATTCATCATAACAAACCAGAGCAGCCTATCCCAGCCCCCAAAATATAACCTGCTTTGAAAACTGTGGTGTATCCTAGTGTTGAAAACTATTCAGACTTGACTTTGAAAACAGAACAAGCGTTTTATAGGTCGACCCAGAAAAATTTCTTAGATTTAGAGCTGCTAAAAGAGAGGCATCTGTGGGCAAAATTCTACAGATGAGCACTTTTGTATTTAAAAAATATTCTTCATTTGGGCAAGAGTATGTAAAGGTTAGAGCTAGAGGAATGCTAGAGAAATTGTTAATGATATTTTCATTAAGGGAAGGTTAAAGTGTGGTATAAATTAATTAGCACATTTTAGTTTTCTTTTGTTGTCATATCCATATGCCACTTTCATAACTAACATATAGTAAAATTTTCTTATGATGGATATAATGGGAATATGATGGAATATCATGGGAAATGGATATAATGAAAAAAGGCTCTAATATTTCTCTCAGATTTCTATAGATCAAGCATGAACTGCCAAGAGAGTTACAAAATACTAACCTTACAATTGATTATATTCACTTAATTCACTTAATCCAAAATATTGAAACAAGTATTCTGTTCTAGTATTCCTGGAATATTTGTTAAACTATCTAACCATTTATAAATGCAAGGATTATTTCACTGATTTTTTTATGCATACGGAGACAAGAATAGGCCACTTTTCCATAGACATTAAATACAGTGCAGTAAAATTTGAATTCAACACATTCCAAGTTCAAATAAAAAAAGTAAGAAATATAACGTTCAGAAGCTGGTCCTCCATCCTAAACAAAACTACTGAAAGTGTAAGTTAAAAACATGAATTTAGATAACATTATAATGATGAAGACATTTCATGGAAAATTAGAGTTGTACAAAGAACAACAATCTGAGGCAAATACACACCATTAGTTGCTTTCTTTATCAAACTAGAACTGAGCAAAAACAAACTATTTATCTCAAAAGTCACCATGAAAATTATGAAGTTAAAGTTTAAAAATTAATAAAGCAGAGGGCCTGCAAGATGATGTAATGAGAAGTGTGTGCTGCCAGGCTTCATGGCCTGAGTTTGGTCACTGAGATCCACATGGTGGAGAGGATGGACTCCTGAAAACTGCCCTCTGACCTCCACACAAGCACGATAGCACACGCACACAAACACACACTGTCGCGCGTGTACACGCACACACACACACAAACACACACGTACACACACACGCATGCACACACACAGACAAATAAATGTAAAAAAGAAAGATAAATGGAAATTAGTAACAGAAAGTAGAGACGAGGACAATGCAAGCACCAAATTTTAACAGGAGGAAATATAAAGTTTTCCCACTAAATAATAGAAGACAAAAATGTATATATAACATTAGAAAATCATAATAACATTAGGAAAGACATAAACATGCTATAGAAAGGAAATTGTATAATGAAAAATCTATTTAAGTTGCAAAGGAACACCAATGCAATTAAAACCAGAGATAACGGAGGAGCTAGAGCAATGTCTCAGTAGTTCAGAGTGCATACCACTCTTCCAAAAGGACCTTAGTTCAATTCCCAGAACCCACATCAGGTAGCTCACCACTCCAGCTCCAGAGGGACTTGATGCCTCTGGCTTCTGAATGCACCTGCATTCACATGCACATACAGATATACACACATACACATACATGTGCATAGTGTATATTATGTTATTATATATATAATTTGGTCTTATTCATATATTTATATATAATTATAGTTCATATGCTATAAATCTTATATTATTAGAATCATATTCTCTATATTCATAATCCATGTTATGCAAAATTGACAACACAAATAAGGAAACTTGGGGGCTTGATAGATGGCTCAGTGGTTAAAAGCACTGGCTACTCTTGCACAAGACCCAGGTTCCATTCCCAGCACCTATACAGTGGTTAACAACTGTCCATAACTCCAGTTCCAAGGGATCCAACACCCTCTACTGACCTTTTTGGTTATTACACAATGTGGGTGCACTTACATACATGCAGCCAATACACTCATACACATAAAATTTTAAAATTAAAATATTTTAAAATAACAAATAAATTTTGAAAATAAGGAAATTTGGTATTCTAGTATGCTCCCATAGTAGAATTGGTCACAACAATAACATTAAACAAGGTAATTTATTCACTTAACACCACAAATAGAAAGTGACAGTAAATAAATCACAGTTGGATACATGTGCACATATATATTAAACTTAGCAATATTCATTTTGTATTAAATATGTACAAAGGAAAAGCATAAAAATATGCAAAGGGAAATATAAATACCCACTTAAGACCCTGGTTCATTTTGGCAGAAAGGAAAGGATGGAGGAATAAGACCGCAGTGTTTCTTCTCTATTTGTCATATTTCTTTTTTTAAAAAATCTGAGGGAGGAAGCCAGGCCCTAGAGAGATGGCTCAGTGGTCAGGAGAGCTTTCTGCTCTTGCAAACGACTGTTGGTTCCCCGCACTTCCATTGGGTGGCTTACTACCAACTGTAAGTCCAGTTCCAGGGGATCCAACAACCTCTGGCACCTGTACTCACATCACATGGTGCACATCACATGGTGCACATCACATGGTGCACATGCACACACTCAGGCACACACATACATACTCAAATAAAAATCTAAAAAATTATGAGGTGGGTCAAGGGATGTAGATCAGTGAAAAAGCACTTCCTTGGTTTGTGCAAAGCCCTGAGTTTGAATTATGAAAAAGAAAATGAAATAACTATTACAAAATATTAGATTTTAACAGGGCTGTTAGGTGGCTATAAGAATCAAGCATTTGTCTTATTTTTCATACTTTCAGGTATTTATATTTAAAATTTTTTCAAATATTACACAAAATTTTTAACAAAAACAAAGACTTCAGAAGTAATTTTTACTAAATAAGTATGTAAGTGAGAAATTTTCAAACCCAATTGTAATCTAAAAATTAAAATTAAATTGGGTCAAATGACTCATGACTCATGATGGAGATAGAAGAGTACACAATATTTGGAGGGAAACTCATTGGACAACTGTATATGAAACTTCAACTGTCTGCCTGCTGGCATGTGTGACACACACTGGAAAGTTACTCTAAGCAATAGTGACAGTGATGTAGACAAATCAGAACTGTCTTAGATAGTGAAGAAAGAGGACTATTTAAATATGATGATAGATAGATAGATAGATAGATAGATAGATAGATAGATAGACAACAGCTAAGTAGATAGGTGAGTAGGTACATGACTGATTTATAGATAGATGATTGAATAGAGAGATGATAGGTGGGTAGATAAATAATACATATAAGGTTAATGTATAGATGATGGATACATATATAGATAGATGACTGATAGAAGATAGATAGATAGATAGATAGATAGATAGATAGATGACAGAATTCTGTTAATGACAATTTTCTGATGACAGACTGGCACCTGATTTTTTGTTCTTTTGTGTGTCTATACCTTCTAATTTGTCCAAAACAAAACAGTTTTTCAACAAGATAATCTGAATATTGTTTAAAATTACATATATTTGTATATTTAGTAAGAATAAATTAATGAGTTTGCACATAGGGCTTTTGCTTCAAAGCAGTTTTAGAAAAAGTAACTTTGAACATGTTTCTTTTACAGCCTGTCTGTGGATTGGTCTTTCCATCAGTAAGCACTAAACATGAGAGCTTTGTTTATTCTCCCTGTCTCTGTTTCTGCCTCTCTCCCGTCTGTATTTTTTATGCTATTTCAAAGGAGCTGAGGTACTAATTAGAACCCACCATTCTCCTTTCTTACACAGTCAGGTTACTGAATTCCTGCTCCTCCTCTTCTCTTTTGCTATTTGCTGCTTGGCAAGTGACACCATTATTGATCTCATCTGGAGAAATTGCAACTATTTGCTTCTGTCTTTTTGCTAAATTATGTTCCTCTTGAGGGTAGAATCCTCTTCTTATTTACCCTGTGTTCTCAGCACAGTGCTGGACTCATAAAAACGCCCCATCCTGTGGTGCTCGAGATCCATGACCTCATGCATACTGGTGAGACACTCCCCTACTTACCTACATTCACAGCTCACAAGTTCCTATTCTTAGTCACTAGTGGTGATTCAACCTTGGGTCAGAGACAAATGATATTCTTAAAACATATTAGTTAACTTTCTGGAAAGGATTTCCATATGATCACCCCTCAGTATCTCTGGGTATTAGCCCCAGGATTCCCTGGCAGATCAAAACATGTGAATGCTCAAGTTCTTTATACACAAATGAGAGGAAAACAGACTCTTGGCTCATAGAACCAAATAATTATTGAACAAGTAATACACGAAAACAAAACTGCTAATGTCTAGGAAAGACCCGGGCACAGATTTGAGAACTTCTCTAAAGTATATTTTTACATGCTTGGTGTGTGTTTCATTTTGCACAATCACATACTGTGTGCCACATCATGTATTAATTCAAGTCTGCATCCTCAGAGAGGCGATGGCTTGTCACCTCCCCAGTACAGAGGAGGTGGGGTACTGCTGCCCACAGTGACCCACAGCAGAGCCCCCCAGTGTTTAGTTCCTGTTGCTTTGTGAACTGACCCACAGAGATGCCCCATTCATGTACTGAGCACTTGCCTTATATTTTTGTGCAAGGAAGCTATTAAACAAAGTTGCCTAAAGATAAACCAAGACCCTGAGTTGCAGAAGACAGCTTCTTCCATAACCTCCTGATGAGAGCCCCCTTTCCCAATGCAGCACCCTTCCTAGATCATCACCGATCATCGCCCCTCTGGCCTTGAGTGTTGCTGAAGTGCAGGTGGACTCTGCTGTCCCTGGGAAGGAGGAAAGCAGACTCCTCTCTTTTGCTGTTCAGTTGTTTTGAGTAGTGGTATGTTTTTAGGGAAACAGTACATATGGAACAGCACATTTTCCATAAATGAAGAGAACTATCCCCAGCCACTGCCTGTTCACAAGACGGATTAGACCCAGGACCCTGGTGGAGAGCAAGTCTCAGTGGCCCTGTCCCATCCGTTGGCTCAGTCGCCTGGCCTCAATTTGAGTCCAATTGCTTAATTTTCTGCACACCCTATGAAAGCCAATTCCCATGTCTTCCTGTGTATTCTTTATATTTCTCCATAATGTAGTTCCTGGCTGTTTAACTGCAGCAGGCTTTATGATAAGGGTACTTGGATGGGTTTTGTTGGTGATGGTGGTGCTTTTCTTCTTTCTTTCACCCTTTCTTTCTTTTTTGTTCGTTTCTTGGCAGTTGGCAGAGACTTAATTTTAAATGACACACTAAACCCAAATAGCCCCGAACAACTTGCATAGAAAGTGAGGTCTTTTCTAGGCTTGTTTTTAAAATATTACAATTTTTTATTAGGCAATTTTATCATTGTTATAAATAAGTAATTGTACTGGGGAGAAGGGATAATCCTTATTTAATTAAATTCATCTATACTCCCAGGTTGGCAGCAACAAGACATATGTGAGGCTGATACCCGCAGCCTGCCTCTTTGCATGTGCAATTAAAAATTCACTCTACAGTAGCACTAGCAGTTTAGTGTTGCTTTTGGCATTTACAAATTCTTTTATTTTGTGACTTTTTTTTTACCATACACATATGCTGGAGCAGATGTTGCTTATTTGTTGTTTATTCAAATCTGTAGGCTCTGGCAGCTACCGCCATTGTTCTGTACTGAAGCTTTATTCACTGCCCTGTGTTAGGACCCAGCGCCTGCACGAGGCTGTGAGAGGCTGCCTTCCTTCCCAGTAGGACGCCACAGTTATATTGCCCTTGTAGTTGGCTGTTTATACTTGGAAGCTTGCACAGGGGGAAAGGCAGCAACAACAAAGGGCTGGGTGGTCATGGTCGGGTGTGAGCCGGGGAGCGGGGTGTGAGCGAGGGAACAGGCACGAAGGTCATCTAGCTGTCCTCTGCTCCATTTCTGCCTGGTGGTCTCTGCCTGGCATTGGTGCTCATCTGCTGTGGGGATTTGGGGTCTGAGACTTGGAAGCATTTTCTCTCCTCTCTCTCTCTCTCCCCCCACCATATTATCCATGAGCAGGGTGTGTACTGCCTCTTCCCACCCCTATCTGCGACCTCTTATTTCCAGTACATCCCAGTTGGTTAATAGCCATGCTTAGCTACACAAGCACTGTCCAGCACAAACCTGTTTTTTTGTGTGTCAGTCACATCTTCAGCATGTCTTTCCTCATCCAGAATCCAGCCCTGGCTACCCTGTCTCGAAGGTAGCCACATTTTATAAAGTGGAGAATGTCAGGTCCGTGTTGACCATAATAAAGACCTGCTGATCCCTGGAGTCAGATGCCAATTTGGAGACATTCGCCTTCTGGAAAACCCCTGTCTTGGCCAAGAGGCAATCAATCAGAGATGTAACCACCTCCATCTGGCACGTTATGACATGGAACCTCACTATTAACACATTTGTGATTCATCTTGTCCCAATGAGTGGTGCCAGGGATCAAAATCCTCCCTCCCCATGGCAGCTGGGAGCATCCTAGCTTCCCAGCATGTGGAGTTAACACATCGGCTCCTGAGACATCGCAAGTAACAATTCTTTTAATTATCACACCTTCCTTCCCCCTCCCCACCCACTCCACAGACGTTTTGGCACCATGGGGATATTCTGCAGCCGGCACTCAGTGCTTTTCTTAATTGACTGAGTGTGTTCCAATAGCATGAAGTCTGGTGTCACCCACTACTGAACGAGAAAGGACTGTTGCTAGTGCTAAGTTCTGTAGATAGTCTACCCTATTCTTGTTTTGGAGACTTTTACTACAATGATTCTGTATTTCTCTTGCCTATATAAGAGACAATGTCATCTTTGGATTGAGTTCAAGATCTTTCACATTCTGACCTCAACCCATTTCACAACCTCACTTTCTCTCCATGTGCCCACACTCTGTGCATTTTGGGGTGCTCAGTACTCCTCCCCGCTGAACACTACTGTAGCTCTGAGGCTGTGCTGCTCCCTTTGCATGAAATTCACTTCTGATCTCCTTTTCTACAACTCAAAAATCATTCATCCTTTAATGCCTCAGCTCAGCTGCTGCCTCCTCTGCCATCTAACTCCTTCAGGAACTCCATTCCCTGGGAATATTCCAAGGCCAGTATATCCCAAACATGCCTATATTCCTCCACCATAAACCTTAACTCATTTTGTCTCTTAAAATTAGATGTACAGAGGATCTGGAGAGATGGCTCAGTGGTTAAGAACACTTACTATTCTTGCAGAGGACCTGGGTTTGGTTCCCAGCATCCACATGGTGGCTAACAATGCCCGTAACTCCAGTTGTAGGGGATCCTGGTCCCTCTTCTCTCTTCTGTAGGCATTTCATTAAGTGGTACACTTACATGTAGGCAAAATATTCATACACAAAATAAATAAAATTTTAAATTACATGTATGCAAAATACATGTTCCTAATTATCATTACGTCTTTTAAAGACATTCAGCATTCCACTTAGCAGTCACCTTTCAGGTAAGGGTAGGTGTTACATCTACAAAGGGGTTAGCATGGACGTTACAGGAAATAACAGAAGAAAACGTTGTTGAGCATTCTGTGTGCCAGGCCTTTTGTGTAAGCATGTGTGTACATGTTTGTGTTCACCCATATATGCATTTGTGAAGGCCACAACTGTCCCCAACTGTGTCTTCCCTCATTGCTTTTTATCCTACTTTTTTCAATGTTCTATTTCCTTTCATGATCCCCATCTCCCTGAAGGGTGATTGCAGGCATTTAGGCCAAGGCAAGAGATGTTCACTTGAAGATCTTGCCTTGATTGACGGCTTTGCCCATGTGCTGGAAGGCCCCCTCCCAGAACAGTATTCTTGAATCAGAGTCTATGTCTTCTCACTGCCAGGATCCAGTTTACATCATGTATATGACTGTTAGTCCACCTGCCAGTCTGGACTCAGCAGAACTGTGAGCTCTTGGCCTCGAAGACCCAAACTCCAGAAATGGAGCTGCTGTTGTTGTTTCCAAAGAGGATGACACTGGCAGAGGCATTCTTCCTCATTTTGTCCAATCACTGGAACATTCCATAATGAGGTTTCAATTCATGAAGGTCTGGGTGAGCTCTTCAGGGAAGCGGTATTGGCACACCCAAGACCAGCCATGCTTATCAAAGTTCTCCCCCAAATATGACAGTGCCACAGAAAAGGTATCCTCATTGGAGTACTTATGCTTAAATTCGTCCAGCACAAAGGTACTCCTGGGCAGGTGAGTGAAGAGGTCCTTGGCCTTGGACTCAGTTGCCAATGCCTGTTCACATTCATTTGTCTCCTCGGAGCTGGGCGCTGCCTTTTTCTCCTCTTTCATCTCAGACTGGGGCTTCTGTTCTCCTCTGCTGAATCCTTTACTTTCCTTTCAGTGAGGTGTTCTTTTTAGCCTGGTTCTCTCCAAACTTCTTAGGATCACACACAGCTTCACCTTCCCTAAGACAGTCCTAAGTGGGGCTGGTAAACACAGATGAGGAAACAGTGGTTGGTAATGGGGAAGGCCTGACCAAAACCAGGCTCCAAAACCTGTTCATAGAGCCACAACGGGGTGCAGAGAACTGTGCTATCAGCCAGGGTCGCTCGTTACCCCCAAGAAAAGTCCTTATCATCAAGTGAGCTTCCGGCAGCACCAGAATTCGCCTCACCTCTTCCTTGCGTTTTCAGTGGCCTGTTTGTTGTGGTGCACGATGCCCAAGGTGGGGACATCCAGATGCTGGCTTGGGGAACTGTGTCGCTCTCCGCAAAGCTCACCCATGGCATGGCACCACCTGACCTGCTCCCTCCTGAGTACTTCCCTGCAGCTCTTCACTGCTCACATAGTAAGGGGTGACATTGCTCTCACACAGGATCCATTGTCAAATGTTGGAATCTTGCCTGAAGGAAATTTGCAGAAAAATTAGGGGTTGCCATTGGATTGGCCAAAGTGGAAGTGGAGTGCGGAGAGCATAGAGACCTGAGCCCTGCTATAGCTAGCAGTGAAGAGGGCCTTGAGGGCCTCTTCAGAATACGTGAACAGGGTCCCTTCACCATGGGGATTCTGCAGAGAAACGGGTAGGGCTATCAGTCTCCACCTTATTTTTTTGAGGCACAGTTTCTCATTGACTCTGGAGCTTGACTCTGTACTTTGCCTAGGTTGGTGGGTCAGTAAGTCCCACTCCCTGGATATGGCTGCCCTCACCTACAGTGGGGGCAACCCAGCTTGGCTTTTACATGTGGATCCAAGCTCAAGTCCTCTTAATTTAGCAGCAAGCAGTTTATATACTGAGCCATCTCCCCAGCCCCAACGTATTATCAGCGCAACTTCAAAGCAATGGCTCCCTCTCTTTATTTACGTTTGGAGAGGACTAGGAATTGAACCTAGGACCACATGCATGCTAAGTGTGTGCTCTACCATCGAGCTACAACCCTGACTAGATTTTTAATTCATTCTCAAAACTACCATCAAAGTAAGTGAAATTTATTCCCATTTTACACATGAAGGTGCTGACTCTCAGAAGGGTAGGGTCCAGGGTGGATCAGAGTCACCCAGCTAATGAGCAGCTGAATTAGGACTCACCAGTTCATTTCATCCTAAAGCTTTTGCTTGTCAAAACGCTTTTCTGTTCCCTTGGCAAAAAAAAAAAAAAAAAAAAAAAAAAAATTAAAGTTGCTATCTTACATTATTTAAATATCACCTTAAAATAAATATATAGGTGAATCTAAACTTATGGTTAAACAGAGAAAATACTGATATATTTCTAAAGGTATATTAAAACCAAAGTATATTACCATGATTGACTGAAATGGTCCACATTTAAAAAAAAAAAAAAGAAGAAAAGAAAAGAACCCATAATTTATGACTTAACTAGGAGTTAAATTTAACTAAATTCAGACTTAATAATTTCTTACATATTATATTATTTACAATCATAATTATTGTAAGTAATAGTAATTCTAAGACACATTACCTGTTGAAGCTCCATTAGTCCTGAGAGAGCATGAACATGCTTAGCCTTACTGAAGTTAAACTTTGATGTTTAACAAAAGCTGTATTTCTGAAATATAATACTTTTTATTTTTTTACAAAGTAGTTTATGTCAAGTCAGAAACCAAGAAGCCTTTGTTTTAGCCTAGGATTGTTTTTAAAGGAGCCTAGAGAATAAATTGTTTACAATTTTTTGGCCCTGGAGATACCATTACAGAAAGAAACTAGGGTGTGGCCAAAGTCTTGTTGACTGATAAAAGCCTCTAAGGAGGACGTAAATGAAGGTCATGCATTCTAGGTGCTGTTTGTCTCACCTGTCAGGCGAAGATTGCATCAATAAACCTACACTATTGATTATGGAGCTTGTGATTTTCCAGATGTCCCAGCCAGCCTGCAGACAAATAGGAAGATCAAGGTTCCTCCTCCCTTCCAAGTGCCTCTTGGATGGAAGATCCCAGATCTTGCCTTGTATAGCAAACATCATCCTTTCTGATTAGCGAGAAACTCTAATCCCGCATGTAAAAGGCTGAGCATATAAGGCATCCCAATGGGGCAAGAAGTCATGAAGGAAAAGGTTTTAGAGACTGGGTTCTTCCTTCCATCCCTGATCTTGGTCTGGCTGCTATGGCCTTAGTAATTGGCATTTTTCTTCCTTGCTTTCTCTGGGAACATTGAAGCCAGGGGTGAGGCTTGGTCCTGTTTCTGGGAAGAGCATTGGAAGTGGCTCAGCTAGAGCAGCTGAAATTTTGATCAGTTTTTTCTGCCAACTCTGTCAGCTTTTGGTGCCCACACAGACCTCAGTGATGATGTCTGACATGGTCTATTTCCTTCTGCACAAGCAGTTTGTCCACCTGGATGGCAGTCTCACCAGTTTAATCCTGGCCACAGATGGATACACTAGCCAATAGAACTTAAATTATGTTTTATGAAAATGAAATCTAATACAATATGGGTTTATATATTTTCTAATTTTTAAAATAGCCTTCTTTTAAAAATATATGGAGTTAGCCTACAGAGATTTCACATTTTATCACTATTATTCTTGTTATATGGATAATATAAATTCTTGCTCTTGAGTTTAACTACTTAAGAACTAATATTTGATTTTTATTAATTATAGAGTAGACAGAATATGATTTCATAATTTTCTAAAGATCCTGACATCCATTAGCCTAGTAATCCCATACTAGGTAGTATCTCACTCAGACTAGAAGATCAATAATTAATGGGTGAATAGGACCAACAGAGACTTCTCAGAGGATGTAATTTTTTTTCATATAGGAAAAAATCCATCAGAGTCAAACTCTTTATTAAGTATGTAAGAGAAGGGGGGGGGTGAGAGAGAGACTCCTGATGATTAAGCATCAGAGGCTTAAATAAAAGCAAAGCTATGTGATAAAACTTCACAAACATAAGGTAGAGCACCACTGTAAACTCCTGCAGTGTTGAGTTGGTGGAGAAAGCAAAAGTTTTAGGCTTAGAGGAAATAAAAACTATATCCATCAGACTATTATTTTCAAATACTAATACCAAATACTTTATCAACTGAAATTGTCCTCAGGGAAATGAAAGAAGAAACTGAAAGTTTACATGGAGATACCGAGAAAAGAAGCAAAATAGGATCAAGGTAGTTTTGCCAGTCAGTTTGAGCAGGCACCCAGCTCACTGATTGGTCGTTGTGTTGATTGATAGCTATGTTCTAATTGTTTTTGTTGGCATTATTTTCCTTTTTTATAGATCATCTAATGTAGTCTCGATATATTTTTCAGGTGGTAAGTTTTTACACATTACACAAGCTAACAAACCCAATAATTTCAAATTACACCTAGCTTATTCCCCTCTGGTAAGTCCTCTGCTGTTCTAGCTCTGGATGGGAGGCTTCCTAAACCTTAGATTTCCCAGGGCATTATTCTTGGATTAGATTCTTTCTGTCCTAAAGCTCATGTCTTCCTCTTTCTTTCAGTGTTATCCTCATATATGCAAAGAGAATAAACTCCAACAGTTTAATTGGTGTTGAAAAATGCAAAATTTGGAACTAAACTTTGCCTTTGGTCTACCTTTCCTACAGCCCACATGTTGCTTCCCTTTGCTGGTCCTCAATTGCCATTTCAGAATATCTTAGCATCATCCAATTAGAGATTCCTTTGAATTATTTGTTTCTTAGAACTTTTCGTATGTGTGTGTGTGTGTGTGTGTGTGTGCGTGTGTGTGTGTGTTTGTGCGGTCTATACATGTTTATATGTCCTGTGTATATGTGTGGCTTCGAATGTATGCACACATTGCGGCTGGAGGTCAATCATTCTCCACCTTAATATTTTAAGACAGAATCTTTCGCTGAACCTAGAATTTGCTGATTTGGCTAGACTAGTGCCTGGAAAGCCCCAAGTGTCCTCCTGTCCCCACCTCCCAAGTGTTGGAATTACAGGCATGCACCACTGAGCTTGGTTTTTTCATGAGGGTGCTGGGAATCCAAACTTCAGTCTTCATGCTTATGCGGCAAGCACATTACCTAATGAACCATCTCGCTAGAGCCCAGCTTTTCTATCTTGATTGGCACCTTCGCTTTGATGGAGGGATGTCTCCAGCAGTTTCCTAAGAACTGTAGAGAAAAGGAACATCTTTTGAACACTCGGTATCTGAAAGTACTTCTCTCTTTACTTGCGCTCCTTGATGTGCTGGCTGGGCATCCACTCTGGACTCGCAGCTATTTTCTCCAGTGCGCCCGAAGACCTTGTCCCATTGCTTTCTTCATTCATGCTGTGCTATGGAGAATTTTAAAGCCTCTTTTCCTGTCTCTACTGTTCTAAAATCTCATAATCTACCTATTTTCATCCACTGGTCTGGGTGCTCTGGGCTCATTTCAATCACAAATTTATGATCTTCACTTTAAAATTATTTTTAAATAATTTTCTAACATTCATTTCCCTTTTTTTTCTTTTTTAAGTTAAATATCTTGAATATTGGCATTTATGAAATGGTTCTCTGATTTTGGCTTGTTTTTAGTTCTTTATTATTTCACTAATTTCTGGAAAACATTTTCAGTTTATCATCCAACATTTTTATTACATTCTGCTCTAGCTCATATCTGAAATGTTCCCCAAACACCCGCATGTAAAAGGCTGGTTACTAGTCTACGGTGCTGTTGAGACATGGTGGAACCTTTCCGGGAAGGGTCGGAAATACAGTCAGCACACTGCTGAAGAGGGTGTTGAGAGCTTGGTCCAATCGCATGTCTATTTGCTCAGTGACTGTCCTGAAGAAAATGGGCCTCCTGTACCGTGTGCCCCCACTATGAGGTAGTGTGCTACCCACAGCCTCAAAGTTAGAGTCAGATGAGCATTGATTGAAACCTCTGACACCATGAACCAAAATAAACCTTCCTTCCTTTTCGTCAGTTTTTTGTTTGTTTTTTTTTTTAGTTTTTGTCACAGTGACAGCTGACCAAAACAGACTGATTTCCACACACTTAGTTCTTACGAAGTTCATGTTCTCAGGATGCGTCCCCACACCATGCTACTCTTCTCTTGTGACTTTGAAAATATCAGTTATAGTTCTGTGTATGTTCACACACATCTCTGTATATATCTATTAGGTTTTCTTCTCACTGAGTAATTCTTGTATTCCTGATCGTTTTTCTCCATTTGTTTATTATGGTCTTTGTCTTCCCTGCTGGAAGTTGCCTTAGCTACCTGGAAGTCCTTGGTCACATGCTCCTGATTAAGAACGAAAGAGTGAAAATCTCATTAGAAATCCTGAATATATGGAGATATTTGTTGAACTTGAGTTTAACTACAGGTTGGTCTTGTATCCATAACTTTGAGGTTAACCCACTTGCGATATATTTAGATCATTTATCTTGAACTGCATATAGTCCTCAGAGAATATTCTTCTAATCTCCTGCCTAGAATAACATTCACTCATTTAGTGATCTGGGCAGCTAGTCAAGAGAGCTTAGAGATTTGGCTTTCAGGACTCGGTGTGTGCATGTTTGCCATACAGTGGGCACAGCATCAAGTCAAGGCAATTGGAGCCTCTGTTTTGGCCATATCCAGTGAACAAAGCTACATCATTTGGCTGGGTTGGAGGTAGATAACCGTTCAATATTATGGAGTTGGGGGAGGGCAGACTCAATCTGGGATCTAACTGCCTCCCAAACAGCTTTTAGGCAACCCAGTTATCTGCACAGCTTCCTTTATCTACAGGCATGAAAATCACTGCTATGGAGGGTTCCTACCTCATTTGATGGTTCTGAGTTATGCATATGGTTGGTTCTCATTTTTATTCTTTTTTCATATCCATTTTCCTTTAAGAAGCAAGCTAACTTATTTCATAAGTTTTGTAGCTCTTAAAACAAGGACCTACCTCCTTCCCTTACATATTTTTGTTCATTATTTAATTATTTACTTGTTTTATAACAATTGTATTAAGATATAATTATATGCCATAAAACTGACCATTTCAGCTGTGCAATTTGATGACTTTTAAGGATATTTGTGTGTATAATTATCACTACTAATTTTAAATTATTTTTATCATTCCATAATTAATCACAGAACCCTCATTAGCCATTTCTTCATTTCTGATGGCCCCTCTTCCCAGACTGCCACAGTCAGTGATCTATTCTCTATCACAATGCTTATTCTGGATAATTTGTAAATGGAGTCATATAATATGTAATCTTTTATGAATGACTTCATCATTTACAATGTTGAGACTCATCCATGGAATAGCCTTACAAGAAATGTGTTCCTCACTGCTTCCAAATAATATTCATTCATACAGATATCTTCATTTTATATATTCATCAGCTAATAAATATATGTTTTTGTTGTGCTCGTAACTTTAAGGACTGTAGCAGGAGCCACACCTTACAGGAAGGAGGATTGACCTTCTCATAGTTTCAGTTCATTATGGAGGGGGTGAGGCATGGCAGCATAGCTCAGGTCATGGCGCATAGGAAGTAGAGTGTGGCAGTAAGAGGAAGGTGTCAGAACAAGACACCTTCTAGCCACGTTCTGCCTTTGACACTTAGCACCCAATAATATATTTCGGATTTTAAATATTTTATTTATTATTTTTATTTTATGTGTATGAGTGTATTGTCTGCATGTATGTTAAGTGTGCCATGTCATGCAATGCCCATGGAGATCAGAAGAGGGTTTAGGATCCCCTGGAACTGGAGTTATGGGAGGTTGTTAGCTGTCATGTGGGTGCTGAGAATCGAACCTGAGTCCTCTGCAAGAGCAGCCAGTACTCTTAACTGCTGATCCATCTCTCCAACCCCAAATGTTCAAGATTTTAACTCATCAGTAGGTGAAATCATATTTTGGGTGAACTCTTTCATGATCTAAGCATCTCTAGAAATGCCCACGTAGACACATCCCATATGTGCTTTACTAATTGTCTAGGTGTTTCTCAATCGAATCAACTCAACAATTAAGACCGACTGCACCAGTAGGCATATCTTGCCAGGCTAATTGTTATATCTTTTTGGGTTGAAAATTGGATAAAATTGATGATTTCTTTTCTCTTCTAGTAGCAGGCATAGCACCTTCCAGCATTATGGCATCTAGCCAGTAGAGATGAAGCTTTGAGATCAGTACTAGTTTGATTTTTCCTTGTTTGTTCTACAACTCACTTATGCAGTTTCTTTAACAATAGGAGCTTGCTGTCAAGTTCTGGCGAGTAACCAAGAGCAATGGCAGTAATCAGTATTGTTTGAAGGTCTATAGTTTTTCCTTGGTCAAATACTATAGTAAAATATATACATATACTGCCAGGCCTGATGGTGCACACCTTTAATATGAGCTTTCAGGAGGCAGAGGGAGGCAGATCTCTATGAGATCGAGATCGAGGCCAGCCTGGTCTACATAGTAAGTTCCAGGCAAACTGGAACTAGGGAGAAATAGGGAGACCAGGGGCAGGGGAAATATATACATATATATATCTATATATATAGATATATAGATATATATATGTTTATATATATGTTTATATATATATATATGTTTATATATATATATGTTTATATATATACATATATATATATATAGAGAGAGAGAGAGAGAGAGAGAGATTAATTAAATAAAGTTACTATGAAATAGGGGACAATGCTCCTAGCCAGATACCACATGCTGGCAAATAAAAAGTTCAATGCTAGGAATGGATTCCTTCTTTTGGAATTATTGTTTTATTTGTATGTGTGTGTGTGTGTGTGTGTGTGTGTGTGTGTGTGTCTTTGTGTGCCTATGTGTGTGTGTGTCTGTGTCTGTGTGTCTATGTGTGTGTATCTGTGTCTGTGTGTCTATGTGTGAGTGTATGCCATCTATGTGGGAGTTCCTGAAGAGGCCAGAAAAGGATGTCAGATCCCCTGGAACTGGAGTTACAGTGGTTATGGGTCACCTGATGTGAGTGCTCAGAACCAATCTCAGGTCCTCTGGAGAAGCAACAAGTGCTTAGTTATCATTCCATCTCTGATAGAAGTCTCTTACTGTACATGTGATTTTCAAATATTTTCTACCGTTTTGTGAATTGTATGCTTGCTTTATGTATAGTGCCATTTGAAGTACAGCTTTACATTTTGATAAAGTCCAATACATCTATTTTTCTCTTTTAGAATGTACTCTTGGCTTCTTATCTAAAAAATCATTGTACAGAACAATGTGTAATGATTTCCTCTGTAATACCACAGCATTTATAAACTTAGGTATTATAAACTTGCGCAGATCCATTTGAGTTAGAGGCACAACTTTATTCTTCTAAATGTGGATGTTTGGATGTCAGTGCAGCATTTCTTGGTTGGTGTGCTCTTTGCCAATTGAATTCTCTTAGTACATCCGCTAAATAAATCATCTGTAAGTATACAGATATGTTTCCATTCCATTCCCTCAGTTCTCTTCCACTTGTCTGTCCATATACGAGTGCTGTACTGTCTTTATTATTGTAGCTTTGTAATCAGTTTTAGACCATGCAATGTAAGCCATTTAAATTTATTTTGTTTCACTAATGCCTTCACGAGTCTGGATCCTTTGGAATTCCAAATAAAATTTATAGTTCTTGTCAATTTCTGAACATAGTTGGGATTTTGATGGAAATTATATTGAATCTTAAAATCAATTTGTAGTCTATTGCCATCTAAGAATATTTTCTTCTATCACAATATGAATGCATTTTCATTTATTTAGCCATCTTTAATTACCACAGTGCATTGTAATTTTCTGGTAGAAGTCTTACAGCTCTTTGGCTAAATTTATTCTTTTTTTGAAATTTCTAAAGATTGTTGTGAATTTCATGCACTGTATTTGGATCACACTGAGAGTCCCGCTCCTGTCTGCACCCTTGTATTAGCTTCTCCACTGAATTCCACGTATTCTGTCATATACGTTAAGGCCTATCAAGTGAGGTTTATGTCCTCAAATGTCCTTCAGTGAGAGTCCATCCACTGATGCCTGGTTAAATGCTCTGGCATCACTCCCTTAACAAAATCAACTCTCCCTCTACCAGTAGCCATTGGCTGTCAATAGTTCACCAGCTAAAGCTGAGGCTTCTTACTGGTTTCCTCACTTCTGTGCTGGAGTTTTAGCCAGTATAAATTTGCATGGGTCTCATATACACTGTCACAATTGCTTTAAGTATGGAAAATGCTGGTTCTTACAGTCTTACCCCCTCTTTTCCAATGGTCCCCGAGCCTTGGGTGGCAGAGGTTTGATATAGGTGTCCCGTCCAGGGACACATACTTGGCAGTCTCTTATTCTCTGCACTTTAGCCAGTTATGGCTTCCTGGGTTACTCATCATCTGCTACACGAGAAGGCTTCTCTGCTGATAGTTGAGAGATGCATTAAAATTCATTCTTCCTCTTGTTCCACTGTGTTCCCTGAGCCTTAGGTGTAGAGGTTCCATTGTAGATGTGTCAGTTGGGGCTGGGCACGTCACACCTAATTCTCCATGTTTGACCAGTTGTAGAACTCTGTAATAAATTGTGTACTATGATCATGTGAAACTTATCTCAGGAATGCAAGACTATTTTTCTGCAAGAATATTTTGACACCAGAAAATGAGTCAATGTAATAAATATATAGTAAATAAAATATAGGAATAGTATGTTTATGGTCCCTTAAGTTGATGCAAGAAAGCATTTGACAAAATGCAACATTCTTTAATGATGAAAATCATTAGGAACAAATTAGGAATAGAACCATCTACTGTAGCATCGGTAGGCTCTCAGGGCCCTTGTTCCAGAAGAAAGCTGACTCTCCCTCGCCCAGCAGCCATCAACTGTCAATAGACCTCAGAGGGGGTCAAGGTGTTAGGACTTCATGAGTCCCTCCCCCATCCACATTAGGATTTTGGCTGGCTTGATCTTGTACAAGTCTTGGGCATGCAGTCTCAGCTTCTGTTGGTTCATGTATGTAACTGTGCTGTCATGTCTGGCAAATACTGTTTCCCTGCGGATATCTACTTCTTCTAACTCTGACAGCCTTTCTTCCCTCTCTTTCATGATGATCCCTGAGCCCTGAGTGAAGGGTTTATGATACACGCCACAGTCTCTTATTCTCTTCACTTGACTGGTTGTGGAACTCTATGAATCTCCATGTACGTTCAAAAGAAGCCTCTCTGAGGAGGGTTGAGAGATGCACTAATCTACAGGCATAAGCTAGAACTTAATGGGCAGTTTGTTACTATGTTCATTTAGATTTCTCTATGTTCTATGATTCAAGTACGGCAGTGTCTTTAGCAATAAGGTCTTACCTTCAAGTTCTAAAGGATAGATGACAGCAACAGCTATAGCCTCTAATGTTTGGGGTCTATGGGCCCCACTGACTGAAAATTCAAAAGGAATTTAAACCTTTTATATGTGTGTATATGTTTTAACAAGCTTCTGCAGTAGTTTTCCACGTGGTATTTTCAAAGGTCTTTAGTGTTAGTGTTAAGGCCAACTCTTCCACTTGGTCCACTCCTTATTTAGGAGTGTGCCTTTAGAAATTCTACCTATCTGAATTTCCCAAATTTCCTTTTGCCACTGATTTCCAGTTTCATTCTACAATAGAAAACACACTTTGTATGGTTTCAGTTTGAAAGTTGTCTTCTTACTGGCTGTCCTACTCATTTCAATGTCTTAGCTTAAAATATTATAGCCCAGATTAATGCCAAAAATTCAATAACATGTAAAATCTTGCTCCAATATTGAACTTGCATTGTTTCTCTCACAGAGTTATTATGAGAGTGGTGAATTCTGTCAGTTTTTGTTTAAACGGGAATATCTTAAACTGTGTTTTCCCTTTGAAGGGCAACTTCACTGGATAATAAATTCTTGATTGGCGTTAATTTTTTAATTTTTGAAAAACGCCATTCCAAAGCCTCTGACTTCCCCAGGAAGTTATGAGAAGTCAGCTCTTAACTGTATTGGATATCCCTTGTCTGTGCTAAGCCATTTTTCTCTTGCTATTTTCAAGATTCTTTATGCTCTGAAGGTTTCACTGGCAAATGTCCAACTGTGCATCTTTCTGACTTTATTCTACCTAGATTGCTTTGAAAGCTTATATTTGAAAGTTCTATTTTCTCAAAATTGGAAATCTTATGAAATTATATCCTAATGAATTCAGATTCCTTTCTCTGTCTTTGACTACACTTTGCGACGATGTCCCACTGTTTTCTGAGGCTTTGTTTATTTTTCCCTCATTGTTCTAGCTTTTTTTACAGATGGATAATTTCAGTCAACCTTTTACAAAATTTTTTATTCTTTTATCTGGTAGTTGACATCTGATGGATGTCACAACTTTGAAATTTTATCTCTTAGTATATTTTTATCTTAATATTCATATTTTCTTTAATTCCCCAAATCCTATTTCCTTTAATTTGAGGGTTTTTATTTTGATTTTGTTTTTCTGGTCTGGAACTAGTTATGTAACTGTGCAGACCATCCCAATCTGTCCTGGATATTACAGAGATCCACCTGCCTCCACTTCCTGAGTGCTGGGATTAAAGGCGTACATCACCATGCCTGGCTAAGATAAAGATCTTCTTAATTGCCTTGAGCAAATAAGGTTACCATCTTTCAATGTAGAGTTCTATACTTTGCTGAATCATGTCTTCAACAATCCGGCTTATGATCCATCTTCAACTTTCACTTTCCATTTGTACATTCTCAAAGTCATCTATAGGTGAGTGATTAAGATCTTAAAATTCTCCTGAGCATGTGCACAACCATGCAAACAAAAAGCTATGTATGCCATTCTACCCTTTGTTGGGGTTTATGCTTATTTTATTATAAAATAATCTATCTAATTGTATTTCAGTCAGGATCTATGTTTATTATAATTACCTGACTGGTAGTGAATAATGAATTTAAATTTTTCTGCTAGTACAATATTTGGTGGTAAGATACACCAGAAGGAAAGATATTCTTGTTTAAGGCCATCCTTCCTTTAAATCCCCATATGATCATCAGTCTGTTGTATTTCAGTCTCAAGCCAGAACCATTGATTATGTTTATATTTATGCTGTATACCCAACAGCACTCTGCCTTTCTGAATTGAAAGGTGGCATTCCAGCAATGCAGATCTTAGCTTGAACTCTGTCTTCTTCACAGCAGAACCATGTTAAGTGGCATTTGTATGACTTTGCCCACTCATATAAGCTTCATATTTCTTTAGCACCTATGTTCTTTCCTTTACCCTTCCAGTCAAATGTGCTATAGTTTATGAAGTTAGGATTATCTACATTTTCAGATGCTGAATTTGTTTCAGAGGAGTTAAGTGACTTGCCATAGAACAACCAGCTGGTATGCACCAGCTTTGGGAATTGAATCCAGATTATCAATACAAATGTTTAAAGACCACTTCACTATAGTACCCATATTCTTGATCTAGTCTAAACTATCTAATGCTTAAAACACCTGTACAACAGCTGTTTTTTTTATACACCAAAAGTAAGGGGAGTGAAGTAATCCACAAATGTTTTCCAACAAAATGATCTCAGCAGAGCTGGTTACTTTTCCTTCTGTGGGATGATGGAGGTGAAAGTGAGACTGATGCTCAACTTCAGCTCAATAGCTTGCTTTTAAAAGTAACTTCATTGGGGGTTTCAATTTGTACTTTAGTAGTTTAACAGATATTTATTGAATATGTATCTTATTCCCAGAGCTGAAAAGAAAACAAGGCTTCTATGAAAGAAAGATATGGCAGACAATTAATAGGTATATAAACTTCATGAATACATTAATTTTCTCCATTCTCTTGAATGTTATATACCTATATCCTGGGAACATCTCCTCATACACAATGCATGATTAGTAAATATTTATGGAATCAATTAAGGTAATTTCAGATGATTTCAAAGGTTATGTGCTCTGTTACTTTTCTGCTGCTGTGATAATACATGTGTTCAAGGGATCTTATAGAAGGAAGAGTTTATTTGAGCTTATTGTTCCAATGGGATTAGAGATCACCATTATGGGGAGGCATCATGGCAGAGGTGGCCAGGGCAGAAAGCAGAGGCTCACATCTTCAAACAGGCACAGGAAGCAGAGTGACTGGAAATGGAGCAAGGTTTAAGAACCCTCTAAGCCCACCCCAGTGACATACTTCCTCCAGCAAGGCCACACCTTCTAAGACCTACCAAAACAGTTCCACCAACTGGGAACAAAGTGTTCAAATACTTGGAGTCTATTGGGGACTCTCTTATTCAAAGCACCACAGAGTACTCCAGCATAGACAGCAGGTGGTACAGAAAGATTCTCTGAGGGAGAAATTTTGAATTCCAGTGTCATCTGAATTTACAATATCATTACTTTCTTTCCAAAACCTACTTCAGAAAATCATTGATAAAATCAGGGGCTCTGTTTATGTATTCACATCACCAGGATCCCCAAACTGCCCTTTTTATTCTTTGAGATAGTGTCAAGCATAAAAACTACAAATCACTATGAGGCCCATTACTGATGTTTTTACTACAACCAGCCAACAAACTAAAAAATGATTGCTTTCTTTAAAGTTCTATATTGTCAACTTGAGAATGTAACTTAGTTCAGGTTAAGGATCAGAAAAATTTTAGAAATTATCACCATGCAGAATTTAGTTCTGAGAAAATAAAGGGACGTATGTTCCCTGAACACACGGTGCTGATATGTGTTCATGTCCTCTGGACATGAATACAGAACTGACTGGTGAAATGTCAAAGAGTTGGTGTGCATGCTGTAATTGCTAATATTAATCACCAACTTGACAGGATCCACAACGACCTGAGAGACAAACCTCTAGGCATGTTTGTGAGAGTCTCTGGATTTGGTTATTGTACTGGGAAATCTACCCTAACTGTGGGCTGCACCATCCATGGGCTGGGGCCCCTGACTGAAGGAAGAGAGTGAGCTGTGCACCAGCTTTCATCACTCTCTGCTTCTGATTGTGGCCACACTGTGACCAACTGCTTCATATTCCTGCTACCATGACTTCCCCACCATGATAGAGTGAACCCTCAAACTGTGCCTCAGAATTAACTCTTCCTTAAGTTGATCTTGAGAAATATTTTGTTACAGCAGCAAGCAAAGTAATACATACATTTAGTGGTAAAAGCATGAAATCAGAGCCAGGGAAATATGTTTTATTAGGTATATGCCCTGAAGGTTCACAGACTTCATTACTCCCATTTTCATAATAAGTATGATAAAATCCATCCATCCTTGTGATGTGTACAGAATATCATGAAAAATAGTGGTGTGAGAGATAAATACATGAGAGTTGTTTTTATCATTTCTACTGCAGTCCTCTCTCCTCTGTGCAAGACAGGAAGACCCCTGGTGGATGTTTGAAATAGCAGAGAGGACCAAATCCTAGCTAAACTATGACTTATTTGTCCTTTATACACATATTCATGATAAATTTTATGTAGATTAGGCATGGTAAGAAATAAAAACAATAATAAAATACTGGAGCAATGACAGCAATCAGTACAATGCACCATGACTTATGTAAATATGCACTCCTCTTCCTCCTCCTCCCCTTCTCTCTTTTACGGGTTCCATACCTCCTCGCTTTCAAAATATCTTTTTGCACTCAATTGCATTTTCAGACCAAAATGACTGTGGGGATTGAAACAGCAAAAAGTAAATCCATGGATACGTGGGGACCACTGTGACACGCTTTCTTTTTCAACAAACTGATCCCGGGTACCACTGTGAGGTTGTAAACAGCTGGATCGAGTCCACTAGAGAGGGTGGTACATGTGGTAGGTGAGCCCCTCCCAGTGGAATCTGTCTGTCAACTTATTCAATTCTTAAAGCACTGGCACCTTCTGGGAAGAGGAGCCTGGAGAAGGGAGGGTCCTGTGGTTACTCCTACAATCTCAGTAGGTTTGAAGCTCTGCTGTAATTTGAATGAAAATAATGGAACAATTACCAATGATAGACTTTGCAGAGGTGACTAATATAAATGAGCTTTCCAATAGTGAGAATTTCATAGATAACCTACCTAAGACAAACTCAAACCTTGCATTTTAGATTACCAAAGATGCCATATCTATAGTATTAATCATTTCCAGGCTAAGCAAGAGGATCCTTGAAACAGAAGCAGGAAGGATGCAACTGCAGCTTTAGTAGTGGGGTAGGGAGGGTGTCTGGGCATCAGCAACTTTTAGCTCCAAGTACCACACAAGTACCTCAGGTGAGAATACTGCTTTGCTGATTTACCCACCGAACAAAATGCATCCAGGGGCCTCTTCTCAAAGAAGACAGATTTATTTGAAAGAAATTTTGAGTCAAGAAAGACCTAAAGCAGATGTCCCCAAAGCCCCATCCTTACTTGGGTTGTAATGCACCTGCTGGGAATAACACAGCTGTGACTTATCTTTGCATACACAGTGTCATCTTCCTGCCCACTGCACCAGAGCATTTTCTCTGCCTCCCCAACATTAACTTCAGCATCTGTGCATATGGTAAACACCCAAAAACATTTATTGGGGAAACAAATGATCAAGTAGGTTCATAAATGAAGCATATTCCCTTCTGAAGTTAGAAAATAGAGTAGGCTATTCTTTAAACATTATTTTCTTTATAAAGTTATTTTATAACAGTACGCTTTCCACATTTCCAGGGCAGAGGATTAGATTCCAATGAATCAAGCCCTGCCATTCGCTCCAGAAAAGAAAAAGTAATGATGAGAAGCAGGAATAGAATTTAATTTTCAGTGTGAGAAGGCAAGGGAGATTAAGCATCCTAGACCTTTCTTTAGGGGAACTGATAAAAAGCTTTGGGTTTAAATAGAGGATGAATTGGGAAGGGGGTGAGATGTGTGCATGATCAGACTGGGATCTGGTTGATCATTATCTCAATTCTTGTTGAACAGTTTTCAAGGGCATCAAGGGCATTGCCATTGCTCCCACTACTTACTGCAGGGCAATCCCCATTCAGTTCCTGGGTAATTGCTGCTGCTCACTGGGGCTTTGCAGGATGTTTATCTATCAGGCCCATAAAGGCAACATTTAGGTTCCTATAAGGTGATTGCCCCTCTCACCATGGAGTGATCTGCCTAGAAGATTCCACTGGCCCTGGAAGGTGTAGGGCAGAGACTTAGTTGCCACTCCAGGGATCTAAAACGTTGTAAAAGTTGTGAGTTGGCCATCTTCACATTATGGTGTCCCTGTAAATCTTGAAAATACCTTAGTTATTTGATACCTTGAAAAGGGTGAATTATCAGTGGCAGATACATACTCCTTAAATGATTTACATGTCTAAGGGAACTTTACTCAACGTTTAGAGTAAAACAGACATATAGAACAAAGGAAGAAATGCCATGTTTTATTGTTTATATTTGCCCATCAGTGATCTGAAGAGGCAGAGCTTTAGCAGACATGAGCTAAGTCCTTTTCACAATCGCACCTGAAATTAAAAGAACATATTTCAGATTCTGGGACTAGAGACATAGCTCGTCAGTTAAGAATACTTGCTGTGCTTCCAGAGGACCCAGGTTTGGTTCCCGGCACCCACATGGCAGCTAACAACTGTCTGTAACTCCAGTTCTAAGGGATCTGTACCACATCTGATCTCCACAGGCATTGCACAACACAGGTGCACTTGCAGACAAAACATCAATAAAAATACATATTAATAAAGAATCACAAATGGAATTTTTTAAAAAATATATTTCAATTCAGCTACATTGAATATTAATAAGAAGAGTTTTTATTTAGCAATATTTGGTGATAAAAAGGTGCAGTAAATTTGGTTGAGACTTGTTTTACATCTATGTCTAAATCTGTTTTTTTCCCCAATGTTAAAAGGAAACTAAAGTGATTCTAAATCAAAGAGCAGACAGAAGTTCAAGTGGGTTGTAAAGTTGGCAAAAAATATTCTCTGCCAAGAAATAAAAAGAATTCGGTTTCGAAATCTGTTACAGTGCATGCTTCTAGTTTTCCTTTTGTAAGATAAAGGTTTAGAAAAAAAAGAATTATATCACTATTGAACACAATAAAACATGGCATATAAAAACAAAGATATTTAAATGGCTCATCTGAAATTAGGCCAAAGATTATAACACCTTTGATCTGCCGGGAGATTGCTGTCATGCCTTAAGTTCAGCATATGAACCTGTGTCCAAGCCCTGCCATTGACTGTATGTCACGGGGCCTGGCTGGGCTACTCAAGCTAGACACAAGTACACTCCTCTAATACATTTTTATTTATACTTTACTATTCACAGGTCCATGACTGTCTTTTCTAAACTGTGCTGCCCTTGATATTATGGATGTCACAGTGGGATGAAACTGCTTAACTTGGTACTTTTTCTGTAGCCGTTATTCGTAACTCTTCTGAACACTTTCTATCATTTGAATCCAAAGTTTCACATGTCAGTACAATCCTACTGTGAAGAGGAGTCAATGTTAAACAAATATAAAAGGACAGTTTTCCTTTGTAATAAGTAGCTTCAGAGTTTATTTGGAACATTTAACTTGTTGATACAAAAGCACAACTCTCTCCTCAAAGGGGAGAAGGGGTAGTTTATTTTCAAGCCAAACATGAGCGACCATTGCCTAGGAACACAGGTTCCCCAAATTCCGTGTTCAAGCCTGGAAGTAATTTCATGAAGTTTTTATAGTAACAGGACAGAAAAAAAAGATCATAAATCAGGACAATTTTCACATGCATTGGTGGAAACATTAAGTAGGTAGTTTCAGCAAAAGAAAAATCTCACCCATGGGCCTTAAATGCTATATGATGACACTCAGCCTTTTGGTTGGTGGAAGCTGGTAGTCTGCGAAGTTAGTACACTCCAAAAGGATTTATCTGTTAGTCACAGGATGTTAAGTTAGAAACAAAGGTGAGCAAGGAGTGACTATTTAGCCCAACACAAATGGTAACTAGGATCTGGACCCACAACCTTCCAAACTCTCCACAGTTACTGAAGTTCTAATCAATTGATCAGCCTTTGCAGAAGGCTGAGATTCAAGATGCAGTGTTTCTGGAAACTTTCGTTCACAGTTCCCCGTGTTGGCCAAGCATCACATCTTGTGATGTGCATGAAGGGGCCATATATTTATTCCCACATTGCTAAGAAATGCCTCCTAGCATCTGTTATAGATGAGGTTGAGTAGTAGGCAAGAAGTGCCATCTTCAAGAGGGAAATAGCTGGTAAAGTCAATAAGGCAGAAACTCCTGGATCACATCAAACTACTAGGTACCATGATCCAGATCTGACTTTTTCTTTTCCTTTCTCCTCTATATCTGACATAACATCTACATGTGACATATAATAGGATTAAACACTTTAAAATAAAATAAGCAAGAACATTTCTTGGCTTAACGGTATAAAGATAACAGATGAAGATTTTTTTTTTTAAAAAAAGGAAAGAAGTTTAGCTGTGATCACTCCCCTGTGAGTTCAGCTGTGGTCCCCTCCATGAACCTGGATCTGTGATCCCCTTCTGTGAGCTACTGTTGTCATGGCCTCCTATGAGCTGGAGCTCTGGTTCCATTCTGTGAACCTGCAGTTGTGGTCCTCTCATGGGAGGGGTCTATTTCCATGAGCATGGGGCTGTGGTACCCAGCCAGAACCCATAGTTCTACATTCCTCTGGCGGTAGACTAATGGTGGAGCACATTGGAGAACGGAGGACATCCCGATATTGTGCAACAGTTTCAACCTTCCTGCCGGGCTGCATTTCCCACAACCTCCTCCTCTGAGGTCCCAGTTTGTGCATGACAGTGGCTTTGACTCTCTGTTGGGCTTATCCTGAGGATAAGTGAGGTTTCTATCATTTGCAGATTCTAATCTCAGACTGACTGATTCTCTAGACTGAACTTTCTATCTCCCTTGATGGCACTGGTCTTGATTTCATGTGTGGTTTACCTTAAATTGAACCTTTATCATATGTTTTTAATATATTTTATTTCTTTTATTTTTATTTTATGTCTTTGAGTGTATTGCCTGCATGTATGTAAGTGCACCTGTGTCATGCAGTGCCCTTGGAGGTCAGAAGAGTGTGTCAGATCCCTTGGAACTGTAGTTACAGATGTTGTTAGCCACCATGTGGGTACTGGAAAGCAAACCCAGCCCCTTTGCAAGAATAGTCAGTGCTCTTAATCACTGAATGATCTCTCTAGCTCCTGGACCTTTACCGTTCTTAGGTATCAAGAGGTTTTCCATCATCTTTCTATTACTCTTCTACAGACCCAGTACATGTTCACCTGTTGCTATATAGAAAATGTAAAACACCAAACTGAACTTCTAGAGATAAAAATCACTGTCTGGGAAGCTAAAAAAAGAATTAGTACTTGAATAACTAAACTGATATAACTTTCAAACTAAAAATATGGAATTGTATCTTAAAATGTAAATTTGCAATTCAATATATCTAATATAATTTGGGGATATTTAGTGACAAAACTGTAGGACCAATCTCAACAATACTGTGAAATTTCTAACTGTAATGTAAATTTGGCATGCATCTTCCTTCCAAGTTCTCCAAACTATACAATGTTTTTCAACATCATCTTGTTATTTTTAAAAAAGTAATGCTAATAAAAAAATGAGATTGAGTATATGTTTCCCCTTGTATTTTTAGTTATTTTTACTCCATAACCTATCATTTATATTTAGAGGATTTAAAAAATCTGTTATTTTTTAATTTTCCATTTTTCTTTTAGCCAGATTGACCTTATAATCTGTAAAATGGCTAGTTCTGTTGTAAACATTGGTCTTCAATATTTAAATTACCACCCTATGTGAAATAACTACTTATAACTCTAGTAAAGATTGATCATAGTATTGAAATTATCATAGCTCTCAATTGTGGATACTGTCTTGATCTGATTTATGTTGATATCATGCCAGATTCAGTTTGGAAACGTAAAGGAAAACATTATAGAAGAAATTACATAACAACCATAACAACGTAGTATTTATTTAAATTTTGTTTTAGCAAGAATGTCTTCATTTACATATCAAATGTTAATAACATTGATAGAAATCAGAGACCAAGCCTGTTAGAAATAGAAATTTTAGAGGTTTTGGAGACATACCCAAAGATTTATTTTTATTTTAATGATTAGAAATGGAAATGGAACTCTAGAAGAAAATGATCGTTTTTCTTTTTATATGTTTAGAGTGGTATCTTACATAGGCTTGTGTTGATATAAACCTTGACAGACCATTTTGTTGATTTTAAAGTGACAACAGTAGTCAAATATGTCATTAAAATCCTTAAAATATTTATTTTTTAATACACACACATATAAAACGTATCCAAAAGCACAGAGAGAGGTGATCTCTTTAAATTCTTAGACTAAAGAGTTTATGATCTCAGGAGAGCAATCTCCCATAGAAAAAAAATTGAACCATGGAGCAGTAGTAATCATCTCTTAAAATTTACTTATATCCTCAAGCAATAGGAACCAGAATTGAGACAAGGGTCAAGGAAATGACATCTTGACAAGAACTGTATAATTAATAGATCTTGCCTTATAATTTTTTTCTTTAAAAATTTAAACTTAAAAATATATAATTTTCTCAAAAAAAGATCTAAGACCATTAGTCATATCTACTTGTTTTGTCAAAAGGGTCACATTGATTTAATGACTTCTCTTTGTCTTTTGCCATTATTCTGTTCCTTTAATTGTCATACTGGACATGTGGCCAAGCTAATTTAGTCTCTTAGAAAGGGACATTTTCCCTTAAAATCTTAGTTTTGTTATGAGCCAAGAGGAAGTTGAGCTATTTTAACAATTCCAGTTTACATGAGCTCTTACTTATAAACCAATTATGATACCAAGTAAATTATTTTTACAAAAGACATAAGCACATGTAGACAGTGCGTGCATTCACAATCATACAGAAGACAGATTTCTAGCAACCAGAATTTTTAAATTACTCTTTGTTGAGATGATAATGAGGAGGAGGAGGAGGAGGAGGAGGAGGAAGATGATTTTATTATTTTAGTTTTTGTTGACTTTTTTTTTGACAGGGTTTCCTAGTCACAGCCCACCTGGAAGTTATGATGTGAAACAAGGTGGCCTGGATCTCACAGAGATTCATCTGCCTCTTCCTCCCAAGGGCCAAGATTAAAGGCTAATGACACCAATGCCTGGTGTTTTTTGTTGAGATTGTATTGCCTCTAATCCTCATTGAGGAAAGGAAATCAGCACAAAAATCATTAGCAAACTTATATGCCCATGATTTTACCTGTAGTCTAGCCTTAATAAAAACTTTACAGTTAACAGCTATATATTAGGAATATTTTGGAAAAAAATCATATGGTTTTTTAAAATTTCTATTATATAATTGAAATAAAATGTTAATGAATATACCTATATTTATTTGGAGCTGTTTTAGAAGGAAAGCCTAGTCAAAATCTATATAATTAACATTAAATTTTATAGCTTAATGAAATATTTATCTCATGGTTGTAATGAATGCTGTTTTGTATAATCAATTTTTAAAATATTTTATTACTTATTCTATTTAATTATTTTATGTGTATGAGTGTACTGCCTGAATTCATGTGAGTATATCCGTGTGGTGCAATGCCTGTAGAGGACAGAAAAGGCATAGATCTCCTGGAACTGGAGTTAAAGATGGTTGTTGGCTACCATGTGAATGCTGGGATCCAAACCCAGGTCCTCTGCAAGAGCAACCAGTGCTCTTAACCATTGAGCCATCTCTCCAATCCCTAAACAATTAACATTTTAAGGTTTTGTGAGGCACTTAATAGACCAGAAGATAGCGTTTTAATAGACTTTATGTTGTTCAGAATACTGTACCCAAGTTTGTAAGGCAGTGTATTTATCAGACCTTTTAATACATCAACAAAATACATTTATAAATCAGCACATGTGCATTTCAACTGGGCATACTAAAATTAGAAGTAAAAATAATAATTTTAGCACACACACACAAATAATTTTTAAAAAACTTGCAATGGCCACAGTTTGTTTTAAAATATTGTTTTGGCAGAAACAACACATGAAAACAATAATCAGAGACACACATGACACAATTACATGAAATCTAGAGGCACCCAGAGCAGGAGGAATGTAGACAGTTTATATCCCTGTCTTTAAGATATGGGAAAGGTTTAGTGGCATAAAAGATCCAAAGGTGAATCTTCCCTACGTTTTTCTCTTTTTAAGAGCTAAATCAGGGGGGTGGGGGGACTTTTACGGATGAAAATGCTTTGCTTTCTCACACAGGAAGGAAGCAGGCAAGTCTCCCCATCTAAGCTATAACACCACAAAAAGCAGAAGCAATCAGGAACACAGGGAACGCTTTCTTACATCCGGCTAAGAATAAAGAAAAGTATAAAGGCAGCACCACGCGTGCTTCTGGGAGGAAGCACTTCCCTCGCACACCTCAGGCTGCTCACTTAAAGGCAAGGACTGGCTGAGGCCATCTGGGGATCTGGTCATATGTACCCAAGAAAAGCCATATATTACTGCAGCCGTCCTGGGAATAAGTGGGTTTCTCTCCAAAGAAACAGAAGCAAAGGAACCTGAAATAATGCAAGCTCTGCTCAGCAGGGTAGATCAGCCAGGAAAAAGAGAGGGAAAGTCACCAACTGGTGCCTGGGAAGGAGCTCAGTAGGAGCACCAGAAACTCCAACAGTGCCAGAGACACAGCTGCCATGCGGTCATCCTTAGGAGCCTGAGGAGTTTTCCTAAGTTTTAAGGACTTCCACTCAAACCAAAACAAGATTCATGGCTTCAGTTGCTGAAAGGCATATTAGGACTAGGTAGTAGACTAAAGGTATTTTAACGTAGACTTAAGCATGAGAATTCTAAACAAAGAGCTGCTCAAAAAGAAGAGATGTATATCTGAATG
This sequence comes from Eospalax fontanierii, assembly GCA_035773235.1. Taxonomy (NCBI): domain Eukaryota; kingdom Metazoa; phylum Chordata; class Mammalia; order Rodentia; family Spalacidae; genus Eospalax; species Eospalax fontanierii. Next base: position 24,976,849 of record CM069528.1, on the reverse strand, counting down.
TGTGCGTAGTTTCTGAAGGGGACGTGGCCGTTACAAATGGGAATTTTTATACCAACATGGAATCTCTCCTTTGCTTTGTTTGTAGATTTTATATTAAAACAGAGCAGAATCTATTTGCCTGTAGAATTTCACTGTTAGTAAATAAACAATGAAGGACAAAGAGTCAGAGAGGAGAATGGGGGTTACTTTCAGAAGTCACCATTAGTTTTCATATCACCTCCCAAAAAGGTTTTAATTGATTTACTTTTGTAATATTTCCATTTAACTTGCATGTGGTTTTTAAAACTTGTATTATTGTAAATTGCCAATTTTATTATTTATTTTGCTTTTTCAGATAATTTTGCATTAAAGCAACTGCTCATTTGTGAGTTTTTAAAAATTTATTGCCTAGAATTTCTAATTAAGCACGCAAAATCAACTAGTTTACAATGAGTAAGTGTTCCTCGTTGAGGGGAAGTTACCTTTAATTAGATTTTTAGATTTCTTTTTAAGTTTGTAAGTTGAAGAACATACTCATTGTGAGTGGGTCAGGCAATGAAAACCATGGAACAGAATCACCCTGTGAACAAGGAAAGCCAGTTTATTAGCAAACTGTTGGGCTACCTCTCAGAAACAAAAATAGCCATTAACAGAAGGGGTTGGATACATTTCATAGACTGGTTAGAAACTTGGGTAATTTTCCATGAAAAAAGTCAACTGGGGGTGACTTTTGGAGGGTGAGGGAGCTGTAATCTCCTGATAAACAGGAATTTGTATGACACCTCTTTTCTGCAGAAACCTGGTCTCTGCTGGAGTTTGGGGGGAGGGGAGGATGAATCCTGTTTTCTGAGAAATGCTGAGTTGAAGAACTTCTTAGGTGACATACTGGGGAGCTTAGCTGTACTAGTACCATTTTGGGAACCTAATGCTCATCCAACCTACAACCAGCTGGAATAGGAAATATCTGTTTTTCTTGAAACATTTCTCCATTCCTTAGATTAGATATGGGAAAAGTGTCCAGAGACAAAGAAAAAGAACAAACAAAAGACTGCCAGCAGGTGTAACAAACAAACGGTCAGAAACAAACATCACTTCAGAGGTCTAAAAGCAACTAAAAGCCAAACCAAATGTTGAAATCAAAATACTTTCAAAACAAACAAACAAACAAAACAGATACCTAAAAACAAACACTTTAAAAGAAAACCAAAACCTAAAGGTATCTTTTACATAAGATCATTAAACAACAAGCTAAGAATAAACAAATGGACCAAGGCCCAAACCAAAGGACGTTCCAGATGTAATGGTCTAGGAAAATGAGATAAAGACTTTTATTTTGCTGTTTGTCCAGACTTCAAAGCTTGACCATCGTCCAACTCCTCCTAGCCACACACCAGGAAAAGAGTGACCTTGAGAGTCACAAAACAGGCCGGGCCACACCCCATGTGATGTTCTGATCTGGGAGGGACATGTGCAAATAGATAACTCCCTGGTCTGTTTTTGTTAGGCTTGTGCACATGGGAAACTTTGTGAAATGCTTAATTCTTATTGAATGTTGCAAATTGTGAACAGTCCCCGATCCCGAGACCCTATAAAAGCTTCTTTCTAAGTATGATTAGGGTTCGCTATAAGCAGTCCTGGCCAGTCAAAAATAAAATACCTTGCTATTCCATCCACATGGTGTTGGCTTTTTATCTCAACCCATTATACCAGAAAACCCCAGAAAGAACTCACCACAATCCACCTGAAGAGACAACACCAAATCACTGGACTCAATGAGTCCACGTGGGTACCTAGCTTCCATTCCGGTGACTCCTCTGATGAAAAGTTGAACCCTCTGTGGGCCTTGTGTTGGGCACCATAAATATTGACACCAAAGCATAACTCTTACCTTAAAGGGGATAAGAGATAGTTTATTCTGAAGCCAAATATGAGTGATAATGGCCTGGGAACATAGATTTAGGTTACTCCAAATCCCATGTTCCAACATGGAAGCAGTTTCATAGGTTTTCTTTTTTTTTTTTTGTAGAGTAACAGAACAATGAAAAGTCATAAATCAAACACATTGATGGAAATACTAAGCAGGTGGTTATGGCCAAAGAGAAATCTCAGGTACATGCCTCAGATGCTATCTGATGACACTCAGTCTTTTGGTAGGCAGAAGCTGATGGTCTGCTAACTTAATACATTCCAAAAGGATTTACAACTTTCCAAACTCTCTGCAATCACTGACATTCTAATCAGCTGATCAGCCTTTACAGAAGGCTGAGTTTTAAGATGAGGGTTTTTCAATATATTTTTCTATTTTATGTGTATGTGTGTATTGCCTGCATGTATATAAACACACCCATGTCATACAATGGAGGTCAGAAGAGGGTGTCACAGACCCCTGAAACTGGCATTATGGATGGTTGTTAGTTGCATGTGGATGCTGGGAATCGAATCTGAGTCCTCTGCAAGGGCAGCAGTGCTCTTAACTGCTGAGTCATCTCTCCAGCCCCTTGATATGCAATTTTTCTGGGAACTTTCATTCACAGACTAAACCTGTAGAAAACAGAAGCATAGCCTTATATCTTGCTACCTTTTCCCATCAACATGCTGGCTGAGTACACATACCATGGATGAGTGCTTATAGGATGTACCAATATGTCTACCTTCTGTCATCCAACTTCATTACTAATTTATCTTATGTCAATGCTTGGGAGGTGTTCACTGTAAATTATAAGTTTCTAAATGATGTGTTACGAACAGTATTCTGGGGTGTTTTTTATTTCTATAAAAATCAGAATAAAAGGATATTCTTGGTAGTTTTCAGGACCGTCTATTTTTATCTTTGGTCTGCAGCTTCTATGCTGGGTGAATGCCTCAAAGACTTGACTATGTCTTTCAGCTCTGTTCGTTATGCTTCCAGTTCCTTCACCAAGTAGTCAATCAATAAATGGCAGTTATTCTGTGACTAACTGATAATATGAAAAGAAATTTTATCTGAATTTGAAATGACTTTGAATATCAGTGGCCAAGGAAAAATCTGCCATGAAAGACATTCTTTAGAGAATTATCAAAATAGGAATAGATGAACAGAACACAATCAGATGTGGAGGGCAATGGTCCAGTCCTCTGTTCAGCTTTCTTCCAAACTTGAGTGAGTTGGGACCCTTAAAATTCCAACCCCTTTTTAATTAAAGAGATTAATTAGAATTAAAGTGGAAAGGTAGACTACTTTATAAATTCTAAGCTTCCTGGTTGATTTACTAGATGTATCATTCTGGTAAGAAAAGTATTCAAAAGGCATTAAATGAAAAGGGGTCATTTGCTGACGTGAGATTCAAGGAACCACAAAGAAATGAGCGCCACCTGAAAGCTTGCCAGACCACAAAGCCATAACACCTTCATGTCTGCAAGGCCAGGGGCATCTGCTAAAAGTTGTAGCTTTGTATGAGAGACAAGGAACTCTTGTCATAAATGTATAGTTATTTTCACAACGTGCCCTGAGGTCGGTGGTGAATATGTAGTCTAGGTTCTTTCTCTTGCCCTTCAGTCTCCTAATCCTATTGGGAACTCCCATTTACTAAACACCAGGTAAAGTTTGGCACACAGATCCAGGCAGAAAATGATGGGAGTGCAAGGGGACGTAAATGGAGAATACTCAACACACAGGGCCTAGCTGGCCTCTCTGCGATGCTCTCCGCCTCTCACACAGCAATGAGTCTACATCTGTCCTCTGGAATGCAGCTAGGGAAGAAATTGCAAGCTTGCTACTTTAATTTTATTTCTTTATTAATTTCTTTCTTTATTTTGTGGTACTGATGACCAAACCCAGTCCGCTGCATGCCAAACAAACATTCTGTTACCAAGTCACAGCCTCTGGGTTTGATTCTGGTAGAAAGCTTCGTTCTCTAGTCTGGTAGCCCATTTTCTGCCCTTCCCTTTCTGGACCCTCGCTTTTGATGAGCTGGGCTGCCCAGTACAAGGAGCACTCTTAGTACAGTGCTTGAGCATTTGACTAATTACCCATCAATCAATTAGTCAACTTGAACAATGATAAGGTTTGCTCCTAGTCAACTTCAGAAGAGAAAAAAAAAGAATAGACTGACTATTGCTGGAACTATGGTAGCCAAACCAGTGTAGAAATTAAGATCTCAAAGATACTGATATTATGAAACCCAAATCTACCTATTATTTCAAAAGGTCGTTCATCCCTGGAAAATTCTACTTTGAAATATGAGATAGCCACCAGATCCAAATTAAAACTTATCACTACATCCCACTCCTTTCAGTAATGTCTAATAAATAATTGTCCATGTAGACAAAGAAGTTACTGTTTAAACAATAGATTCATATAAATGTTCTCTTTTCAAAATATTTAATTAGATTAAAATTCCAACTTGCTTCATTTCAAGGTCTTGAATGGCTAACTGCTCCCTGATCCTTCCTTGCCACTAAGCTCCAGGCACATTTGGCCTCCTGCCCTCCCTCTGGGCACAAGCCCAGTTTGTGGGTGAAGGGAGTTCAGGGCAGACATTATTGGGTCACTCTTCAGTGTAAACGACCCTGAAGGATATTTAATCAGTTTTCAGGGTCCATGCCACTATGAGATTCTTTTTATTTTTTCTTTTTCTTTTGTATCACTACTTCTTTCCTTTTGTCAAATTTTTCTCATTAAAAATGTATTCAGTTTCTTGAGAATTTCATACAGTGTGTTTTGATCTTATTCACCCTTCCTCTCAAACTCCTTCAAGCTCTATCTGACAATCCCTTCCCACCCAACATTGTATCTTCCCTTTTGTTAAAAGACCCATCAGGGTCCATTTTGTGCTACACATATATTGTTGGGTGTGTGGCCATTCACTGGAATGCAGTCAACCCATCAGGGGCAAGACTCTTAAAGAAGACTGACCCTGCCACTGACCCAGTTCCCAATAATTCATTAACTAGGCGGGGACATGTTGCTTACTTCCTCTCTCAATGCTGGGATTTTTCTGGTTTGATACTGAGGGGTCCTTGTGTTTGCTGTCACAAGCATTGTGAATTCATCATACATGCACAAGCCCCATTGATGACTCTTCTCTTGTAGTCATCCACTGCCTTTGGCTCTTACAATCCTTCTGTCCCTCTTCCGCAATGATCCCTGAGCTTTGGGAGGAAGGGATGTGATATAGGTGTCCCATTTAATGCTAAGTATTCCATAATCATCTATTCTCTTCCCCTTGACCAGTTATGAGCCTCTGTGTTAATCACCATCTACTGCCATAAGAATTTTCTCTGATGAGAGTTGAGAGATACTCTAATCTGTAGCTACAGTGTTATCATTAGGAGTCCATTTAATACTATGTCCATTTGGCAGAATAATAGTAGTAGATTCTTTCTACTACTACAGGGGGCTCTGACCTGTCTAATCACAGGTTCTTGAACCTGATAACAGTACCAAGTACAAGTTTTGCCTTATGGGGAGAGCCTTAAATCTAATCAGAGGGCAGTTGATTGTGTCACTATTGCACCAGTGGGCATATCTTTGCCAAGCTAGTCATTATTGAAGCTCACAGGACTTAAAGATGGGTAAGACTGCTGATTATTTTTCTCCTCCAGTAGTGTACATAGACCTTTCAGCACTATGAATGCTAGCCAAGAGGGATGAAGCTTCTAGGTCAGTCAGCTTGATCTCTCCAGTTTCTATGTCCGACATGTGTAGTGTCTTCAGCAATAAAGTCTCACACTCAAGTTCTAGAGGGTAACCAAGAGCATTGCAAATACCCTGAAAGATTTGGAGTCTGGAACTGGATTTTTGTTAGCCTGCAGTATCTATTAAGGATATTGCTGCCCTGATATAAGATAACGCTATTTAATCTCTTTTTATATGTGTGTATTTTTCAGTTCTGTTCCTTTAGATAACTTTGACTAATATAGGATATATTTTAGGAAGTTTCTATAGCATTAGGTTTCCATATGATTGTTTTTCAGAAGCTGTTTAGCGTTAGGTATTCTTCTCCATGCCTTCTCCCACGCGCTCCTCCATTTAACCCTTCCCACTCCATTATTACTGTCTCCCTTTTTATATCACTGCATTCCGTATTCTCTTCCTTGAAAGCCAACCCCTCATTACCTCTTATTAATTTTCTGACCTCTGTGGGTATTGCAAATGCAACTTAGGTTTCTGAAGATGCAAGGCTAATATCCACAAATGAGAGAGAACATGTGATATTTGTCTTTCTGGGTCTGGGATAGCTCACTCAGAATGACTGTCTCCAGCTCTATCCATTTCCCTGCAAGGCTCACAATTTCATTTTTCTTATTGGATGACTAATATTCCACTATGTAAAGGTACCACATTTTAACTATCTGGTCCTCAGTTGATGAACATCAAGGCTTCTTCTATAGCAATGAATGTAAATGAGCAAGTATCATATCGTGTAGTTTTGAATAAATTCAGCATGATTTACTTAGAGTCAGGCAGGAAAGTTTAGTTTCAGGAGCTGAGGTAGAGCCTGTCTAGCATGGAGTAATCAAGAATGCTTCTCTTCGTACCTCTGTGTATAGTTCCATTCCACATACAGAGCCTGTGATTATGTCAGTTCAGTCAGAAATGTGTGCTTAATATTGGATTGCCCTGTTATCCTTCCCTGTTTTGAAGTCAAAAAACGAACATCTTATAAACTAAATAAATGACTTAGTTGGTATCTTTGGGAAGTTTGTTACAGCTCAATGAGATCCTGGTTCTTTTCTGTCAATGATAATTTGATCTCAATTTTGAAATCAGCTTGTATTGTTATGGCTTTGCCAAACAGTCTTGCTAGGGGGCTGCCAGCACTGTGAAAAGAGCAGGGTGCTGACCCAAGCCAAGAATGCAAATGTGCACTGGGTCCCTCAGGGCCCTACCCTGTTCTCAATACTGTGCAGACAGTGTCAGCAAAGATGCCTGCTCTTGTGGAGCTTATGCTTGTCTGGGTTCTGATCCTGGAACTGAAGGAAAGGCAGAATGTTAGTGGTTTTGCAGAAACGTTTCTGAGATAGAACAAGGCGGAAGCCAGAACCCTGGCAGGGCAACTTCCATCTTAGTAAGATTTCTGCAGCACCTTTTGACAAGTTTCATGAGCACTCAGCTGATGGTTTTAGATATTTTTATTTCAAAACATTAGGCTTTCCTCTCCTCCTCCTCCTCCCTTCCCCTCACCACCTCTGATTTCTTCTTCTTTCTTATTGTTCCAGGTTTTTCAATTTCTCCTTCATTTTTCTGTCAGAATAGCTATGTTTCTTAGTCATTAAAAACATCCTTCTCCAGAATGAATTATTTGACTTGATACCATTAATTACTAATTAATCAATTTTCTATTATAAAAATAATATATGATTGTGAAGATATTTTAGAAAATAAATACCTATGTAATCTGATAATACAGAAAGATAATTAGACTGCTTCTGTGTGCATTGATCTAGTGTACTTTCATTGAGCACATGTACATAAGTATGTTTTGTAAAATGATAACAACACCCGTTTTATATCCTACTTCTCAACATACTGTGAATTCTTCATAATTACAGGACAGTACCTGTAATTAAGTGTGTGTTTGAAAATAAATGTGTTTTCTCAAATTTTGATATTGAAATTGTAAAAAGTAGTTGAATAAGATCTATTCTATGCCTTTCAGAAAAAAAACTTTTAACGTTTTTAATAGTTTATGATATATTTGCCTTGTATTTTTCCTTCTGTAATTCAGAAGACACAGCATGTTCTTAATGTTAATTGCTGGAACTATAAAAACTTTTAAGTATTTCAAGTTATACTTATTAATATTGAAAGCCAAAGAAATTTAAAGTATTGCTTTTCTAAGTAATAACCATTCGTTCACAGTTTTTCACTTGCCATTCAGCTTTTTATTTTATGTTCTAGAATTTTAGATCTAGTAACCATTATTTTTGATATTTCTTTCTCTTTGAAGAATATCCATGATCACTTGCATTAAGTTTATAGAACTGACAGTTCTTTAGACTTTCCCTTGCTTGGCCTCTCAACAGGCTCTCCTTGTTTGGTTGGCTTGTATGCATCTTGGATTCTCCTTTTCAGGAACTGTGGGTGCTCTTCTTCCTAAGCTTTCATTTACCTTAACTGTTGATTCATATGACTACTCGGAATTCTACAGAGTTGTAACAGTCCCACTTTAAAACAGAGCTGATCTACCTCTACTGTCTTCTACCATCTGAGATAAGAATTTGCTGACTTGTGACTGAGCAGGAAAAACCTTCCCGATAGGTCCCATGAACTTTTTATAATATTTCTAAAAGCATGAATACTGCTTCCTCTAGAATCCTTTCAGATAATTTTCTTTAAAAAATGTCGCATCAATGAACATGGATGAGCAGACTTAGGGTCCCCCAGAGAGAGGCAGGGTGAAGAGACATGCCTACACAGCTTAAAAGAACTGTTTTCAGAGAGAGGGTTAGCTAGACATGGTCTGTGAGACTTCAAGGAACAGAGACATTACCAGGAAGTTGGAAGTGTTACAGATCTGACTCACTATTAAAGAAGCATTTTCTGAAAGCTGTAATATTCTCTAGGCACATAGAAGTGTTCCCTGTCACCAGAATGTGTAAGCCCTAGCTAGATGATATCAAATGGTAGATAACTCCATCTTGACTTCTATGGAGGCCTAAAGACCAGCCCATGAAGATGTTTTTGAAGCATCTGAAATTAAGTTTTCAGACTGCCTTTGCTGAACAGCCACTGTTGTGGGAGCAGACCACAGCTGCCTCCTGTTTTCCTGCCCCTCCTAAGGCTGTCTGCATTTGCCCTACCTGTTATGAGCACTTCAGTTTTACGGTGTGATTTAGCCTCACCAATGAGCTGTCACAGATTTTTCTAGCTTAGAATAATGAATGAGATAGGACTTGACAATGGAATCTAGTGGTGAAGATCATTGATCCCCATCTAAGGTTAGACCATGTTTCTTGTTCTGTTTGACTTCTCCTAACATGCGCCCTGTCCCTCGCCCCCTTCACTTTCATCCTCCTTTACTATGTATTTCAAATCCACAACTTTTTTTTTTCTCCAGAACTCCATGTACTCAGACTAGTTTTAAAGTAGTTCAGAAGCTTTTCTTATCAGCACAGTCCTCCATGGTATCCTTTCAGGTTGAGGGGTTTTGTTTTGGTTTTTTTTTTTAAACACACACACACACACACACACACACACACACACACACACACACACACAAACATCATTTTGCCCTTATTGCCAGGTTCTTGGCAGAGACTGGGCTTCTCTGTCTGTGGTTGGTGTAATGCTGCCATCTGGTGATCATTCAGACAAAGTTCCTGAGGCATCAGTTTCCCACGCAGGAAAGGTTGCAGTAGTGTTCTCGTAGTATAGCAGTCCTGTCCCAGCAGCCCCGCCCAACCGAGAGGGTAAAATCGCAATCTCTGAAGACAGTAGTGTACTGCAAAAGTTAATTTCTAGTGGATGTTAATATTAATCTCGTAGTCAAGAATGATATCTAGTATGGTAGCAGTAGTTAAAATGGTGCTCCCTAGAAAAGCTTACATGGAGTCATATAAGACTTTGATGTTTGTATATTTTTTGCGTGTGTATTATCGAATTTCATGCTCACTATAACCCGAAAGCAGCATAGCACCACCACGTTCATTCCTTTCCCCACAAGGAAACGCTCAGAGAGGGTAAGCAGAGTGCCCAGATCACACAGTTCATAAAATAGGAGAGTCAGAATCTGAAGCTAGTGCATCTGGCTATAATCTTCCAGGTGATTCAGCTGAGGGTCCCGGTGCCAGTGACCTGCAAGGTGGAGAGGCTAGCCTCCTCGATCCTTGGGATACACAGAATGAGGAACCAGCAGTTGACCGGGGCTTGTTGAAATCAAACAGGGAGCAGTTGGTAAAGTGTTCAGTTTGTTTATCCAGTTCAGAACAGAGCCCTGACAGTTTGGAAGGTTTGGGTCCTAAGAATTATCTAGGTGCAAGCTGGGAAGTCAAGGTCCCACATAAGAGTAGGAAAGCTGTGGGTCCTTGGGAACAAGTGCCAAGGAAAGGTCCCGCCCTGCTTCTCCCAGTCACCATCCTCAGTTACTGGCCTGCTACTCTAGAACCACCTCCTGCCAGAAGCCATGTTGCCTTTTAGGAAGTCAAGCCATCCCTTGGGCTGCCTATTAACATGAGGATATGGAAGAGATAAATGATGTATATTTGTATCTGTGTATTTCCTTAATAATCCACCATAGCCAGCCTGGGCAAGGTAATTCCTCATCCTTTGTCTTTCTTTTTATTTTCTTTTTGGTTTATTTATTTTTATTTTCTTGTGTACGAGTGTATTGCCTGCATGTGTGTAAGTGCACCCATATTGTGCAGTGCCCAGGGAGGTCAAAAGAGGGCGTCAGATTCCCTGGAACTGGAGTTACAGATAGCTGTTAGCCACCATGTGGGTGCCGGAATTCGAACCCAGTTCTTCTCCAAGAACAGTCAGTGCTCTTAACCACTGAGCCATCTCTCCAGTCCTTGTCTTTTTAAATTCTTATAGCCCTAAGGGAATATTTAGAATTTGGAAACCAACCGTTTAGCTGTTAATAATCTAGTTGCTGGGATGGTGCTTTATAAGGACTAAAAGATTTTTAACCTCCTGAAGAAACTAACCCACCAGTAAACTGGCCCACATTTTGCTTAAATCTCTCAGAATTGCTCAGATGCATGCATTTGACTTCTAAAGCAAACACTTTTTCATTCCCTCTTTTCATGAGGGAATCATGCACAGTTCTAGTTCAGTCTCATCACCAAAGTGAAATCTCAGTCCTTTAGTGAATTTACTTAAATTCCAGAGGGTTCACTTTAGTGGGATTCAAAGATTATTTGTGCTTTACACAAGATACATTTAGTAAAAAATGAAAAATATCGTAGATATATACTTCTTACAACAATTACTCCTGTGGTCTACAGACCTTGTATTTGTGGCTGTCTACAGTCAGCCCTCCATATCCTAGAGGGCTGCATCTATCTCTAAACTTCAGATTGAAAATGTTAGAAAATACTGGTCTACATAGTGAGTTCTAGGTCAGCTGCGGCTACAGAAAGACCCTGTCTCAAAAAGAATAAAATAAATGTCTACATCAAGCTTTGAAATGATATAATCATAACTTTATCAACCTTGTACATAGTAAGAAAATGAGTGATTTCCCCCCCTAACTTGAAAAGGACCTGAAGAATTTTTAAATAATATTTTTATTTATTCTTTGATACAATATATTTTGATCATATCCATTCACCACTGCCTCCTCCCCAGCGCCCTCTAGTGCCCCACCCCATCTCCTGGACAACTTCAAGTCCTTTTTTGTTGTTGTTAATAAGAATCTGGAGTCAATTTAGTGCTGCGCATATAAACATGGGTGTGGGGCCATCCATTGGGTCATGGACAGCCTACTAGTGTGCTACATCCACAAAGGAAAGTGACTTTCCATCCCTCATCAGCCATCAACTTCCAATAGCTCTTCCACCAGGAGTGGTGTCTCAGGGACCCCTCCCTCGTGCATTCTACAACCTTTACTGGCCTGATCTTGTACAGGTCTTGTGATGGTAAGCATAGTTGCTGGGAGTTGATATGTGAAACAGCCATCTTGTGTACAGAGGTCAGCATTTCCCAGCTTTCTTCTCCATCTACCAACTTCTGTATTCTTTCTGATCCCTTTCATCAAATGTTCCCTGAGCCTTGAATGGGGGAAGTTGGTATAGATGATTCATCCACAGTCAAACACTCACAGCTACTTATGTTCAGCACTTTGACCAGTTATGAGCCTCTGTATTAACTATTACCAATTGTAGAAAGAAGCTTCCCTATACAAGGCTGAAAATAACACAAATCTGTGGATATAGAATAAACAGTAAGAAGATAGTTTTGACAGCACGTTCATTTCATAAAGCAGGCACAGAGGGCCTATGATCCTGAGGAGAAGGCCTCGTATCAGAAAGTGGTTGGTTACTCCTATAGCCTTCATGCCACTATTGTACCAGTGGGCACATCTTTCCAGGTGGGTCAGTATTGTAGCAGGCAGGGTTGAGTGCTAGGTGAGATCATTGATGTGTTTTCTCTCCAGGCAGCTTGCATAACACTCTCTAAAACTATGTAAGCTACCCAGTAGCGTTTCCTGATCGGTCAGTCAAGTTAGATTTCTCTGTATCCTGTATTCAAAGTGAGTGGTATTTCAGCAATAGAGTTTTACCACCTACTTATAATACACAATATACAACCAAGAGCAACTGGAATAGCCTTGTTTATTTGGATTACTCTAGGTTCTCCCTGACCATAGGTATCCTATGCCTGAAATTGAGATTTTTATTTAATGACCCACTTCTTCTAGGAGCAGCATTGTCTACCCACACAGGGTATTTCTGTTCAAATTATTTTTAAATATCATGTTTTAATTAGCTTCAAACTAGTGAATGTCCACTAGACTTCTTCAAATAGTCTTAGCTGGGCTCACCCACCACCTACCCTCCCATCTTCCAAATTCTGCTACCCCCACTTAAGCCTTTAACCCTAAGAATTCACCCCTTTCATTTCATGTTGCCTGTGTTCTACTATACTCTCTACTGAAGACTTTTTAAAAAGGCATTGTGAGCATCACACATGAGTATAGTCTCTGCACCATTTCAATCCCTCCAAGTCCCCCACCAACTCCTCCACATCCCCCACCTCCTCTCAGTTTTCTGTCCCCTTCCTTGATTGTTACATATCCATACATGTATATGAAGGGAAGGAGGGAGGGAGGGAGGGAAGGAGAGAGAGAGAGAGAGAGAGAGAGAGAGAGAGAGAGAAAGAGAGAGAGAGGGTCCATTTAGTGCTGCTCCTGTGTACCTGTGTTTAGGGCTGCCCATTTGGAGTTAGGTAACCTCTTAGAGAGCCAGTCCCTGGAGAAAGCTGATTCTCTCTCCCTCTCAGCATCCACTGATTGCCTGCAGCTCTTCATCTTGAGGTGGGACCCTGTGAAATTTCTCACATGCACCTTGACATGTCAACTTGTTTTGTCATTATGCAGATCTTGTTAGACTACCCTTCTGTGGAGATTTCATTGGTGTAGCACTCTGATCGTGCCTTCAGTAATGGTAGATTTGAGTATAACAAGAATAGCCAAGTCTTAAACATATCATAAAAATTAGGTATTATACAAATATATTTCCTATAATTAATATTCATTATTCTCTTACCCATGTTAAAGGTTCCCCAAAAAGTACATGTGATAGTTAACAGAACGCATCTCCTCAGTTACATCTGTATAAATCACTAATTTTATAATAATAAGGATTTGTTTTCATGGACTTTTGTAGGTTTTTCTTTTAACACCACAATACATTGTTATCATTTTTGCTTATATAATCAATTGTGTCGTGTCCTGTGTCCATCCTGTCCCTCCATCCCATCCTAACCCCCTACCTAGGATTAGACCCGAAGCTTCACAACTGCTAGAGTCCTCAATTATTTTTTGAAAGGAGTTAAATAATTTTAAATGTTTGATATTTACTCACAAGCTTTCACTTTCTGTCCTCAAAGGAGGTCACTTACTTATCTTTCCTCCGAATTGTTTGCAAGGACACTTCTCCCGCCATCTTTGTCTCTGTTCCCTGTGAGTGTAACTTGCCTTTTCACTGGGTCTGAGTTTAAAGCTTTTCTCTCTACTGTTGGTATTGAACAATTTGATTCTGTTGTGCCTTGGTGTGGTTTTCTATATGTTCTATGTGCTAGGAGTTTGTTGAACTTCTAAACAAACTTTTCTCTCAAAGATTTCTTCAACTGTTCCCAAAGCGTTTCGGAGATTCCCAGTCACTCTGTACATTCAGCTTCTCAGACCTGTCTCACAGCCCACTGCTATGCTTTCCCTCAATTCAGTTCTTTTCTTCCATGAGCCTGTTTTATTTAGAATAGTTTCTATAGTTAGACCATCTTTTCAATAGTTTTTTTTCTATTGAAGTCTTTAATTTGCATTTAATCTTATCCAGTATAAACTTTATCAGAGACACTGTAGTTTTCATCTTCAGTTCAATGTGGGTCTTTATACATATAAAGACAAATCCATGCACATACATACACACACATACCTTTAAAATTGTATTTAACTTATTTCATCTCAGTTTTAGATTCTTGGCCTCATGGAATCCATTTATAAATGTCTTAATGTCCTTGTAAGATCTTTGTAACATCAGTACCAAATTCTATTGTATTATTATTTTTTTGGTCTTTTTGGAGACAAGGTCTCTCTGTAGCCCCAGCTGGCCTAGAACTATGTAGACCAGGCTACCCTTGAACTCACAGAGAACTGCCTGCCTCTGCCTCCTGAGTGCTGGGATTAAAGGTGTATGCCACCACTCCTGGCTCAGTACCAATTCTTGATTGGTTTTCATTCACTAAATTTTTCCCTCCCTGTTATGGGTTAAATTTGTCTGCTTTGTCTTTTTTTTAATTAATTAAATTTGTTCTGTGACAGTTTCATACACATCTATGGCATATCTTTAATTGTTCTCTCCCCCGCCATCGTCTGTCTGCTTCTGTTTCCTGACCGCTCCACCCTCCTTGCCTACAGTCTCTTTCCCACATTCATGTTGGGGTTTCTTGGGTTTTTTGTGTGACCCACTGATTTTAATTAGTGCTATCTATATATCTGGGTTGAAACTATCCATTGAAGCCTGGTGGATTGATCTGTGGGTGCACATTTTACGTCTGGTATCTTTTATTAAATTAAGTGCTGTAGATTTAACCTCATGTGTGCTAAATATCACTGGATTTCTAAAATATATTCCTGTGCTTAGGTCTGGGGGCAGGGGTGAGTTACTTGGAAACACTGATTCATTTTGGTCTTTTTCATTTGGTCTTATTTAACTGTTCTGGAAGCAGAACAGTTTTCATTCTCAGGCTACTTAGTTTCTCACCTCTGAGTCAAGACTCTTCTGTATTGTGTCTACTCTCGCCATGTCATGTGAATTACGAAGTTCTCCAATATGGTGGGAGGAATTCTGCCCTGTTCTTGGCCCTGATGACTGCTGAGCCCTGTTTCCTGCATTTCCTTCCGATGGCTCCTCCCTCGTGCTGGGTCTTTGCTCACGAGGTCTAAGAGCTCTTCTCCATGCAGTTCTCTCACTCTCTTACTCTGCTCTGTGACTCTAGCTAGCTTAGTATTCCCAGGTTCTTAACTCTGTTTTCTTTATTAAAGTTGTCTTCAAGCCTCTGCCTCAGTTGCCATTTCTATACTGTAGCTTGTCAATTGAAGGCAGAAATCTGGGTAAACACGGGACTCATACCTCAAAGCCTGCCTCTCAGGGATCGCTGCCTTTTAAACTTTTTTTCATATGGCAAAGAAAATATACTTCCAGTTACTTCAACCTGCGAAAAGTAGAAGTCTCATTTAGATCTATCTTCTGTAAATATTTTCCACATTTTATCTTTAAAAGTGCAACAGGAAGACATGGTTAGCTCCTCTTGCCCTCCAAATTCCTCAATCTCGCCTGAATTTAGACTCATAAATTTTTGAAGTTTTGAAGTTTTGAAGCTAAATTAAAAGAATCTGAGGTTTGTAACCCCTAATTGTAGGAAGGTCACTTTTCTGCCCCCTGCCTTGAAGTTGGGGCAAAGGAGCTGCATTTTGTGTGGCTGGACCACCTCAGAGCCTTCTTCTCCTTTCTCAGACACATGGTGGTTAAGACAGGCTGAAGACATCTTACAGGAGAAAAGGCATTACTCTTAGTGGAGCCATCCATCAACACTGGGTCTACGAAACCTAAATGGTGGCTGATATGTTTGTGTTTTTCTTCAGCAGTTAGCATGAGTCTAAGCATGAGCAAATTACATATTTCTTACTTAGATACAAGATACTCAAGGATCATAACCATCAACAGTCATCCTTTTTGACTAACTTCCAGACTCATACTCTTTTATTTTTTTTACCTCAGGAGAGGCAAAACCTTCCTGTGAAATAAGCACTACTCATTAGAACAAGGGGGAATCCCATAATCTGAACTGAGGTGCAGCTCAGTTGGTAAAGTATTTGCCTAGTATGCATGAA
The DNA here is from genome assembly GCA_035773235.1 of Eospalax fontanierii. Taxonomy (NCBI): domain Eukaryota; kingdom Metazoa; phylum Chordata; class Mammalia; order Rodentia; family Spalacidae; genus Eospalax; species Eospalax fontanierii. Next base: position 24,960,833 of record CM069528.1, on the reverse strand, counting down.
GCCCTGGATTTGATCCCCAACACTGCATGCAACTGGGTATGGTAGTACATACGTATAATCCCGCATCAGGAGGTAGAGGTGGGAAGATCAAATGTCCAAGGTCATTCTTCGCTACATAGTGAACTTGAAGCCAGCCTGGGTTACATGAGACCCTGTCTCAAAAGAAAATGCCATTGCTCAGTCTTTAGTACAGTGACTTACTATTAGCCACCTGTTCCCCCAAACTCCAACATCACAGAACATAATAGGTACTTATGCTATCTGAAAGGTCAAGCCTGCCCACTTCAAACCTGCTTTGCTCTTTCCCTTTCATTTCCCCCTCTCATGGTGACAGTAACCACAGTTCAAACGTCTTACCGTAGCAGAACCAGAGAGCAGCCAAAGACAGTAGAGAGTTCATATTTAAAAGGAAAAAGAGTATGCATATAACCAATCGCAGTATACAATCACAGCATTTTTATTAATGTGACATTTAAGGACACATGCATTTCTTCTTGGATGTTCTTGTCCTTAGTAAAGATTCTGCTCACAACCGTATTATTATTGTCTTCAGATGTTAGTTATTTTCCTTTAGTTTGTGTTTTATCTTGTATCAGGAACCATAGGTGCAGTTTCACACAAATACTCTGACACTTGAGGAAAAGAAGTCCTTGGCAGTCTGACATTGGGTCATACTTGGCACCAGGAGAATTTTTGACATGCCAGGCGCATAGAAGGTTCTAGATCTCATTGGTCTCATGTTTTTGCTTCCTTAACTTCAAGGTCTGTTTCTACCATAGGCACCAGAGTGGACAGAGCAAACAGCTGTCAGTCTGACAGCAGTGGGTTTCTGGAGGAGCTACTGGAACCCTCGTCCCTCCAGGTAGAAGAAACCTGTCTATTCCACGTGTTCCACCTCAGTCCTGTCAAGCATCCTCCAATTCTAAGTTCACCCCTGAATAACTCAGAGGGAATGATAAATCTAAAATACCCAGCTGGAAAGGTTTGAAGCCCACAATATTTACACTCAGTGGGTGGAGAATCACAGTAGAGTGAGTGCCAAGATGTTTGGCTTTCTTTCTTTTGATTTTTTTTTCTAAATAACGGAGCTTGCCCTCCTGGGGAAGAGGTGTTAGTGAGGCAGTAATCTGATATAATTCCAGGTTCACAGCCTGTATCTCAGAACTTCTGTCAATGGTGATGGTACATATGCTTACTATAGGGGTGCTTCCTGATTCTTTTCCTTGTTTGTTGTTTTCTCCTGCAGGTGTCTGTCTTGCCAGACAGTCAGAGTCCCACTGAGAGTAGAAGTTTCAAACCAAGGGATAAAAGCTATAACCCAGTGTCAAGGCACGATTCTCGACAACAGTCAGATAGCTCTGATTCCAAGAGCGTGGTGAGCGCATCTTTGTCAAGCCAGGATGGGAGTGTCTTGGAAAAAAAGGCTTCAGCATCTTTGGAGGAAGAACTTCATCTAGAGACCACCAAGGGGTCATCGGAGATTGATCAGACTCAAGACAATTTCTCCCATGGAGACTCCGAGGCCCCAGGAACAGAGGACAGCAGCAACAGATTATGGGCACCAGAGGAGCCACCACAGCACATTTTCCAGGATGAAGTCATGCCCTCTAAAGGTGATCTTATCCAAAACTCTGATAAGTCAGTTCCCTATCTTGATAAGCCGCCTGGACATGTTCCCACTTACTCAAGTGCTGTCAGCTCCACGTCTGTGACAACCCAAATGTCCTCCAACCTGGTGTCAGCTGCTCAGAGTGCCGTGGCCTTGGGGACTGATTATAAAGGAACAGCTTTGGAATGTACTCCGTGTGACCTTATTTCTATCACAGGACTGAGACCACAGACAGAAGTGAGGGAGGTCAATGACGCGGCAGTTCAAACTTACGCATGTGAATCCAAGTCCTGGCATTGCTGTTTTTCCACACATAACCAGGACTTCAATCCTGGGCCCTGGGCCCTCACCAAATCAGCCCCTGTGGACATAGGTTTTCACAGCACCTCCACAGGCATCTGTCACCTCGCACCTGCCCACTGTTATGTCTGCTGTCATCACTGTCCCCACTGCCAGGGGAGGAGGCCAAGCCCTGGCCCAGCACCCTCTGTTTGTAGGCATCGCTCGTCTTCACATGCAGAGGATCTGGAAGCTTGGTTCACAGAAAGAGTGAAAGCACTTCAAGATAGTGCCATGAGAGAGCTGTGTTCTGTAAGTATTTCTTCTACAAAGCTGGGAAGGCAGATTCACAAACTACGCTTCTAACATCAAATGGATGATGGCCCTCTTCCTTTCTGACATGGGAAACTCAGGGCATACCTCCTGATTTCAGACATGAATAATGTTTGTTAGTGCTTTACTGTTTATGATATGGTTCTAATTTTTTAAGTTATTTGATGCTCTCAATCAAGTACTTCTCTGTTTTTAAATATTTTATTCTTTGAAAATTTCATATAGTATATTTTGCTCATATTCTCCCCCTCCTCCTCTTTACTCCTCCTCCCTCACCTGCCTCCACTTCCCTACACCCCAAACTTTATGTCCTCTATATTTTTCTTGAGGTCAAATTTGTGCTGTTCCTATACTCTTGGGTGTGGGGTCATCTAATGCAGTGTGGTGGACCATACCCTTAAAGAAAACTGACTCTCCCTACCCGATAGCCATCGATTGTGCCTGGTTCCTCAACTAAGGGTGGGACTTTGTGACCACCTCCCCTTTCTGTGGTGGAATATTGTGGACTTTAGCCTGTGCAGGTCTCGTGCATGCTGTCATAATGAGATAATGAGCGTGAGCGTCGATACGTGCACCTGCTCTGTTGTATCGAGGAAACAGCTTTTGTGGAAAAGAAGTCAAATCTTATTATTCTCATTTTACAGAAAAAATAAATTAAGACATAAAACAAGCAACTCATACATTCAGAGTTACAAACATTGATGCTCTTGTCTCATCACCAGGTCAGTCTAGATGAGAAGTTCTCTTTCTTAAGTTTACTGGGCCATTTAGTGTCTCTGAGACTATCATGTAAAATCTGTAGCTGAGAGCTGCAGATAGAGTTCAGTGGTACAGCACTTGCCTAATATGCACAAGGTCCTAGGTCTACTCTCTAGCACCACAAAATGCATAAATACCTGCATACATGCATGTGTAGGGAAATGATTCGTGCCACAGACACAAAATTGTTTTATGATAAGACAAAGTTTCTAACGCATTCAACATTCTCAGAAACTCATCAAAATATTTAGCACTGAGAAAGCTCTAGGTGATGTTCCTTGACAGGGGTTACCATAATCATCAGTTTGTATTACTGCTTTATTATTGCTTTATTATTATATAAGCTTTTGTCATATAGGCACTTTTGGTCTACCATTGGTAACTAGTTTAAGAAAGTACACTGGGGTTACTGAGAGCTGAGTCATGTGATTTTTACTCAGCCCTCTACTAGTCAACAAGTCTTTAAGGAGTCCTTTTTAGCAGTTCTGGTGGTGGGAAATAATTAGGCTTCCAGGATAACCATGGATTAAAACATTGAGACTCTCACATATGCAAGTTCAGGTAAATAGGGTTAAGGCACAGATGACACAGGATTGATCTGCTCAGAGACAATGAGAAGGAGCTGTGAGCTGCTTAGTGCTAAGGGTTATGCCTATTGGACTCCCTTCCAATTCTTTAATTCCACAAATATCTACTAAGTGTCTATACTAAACATTTTATTTATAATGTATCATTTAATCTCCGATTTCTCATGTGCCATAAATATTTATTGGGTTTTTGATATGTGACTAGTCCTCTGTCTTTTATAAATGAAGAAAATAGAACTGAGATAGCGTCCATAATCTTCCCAACACCACCAAATGTTAAGACAGAACTGAAAATCGAATTTGGGAGATGCTTAATTCTTGGTAAAATGTGTCCCCCTCTTTAAGATATCTAAGTCTGTATAAGAGTGATGAAAGATGAGGCAAATCACCACATGATCTTTCAATAGAACTCTGTTTTAAGTCTCACATAAACAGAGAAACTAACTGCATGAAAGATAAAATCTTTTGTTACCTTAAATCTTTTCAAATTGTAAGATACCACAGAGTTAGATTATTTAAAAATGAGCCAAGTGGGCTAGAGAGATGGTTCAGCAGTTAAGAGTACTGACTGCTCTTGCAGATAACCCAGGTTCAAATCTCAGCACCCACATAGTAGCTAACAACCATCAGTAACTCCAGTTCCAGGAGATCCAACGCCCTCTTCTGATCTCCACAGACCCTGCCCGACACGGGTGTACTCACATGAACACAGGCAATACAATCATACACATAAAATAAAAACAATCACTAAAATATTTAAAAACTAAAAATTATCCAAGAGTAAGAGTTGTACTAATAAGGGAAAGAAAAGAGAAACACTGATGTGTAGCCAGGTCCTGAAGTCAAAATAGCCAAGTTCAAATCCAGGAGAATAGGGTTGGGGAAGCAGCTCAGTGTTGGAGGGCCTCAGTGCCTCAATGCTTAGCACCAAATAAAGGAACCCAGGAGGAAAGAACAGTTACCACCACTGTGCTAGATAGCTTTAGTTGTAAGCTTGACACATCTAGGAAGAGAGAACCTCAGTTGGGGAACTGCTTCAATTGGACTGGTCTTGTGGGATTATTGTACCATGTGGGAAAGTTCAGCCCACTGTGAGTGCCAACCCTGGTAGGTGGTCCTGGGCTATACAAGAAAGCAGACTGAGCACAGGCCAGAGGAACAAGCTGTAAGCAGAACTCCTCCATGGTCTGTGTTTCAGCTCCTTCCTCCAGGTTCCTGACCTGAGTTCCCTCAGTGATGGCCTGTGACCTGGGAAATGTAAGATAACATAAAACCTTTCCTCCCCAAGTTTGTTTTAGTAAGTGCTTTTTTTCACAGCAACAGAAAGTAACTAGAGCCACCACCATCACTTATTGAGGGGTGGTGAGCACTCTAAGGAAGTACTCCTCTGCTGCCAATAACTCCACCATCACTCAGTATCAGGAGACTATGGCAATCTTTGAAGACATGGTTACTTGTCAGAAATGGAAAGTCAGTGTGTGCTACCAGCAACAAACAGGCAAAGACCAGAGACACTGTTGGACATACTCCCATGCATAGGAACCTCCACAACACAGATTGTTTGATTTGAAATGTCAATAGCGTCGAGATTGAAAAACTCACTTCTGAAGAAGTAAATATTTACTTAACCACTGAGTTTATACAAAAAATATTATAAATGAAAGATAGCTACAGAAGGCAGCATTTTAAAGCCTATACGAATAATTGAACCATGGAATTAAGTACCTCTGTTTCTATAATGAAAACCTGGGCTGGGTGTGTTGGTACATGCTTGTAATCCCAGAACTCAATAGGTTGAGGTAGGAAGATCAGCACAAGTTCTAGTCAATCAGGGCTATGTAGCGAGACTTCTTCTTAAATATAAATTTTACAAAGATGTAAAAATTAAATAATTAATTTATGTTTTATTAAGCAATAAAATAATATAATCAAAATTATGCTTAAAACTTCAGAAGTGATCCTTGTAGATGTCATTCTATCAGTATAAATGCTGCAGGTGTTTATTCCACAATAAGACACCGTCTGGATTCTCTTCTCATCACCCTCTTAAAAATAATGTAAATAATTTCTTGATGTGTTAAGAAAAGAAATACCAAACACATCAATTGATTGAGGAGCTAGAAATCTATAGCATCAGATTGTGTTTGGGAATCACTGTTACTTGACTTATCACTTAATACTATGATCAGTTACCTATGGTAACCAACTTCATACTGATACTCAGACCAGTGCTCAGTTAGAGAGGTGATCACAGGAGGCTGTGTGGCACAGACTGGAAATGTATTCTGCTTAAGGAGATCATTTGGTATGTCTGTGGTGCCTGTGTTAAGTCACTGCAGACAAAGGGGGAACCGTGGTCATGCAAGTAGCACTTGGAATAGGTGTGAATTCCATTATCCATGTTTTCCTGTTCCTGACTTCGTATTGCCTTGGCCTTGCTCCTTTTTGCGTCTGCAATCATCAAGGTTTTAGGGAGAGGCCACTTTGCTGGTAAAGTGCTTGCTGTACAAGCAGGAGGATTTGAATTTGTGTCACTAGCACCCAGGTGAACGCTAGAGCGGAGTATGTATTTGTAATCCCAGTGCCAAGCAGGTGGGGGTGGATCCCTTGAGCCAAATGGTTGAGCTTCAGTTTCAGTAAGAGACCCTGTATCGAACAATAAGGCAGAGAATGATTGAGGAAGACACCTGTTATAAACCTCAGGCCTCCATGCACACAGACATATCTGCACGCACACACACACACACACACACACGTACATACAAAAAATGTACAATTACACAAAAAAGACACATCAAAGTGGTTTGGTTGAAAGAGATGTTCTGGAGAGTTTTGATAGATGACAATGTATTTCTCTTTATTTAGATTTAAGGAATCAGAAATGCACATTTAAGGGAAACAATGAACACATGCTCATTCACAGTTGCACATGTGTGTTTGTTTGCAAGTACACACACATGCCTGAGCACACACATAAAAAAGATTGCATTCCTCCATGATCTGAGTGTTCTTCAAGAAGCTGAAGGAACAGAACACGCGTAGTACCTGCTGTGAGGCTGGTTTTCTTAGAACTGAAGAAGATGCTCTGCTCAAGAGATGGCGTTAAGCTGAATGCTGTGCAATAGTTAGGATCTGAAAATCTGTCTAGAAAAAAACAGCTAACTAGAAGGCAGGTCATGGGAAAAATGAAGATTACAGGCAAAGATGAGTACTATCGTTTACATGACAACAGAATTCTAAGCAGCTGTTAAAATTAAGAGCTTAATTTATCTAAATTAAGAAAATTTAAATGCAATTTTGACTCAGAAAAACATACTCACCTCACTGTCCCTTACCCAGTTGTGTGAAACACTGCAAAGAAGCACATAGCCATTTTGTGATCTTCTAGGTTATCTGAAATGGTGGTTTCTTGATATGATTAGATTATTACATATAAGTGATTTTTTACAATAATTTGTTAATGTAAAAGTAATTTATTCTGGGGCTGGAAAAGTGATTCAGTGGTTAAGAGCACTGACTGCTCTTGCAGAGGACCCAGGTTTGAGTTCCAGAACCCACATAACAGCTAACAACTGCCCATAACTCCAGTTCTAGGGGAATTCAATGCTCTCTTCTGACCTCTACCAGCATTGCATGACACCGGAGCACTTATATACATGCAGACAATACACTCATACATATAAAAATAATAAATAAAACATATTTTTTTTAAAAAAAACTAATTTTTTCTGCATGTCTCAAGCAGGAAGATCAGGTGCCCGGCCCACAGGCAAGGCAGCAGTGGGAACAGCATGGAGATAGTCTAACTATCTAACTAGCTAGGCAGAGTAAGTGTGGGCCCTGAGGCAGAAGAATGCTGCTAGTCTGGGTGCGGGAGATCAGGTCGCGGTGGGTGGGATCTGGGTTAGGAAACTAGTCCAGAGGTCTGAGGTGGGAGGAACAGGAGCAGGCCTAGGCCCGAGGCTGGAATGAGGACAAGCTGGGGAGAAAGACTGTAGCTGGTGAGGGTGCAAGGGGACTCAAGCCGCAGTGGGGCTGATGTATGAGGTAGACGGCAGGTCTCAGGCAGGATGTTCAGGAAGGGAGCCGAAGGGCAAGAAAACTGATTTAGTCACATAATTAAGTTTTATATATGAATTCTTTAGAGTAATTTAATTTAAAATACATTAATGAAAAGTCAAAAATATTTCCAGAAAAGAAAATAAGATGTATTAGAAATAAGATTTCTGAGTTTCAGAAGATTCTTCCATAGTATTTATAGATTTAGACCTAAAGAATAAAGAAATCATGCAGTTTAAAAACAGTATGAGTCAATTTAAAAAAACTCACTGCTTTGGCTGTCATTGCACTTACTGCAGAAATCAAAGCTCTTGTTAATGGATTTGATCAAGCAGAGCAAACTTCATATTGTAATTCTGTTTGACCCAAACTTTTATAGGAAAAGACTTCAAAACCTCATACCCTGTCATGGGGTCCCTTAGTCCCCTCTCAGCGTTTCCTTTACTCTGAAACTGTTCCATGCCTATTCTGGAGCTAAACCGTGTTTTTTTCCAAATGACCAGGAGATGGCAGTGTTTCAGAGTCCTCTGCATCACTCTTTTCTTTGTTGTTTGGGACAAGGTCTCCTTGTAGCCCCAGCTGGCTTGGAAGTCATGTAGACCACGCTGACCTCAGTCTCACAGAGATGGCCTTCCTCTTTCTACCAAGTGCTGGGACTAAAGGTGTGCACTACCACCACGCCCAGCTTGCATCACTCCAACTTTACAACTTGAATAGGCCATCAGCTAGCCCCAAATCCAGGCCAGGCACTCCCATATGTTACAGTCACAAGGATTGCCCCCAAACATCTAGATGAAGCCCAACATTATATGATATCCATCCTACTTGAGTGCTATACTTCCATGGGCCTGGCCTTGCTATCCCTTGAGCTTTGAAATGAATTTGAACCACCTATCTAATCTTGGTTACCTGAATCATACTGAACCACTGAACCAGCTCCCTCTGAAGGGACAGATACCTTCTCCACATTATCTAGTCACCCTCTATCCCCAAAATGCTTCAAGAAGCTCAGTTAGGAGATTTGAGCTTGAAATTCAATTAGAGTTTTTGACCATAGACAAAGTCATTAACTACTATATGTCAGAATCCATGTCTACAAATGAAGAGCTCTGGTCTCCAGGATCTTTTCTGGTTTTATGAGCCATAATCTGGTAATCTCCTAATCATTCTTGCCAAAATCAGTATGTGTCAAAGACTCCTCCAGCTCGTTCAGATTCATTCACACTGAGGCTAAATAGGTCATTTGGTATGAAACTTGAAAATAAAATAAAAACAGCCCTCAAAGCAAAATGGTGGAGAGTTTTTAATATCAAAGTATTATTCTTAGGAAAATCTTCCCATTATGACACTACTGAAAAACAATAGTCACCAAGCCGTCATGACTTTAGCCATGAAGCTTTGATGATAAATATAAAAATTTGGAGCCTTTCTAAAAATAGAGATGGAAAAGATTGGTTTCTGTAGCCTGACAGTCAAATCAGTTTCCCTTAAATTACTTCTCAAAAGCCCCCACCATGCTCCCGATCCCGTACTTTTGGCTATCAGCATCGTTAAGGGATGCTGGGAAATACAGATTTTTAGCTAGCCACTCTGCTACTTCTAAGATATATATAAGGCGGGGGAGTGAGCAGGAGCTGCATCCTCTGCATCTCTGATCTAGGAGGACATCTGATAGAGACAGGTAGACAACCATTAGCATTGATATCATGTAATGTCAGATATGCAGTGATCCTGGGGCTCTAGGTCATGAGGGTACTCAAAGCATAAGCCAGTCTAAGGTGCAAAACTATGGGAAAGCTGATACGATGTCAGCAAATTAGCACAGTGCCCACAGAGAGACTGAGCTCCGTGTTCCAGTGATGCAGACAAGTAAAGCTAAAAAACAAGTCTGACTCAGTAATGACTGATGGTATAAGGAAGAGCTGAACTCCATTCTGATTATGCTGTGTTGGGCTGACAAGTATTTAGGATTCTGTTATCCCACAGAGACTAGAAGGCATTCCTGAGCCTTCCAGGTAAATTAATTTCAAAGGAATGGCTCTCAAGTCCTCAAGAATGTCTATTCTGAATTATACAATATACATGTTCACAGTTGTGAGCCCCTTTTAGTAAGTGTTGCAAGGAAAGAGGAAGAGTCTATGTCAGGTGTTCACAATTCTCTTGGCAACCCTGAGCTTTATCAGGCTAGCATTTTAACTGGTACTGGCGGCTGTTCACCCTAGGGGCACAGTCATGTGTTAATGCCAGAGTGATGAACTCTTAGTACAGGTTGGTTATTAGGTACAGAGAATTCCACCGTTCCTGAAGGTTGGAGGAATAGACTGCAAGGCTCAAGACTGAGAGGGTCAGAAGGTCAAGTCTGAATTGCAGCTTCCCAAAAGCTGGGATGCCTAACATTTATCTTAGTGGTCTTGTTATCCAGGTAGACCAGGTCCTGCAGATTTCACTCTCCAAGGACTGCCTGAGTAAATGTGTCCAATGTTTTGATACCGTGACTGAAAGAGTACTCAATACCAAATCTGAGCAAGGTTAAAGGAGGTGCCTGTTTTCTAAGTATAAGCCTGTCTCTAGTGCTTTCTACTCTCTGTCCACTTCTACTTCCTTGAATCTCTACATCACCTAGTCCTTAGGACTGCCTTGTTCTCTCCTGGATATAACTGTCACCCAAGTACCACTCAGTTACTGCTTCCTCTTGCCTTAGCCCACTGTGACCTCCAATTGCTTCCAAGGCCACAGACTGCAGTAGGGGTTCTTTGCAAACCCTGGAAGGCAGACCTCAGTACAGAGAGCTTCCAGCCACAAAACAAGAAAGGACCATGGTTCTCAGTTCTTTCTACTTGTCAGTTCACAGTTCATGAAATGGAAGCCATGGAGACGGTGTGCCGCAGTTTCCAGGAGCATTTAGAGGAAACTGAACAGCACTTCTTGGGACAGCAGGCACTCTTTTCCAGAGTCATGTCAGAAGAGGAAAGGTAATTATCAAAGGGATCCATAAAAATAACTACCAGACCACACACCTGGAGCAAGGGAAGGTAATCAGGGCAGGCCAGGCTAGATAAGCACATCTGGCACAGCGCTAATGAGAATTCAGCCAGCTCTTCCTTTGCTCTCATGGTCTTTTTTTTTTTTTTTTTTTTTTTTTCTTTCTCAGTGGGAAACTCTGAGGGCCATTTACTAGGTGGGTACACTTATTACTGAAGATCAGGGCTATTTGAGAAGGTCAGAAGTGGGGCATCAGCTGGGGAGAGGGACACTTCCAGCAGGATGTCTTTAATTGAAGGGAATGGATGCACGCATTGGTGTCGATTAGAGTTTTGAAAATGCCCATTATTTTCACATGCATTAAAAATGTTGCCAAAATGAATGCAGCATGTAGTGCCTGGGGCTACACAGACAGGTTTTAACAGTAAAGGGTGTGAGTGTTACGTATTCTCTGACTTTTAGGCAGGTCTCACTATGTTGCCGTGGCTGGCCTGGAATTCACTATGTAAGCTAGGCTACTGAGATCCACCTGCCTCTGCCTCCTGAAGGTTTGGATTAAAGTCATTGCTTTTTTCTGTGTGTATGTATGTACACCACATGCATGCCTGGTGCCCATGAAGCCATAAGAGGATGGCAGATTCCCATGAAACTGGAGTGACAAATCCTTGTGAGCCTCTATGAGGGTGCTGGGAACCAGACCTGGTCCTCTGAAAGAACAGTAAATACTCTGAACCTTTGAGTCATCTCTCCAGCCCACTGTGTGCTCTTTTACTAGGAAGATGGGTGTGTTGTAGAGTTACATGATTGTTTTAGTTATACAACTTGGTATTTCTTAGGAATTGAGGTATTGTGCCTTGAAATTGGTAAAAACGTCCATAAATTATAACGCAGTTAAATTATTTTTAAAAGAAGGCAAGCTGGGGATGTAGCTCAATGGTAGTGTGCTTGCCTGTCATGCAAATCCACGGTTCGATTCCCAGCAATGGAAAAGAGAGGGGAGTGAGGGCGATAAGGAAATCCACCATAGGGATGGTTCTGTGTCTATAAGGGAATCAAGTAAGAAAGGTGAAAGTCTCTTTTTAATAAATTTCAGGGGCCATAAAAATGCCTCAGAAGGTAAGAGTATTTGCTGCCATCAAGCCTGAGCAGATCACCTCAGTTTGATCCCTAGAGCGCCCTTGGTGGAAGGCAAGAACTGACTCCTACAGATTGTCCTCTGACCTACACACACACACACACACACACACACACACACAGAGAAACATGCACTACATCATGCATGAGTCCATGCATGTGGGCACACATTCACACACACAAATAAATACATGTAAATTGTTTTGTTTTTTTTTAATTTCAAAAGTGGAACCTGAACCATGAGAAAGACATTGGAAGATCGCACCCGGAGGTGATTGATAAATTTGGTTATTTCCTATGATTTACCTGCAGGGAAGAGGCTGAGCAACTGAAAACTTTACGAGAGGCCCTGAGGCAGCAGGTGGCAGAGCTGGCGTTCCAGTTAGGAGACCGAGCTCGGCAAATCAGAGAAGGGCTCTTACTGGTAATGGAGTATTTGGAGGAATGGGTGTGGGGTTAACTGTCGCTGTCTGCCACCCATGGGAGGGCACTAGAAATGAGAAGTCGATAGTGCAGCCATGTCCAATTCTAGTGCTACATGTAACCACACCTGCAGAGGAGACAAAAGAGAATGGCTAGCTGCTCAGCTCATACCCACATAGCTGCCAGGTAGCAAGTGTGAGCTGAGCTTTCTCCTGTTCTGCAAAGGAGAGAGATGGATTAGCACCTGTTTCCATGTGAGAACGTGACTCCCAGGCATAGTAAAATGTGTCTTTTGAAGTCATATAAGCTAGGGCACTACCATACTCTGCTAGTGGTTCAAAGACACCATTAGCCTTTCTTGAAAGCCTAAGGTAGCTATTTGGTGCAAATATGACAAGCTACCAGAAGTAGGGACTGACACATAGCTCCATTGTGTGTCTCACCCTCCACCGTCCCCATGACTGTACCCTGAAGACTTGCCTTTTCCCTTGAGACCTCTGTTCAAGCAAAACCAGAATTTATGAGTTCCTGGATGAGCCATTGTGAAGCAGAGTTTTTCAAGGACGTTTAGCATCAACCTTAAGAACAGCAGTTACTAGAAAGAGAGAATGAAGGGAGAGAATCAAACACACTATACTCATGTGTGCAAACAAGCTTCTCTAGGGAGAGTCATGTTTAGGTTTCTTTACAGTGGGTGTACTGAGGATTCAGGGAGCTCTCAAGTTACATCTCTGAAAGTTGCTAAGAACTCCCTCTCCCTTTCTCCCTTTTAATCTTGCCCAAAGAGTGTAACTTGCAAGGTTAAAAGTTAAAGAAGGAACTGGGGTTAAAAAAAGCATGTACTGCTCCTCAAAAGGACCTAAGCTAGGTTCCCAGCATCCATGAAGGACCAATGACTCATAAGCACCTTTAACTTCATTCAGCTCCAGAGGATCTCACATTCTCTTCTGGACTTACTGCCAATACACATGCACATCATTAAATATAGAAAATATATAATAAAAATAAATCTTTAAAGAATGTCCTTCCATAAAAAAAAAGTTTTAAGGTGTATTTGTGGGATACTGTTTAGATGTAAGGGAAGAGGTGAGTGTTAGAAATTCATTTGTATATCATTTTGGATCCTAAGTAAACATACTTTATTTACTGTCCTTGAAGAGATATCTTTTGGAAAAACATATATCGCTTTGGTGAGAAATGTGGTCTCTGTAAGTAGCACCTGAGGTTTCCTGCCATTCTCAGCAAAGTAAATCAGATCCTGGGACCCAGATGTTTTTCCATGTGTCGTTACTTCCTTGCCTGTCTATCTTGCCTGGTACCCACTCCTTTGTGTCTTTGTTTTCCTTTCAGGAGCTGGAGCTTCTCTTGAAGGATCCACCTGAACATTACACTGATCTTCAACAATGTGGCTGGTCTGAAAGCAAGCATGACCAGAGTTCATGTCCTCAAGCACACGCTGTGGCCCCTGTTCTTCCCAGCAGTGGCCAGCAGTCTTCCTGCTTGGGGGTGACCCAGCTGGCTGCCCTTACTCCACCTGACCTTGAGGCAAGAAGAGGGATGTCTCCCCTGTCACCAGAGAGTACACAGCCAGGTCCAGACCCTTGGTCACGTTGTTCTTCTGGAGAGAAGAACTCTAGATCAGAGTGGGTTTGATGACCTTTGTTCAAAATGGAAGATTCCAGTACTGCTGTAACAAGGGAATCTAAATATTCCCCCCAAAGTGTGTCCTCATCCACTCTATGATTAGACTTGAAGTGTTCAAATACTCATTTGCTATATAATAAGTACGTACCTAGTATGTACCTGACTCAGTACATTGCAGTCTCTGCCCTGTATCCTAGTGGAGGAGACAAAATATAAGTGTGTATATTTATCTATCACTAAAAGTAAAGACAAGAAAATGGCCAGGTTTTATGACAGAGAAGAATGTGGAGTCTGGTTTGATCAGGGCACAGAAGTCAGGCAGGCCTGGGTAGAGATATGATATTCTGGTGCTAAAGCAGCTATGAGCAAGACGGAGTGTCTACTCACCAAGAGTTGGATAAAAAAGAAAAAAATAACAGTAAAAACATATTCCAATACAGCTAGCATGTAGAGATACTTGTGTGATGTCACAGAGTGTGACATGGAAGAGAAGTGTCCTGCAGTAATCGGGCAGCACAGTGTGGGCCTCACTAAAGGGAGTCATTGAGAAAGACTTGAATGTTAGGGAAAGGGAAGACCTCGCAAGCTCTGGGACAAGAGCACAGAAAGCAGAAGGAATGGCAGGGTCACAAGCCTTGGGGCACCGAGACACCCACCACTGTCGCTGGGTGACAGGGAAGCAGTGAACTGAGCAGTGACCCTCACCGACTCCCCGTCATGGCCAGGAGTCTGAGAGCCTGGAATCTTCTTTTGCAATCCGAGCCATCACTGCCTCTATGGTGGATGGAAACAAATTCACAGCTTTTGCCTTTCACTTGAGGAACACTAGCAAACATAAGCCTTGTAACAGGGGGCTTTAAGCACAGTGGTGCCTTCATGTGATTCTAAAGGGCAGATCATGTTTAACATTTATCATTCGTATGAGAAGATGGATAAGCAGAGGACACGGCATACCCAGGAACCTATAACACTCTTTGGAAGCACCTCACAATCAGACCCAGTGTGTAGCCTGTTTCATTCCTCATTCTCCTGCTTTTGGAAATGCTGCGACTTCATTGAGGCTCTGCTTCCCAGAGAGCAGCCACCATTCCCTCCGCTGACTGACTGTACCTGTCCAGAATGTGTAAATCTCCGTTACATCTCCAATTCTCTTCTCTTTTCTCTCTATGTACAACTTTGTTCAGTATGCACACTCAGATGCATAGTCAAGCATCTGTGGCCCCCATACCAACCCTCTCCAGAGTCCCAGTCTAGTGTCTCTACCCCTGCTCCACACACACTTGGATACACCAGTCTGCCTTGTCTCCTGTCCTTCACTGGTGCTTCAGAATCGGTCACCACATCATTACGGAGTTTACTGCCACAATGTGGCTTCCAGAAGTCCGTTACTTGGTGATATCACAGAGTTTTCCTCTCTGAACTACACTGGCAATTCCCAAAGTGGTCTCTACCCGGCACAATAGGTCCATAGCTCCCTCACCTAGGGTGAGCACCCAAGAAGTATCAGAGAGGGATCCCAGGGCCATGCTCCCAGAAAGTCTCTCACCCAAATGCCCCACACCCTGGGATTACTGCACCTTCTCCTTTTGACTACTGCCTTATTGTCCCATGCCACATCCTCCTTTGATTCCACGTTATGACCCAACTTCAGTCCCTAACTGACTCCTGATTATATTCTATCTGCACATCAAAAATTTCTTCCTTTTCTATACTTCCTAAACCATTTTTTGTTGTTGTTTATTTTTTAAATTTTTTTTGTTTATTGGAGAATTTCATAGAATGTATTTGGGTCATAATCAGCCCCTCCCACCACCTCTCAGATGTACCCCACCTCCAGATGCACCCCACTTCATGTCCTCTTTTCTCCAATCCCATCAAGTCCAATTTGTGTTTCCCAAACACTCTTGGGTGTGGGTCCATTGCTTAAAGTGTGGTCAACCTACCAGGGTCATACCCTTAATACCTCTGACACTTTACCTGTGTCCAAATTTCGAGCTCCAGTTTCCTGCGGACTTTGAACTCGCATATGGTTGCTGTCTGTTCCTTCACCACAATGTCTACCAACCTCATGTCATCTACTTTATAGTCCTATACCCCATTTTGTTCTTATGTCAATTTTAAACACTTTAAGCCTTTAAACCACCTTAAGTGTTCCTGCTGTTCTTCATAGTTAGAGGTTCTGCTTCTCAGATTCAACCAATCACAGTGGAGCAATATTCAAAAAACAATTATATCTGTATGTGTAGACTTTTTTTCTCATTATTGCCAAAATAATCCAGCTATTTTATAACATATATTAGGTATTATAATTAATCCAGATATGATTTAAATTATGCAGAAGTGTGTAAGTTTCATGAAACATCACACCATTTAACATAAGAATTGTTGGATAGAATAAAGGTAGTAAATCTGTTGCAGTGTTTAATCCAATCCCCACTACAGAATAAGTGATCAATGTATGCTGACTGTTCTTAATGTACAGACCAAAAATGCAGTAAATTCCAATGTAATTATTATCTTCCTTCTGTTGAAAAGTATTGTGTGAGCAAAGCAGATTTCTCATAAACTTATTAACAACTGTCTGATGAGTGAATGAGAGGATAAAATAGCGCTGTCAAGAGTCAGGGAGGAAAATGATCTGACTACAGAAGCACTGTTCCAGGCTTCAGTAGGATAAAAGTTTGGATTAAGGAGAATTTGTGGATGGCTTCAATAATCAAACAGATGACTTCAGTTGTCTGAAAAGGAGAGAACTTGCTTTCAAATGAAGAATGGCAAATGGAATCTCCAAAGTTCTCTAGACATTGGTAAAACCTGTTAGTTTTCTTAACTCTCCAGTCAAGAACCCAAAGGAATCCAACATGTTCCAAGGCTGCCCCATCCCACCCAGAGCCTTTGCCATCTTCCCAAGTGACGGGCTGATTGCCTGTGCCTCTTCCAAATATCACCTGGAATTCTGGTTATCAGGCCTTTGGATTCAGACTGTTAGGTATCATTGGCTTTCTGGGTTCATGTAGTAAGTGTATTATCTCAAGTGGTTCTCTTTCTCTGGAGAACTCTGATTTGTCTAGTGAGGAAGAGCTCAAAGATCAAGAGATTGACATATAAAGAGAAACACTAAGAAACACTTAGTAATGACTTTGTCATTACTAAGAAACAAACTGTGGCATTAAATTCAAAGTTTGGTGTCAAATCCAATTTCACCATTAATCTTCTGTATTGAATAAACTATTGACCACTCTATGTCTCAAGGTTATTACTTATAAATTAGCAGAGGTAATACTTATTCAGCCCTTTAGTTCAAGTCTGGAATGTAATCAAGGTTCAGTAAATAGTAGTGCTCATGATTAACTGGATGATAGGAATAGATGTGGTTGATTGACTCTACTCATAGCTGAGGTATTACACCAAGCACTTTATGTGCCTTCTCACTTGTCTTTGCAACAGAATCCAAATAGGCAGGAGTTCATCCATGGACATGTAAACACACACAAACACACACACACCACATTCAAATTCACACTGTGAATTTTCCGTGGTCTGGGAACTGACCCTGATTTGCTTGAACAGTGATTTTCTGCATGGCTTTGCCAAGCCTTGGGGCTTATGTGGAACTCACTGATGGGCCCAGCTCAGCCAGAGGAACCCTGCTTCTTACTGCATTGTGCAATGGGCTTTGCAGAAATTTTGCTTAAAGTAAATAATCATTCCTTCAAAAAGTTTAAAAAATTGTACATACCATTTTAGCAAGGTTTGGCTCACAGTTGCCTGTCCTGCTACCAAGAACAATGGCAAGGATCCCTTTGTAGTTCTTGAACGATTCACTAGACCTTATTGTGTGTTATCAAGTGTCAAGGTCCTGTGTCTGCTTTTTCTTCAAATGTTGATCTTGTCCAAGTTGACTGCTGACTATGTATTTGAAAATAGAGAAAATCATTACCTATCATAAAGTGAATGACATTTCAAAATCTTTTTTTATAAGTTGAAGTAATTTCCTTTTAAAAAGAAAAAGAAGGAAAAAACTACCCGATCACTTTGAAAATTAGAAATTTGCCAGCAAACAGCTTGGTCTTTAGGATCTACTACCAGGCTTCTCCCTGTGCTTCCTCATCCCCTCCAGACTCCATTTCAGTATTCAAAGGCAAAAGCTCTAACTAGAAGGGCTAATTTGAAAAATAGCAGTTGGAATTCAAGTCACATATTTTCCTTGGTTTTGTGATGCCTGAGTAAAGACCCAAGTTGCATGATGGAGACAAAAAGATGCAACCTTGACGTTTGTTCTGAACCATAGCATATGCACAGATCATGCAGGTTTGTTTATTTAAGAATTATTTTCTTTATTTGCAATTTCTCTGTAGATCTGGACCTCAGTTTTTCTTCAGAAGGAAATAATTTTACTAACATTGAAAAATAAAGCTAAAATACTTTCTAATGACATGAGAATCTGTTCTAGGATTGTAGGTTCTTTGCTAAGGAAGTTATCCACTTCTGCAAACTAAAATGTAGTAAATAGGACATTTGTCAAGAGATCAAAGAATCAGTTATTTCTTCTTGAGAGGAAACAATTTCAGGGTGCTCTCAAGTAGGAAGGTGGGTTATATATCTAACTTTAAATGGTAATTTAAACAATGTGTAACAGCCATAATTACAAGGATTATAGGTTATCCAGACAAATGTCAAATGCTTTTCTTGAAAATTGGAGAATGTGAACAAAAGTTGAAAGCCAAACGGCACATTCTCCTCAGACATGGCCTCTCTCCTGCTCTACTTCCAAAATGCTGCTAGGCTGCAGGTTTTGTATGGAATGTTTCCTATCTGTGCAAAGTTAAGAAAGAACACTCTACATCAAAAATTATTTCAAATCATAAAACTGAAGACTTCTCTTGCTTGGTCCAATAGATGTAATTCATGACATGAGTGAATTCCAAGATGTCTCAATAGATGCCAAAGATACTTCTGACAAAATCTAGCATCACTTCCTGATAAATAACTAGAAAAGATTAGAAGTAGAAAGACCATTCCTCAGTATAATAACAGTCATATCTGACAAACTTAGAGCCAATATACTTAGTAGAGAAAAACAAAACAAAGGTGTTCACTTCCTCCAGTCTTACTCAATATAGTCTTTTAATTTTTATTTTATGTGTATGAGTGTATTTCCTGCATGTGTTTAAGTCCATTCATGTCATTCAATGCCCATGGAAGTCAGAAGAGAGTGTAGGATTCCCAGAACTGGAGTTATAGACAGTCATTAGCCTCTATGTTGGTGTTAGGAATTGAACCTGGATACTCTGCAAGACACAGTGCTCTTAACTGTTGAGCCATCTATCCAGCCCCTCAATATAGTCCTGAAGTCTTACTTAGAGCAGTAAGGCAAACAAAGGACATAAAAATAATACAATTAAGGAAGTCAAGGTACCCTTATTTGAAAACAATATGATTGTATGCAAATTTGTTTTATTTTTAGGATGAAATCTTCAGTTCTCTTAGTCTGGGTGGGGTAGACCTTTATTCACTCTGAGAAGGCATCAGCAAATGTGAGAAAATATTTACATCCTTGACACGCCTCATCTATCAGCATTGCTTTTGCTTCTGTACTTCATAAGTTATTTACACGCTGCCAAATTTAACCAAAAAAGTAAGAAATGGATCTAGGAATATCGCCTCACATTTATAGCTTTTATTTAGATCATTTGTAAGGTTTTTAGACTCTTCCTGTTCATCTCTCACAAGTCCCTCTTGAATCCATATGTCTCGGGAAATTTATTCTCCACGCCTTAGCATTCGGGATCTGATTAATCCAACTGGATTAAACGGAAACTGATCTTCCATTTAGAGAGATTTATTTAGCAAAGTTTACAGTACCCGCCCACAAAGTTCGAGACAGCCATGGGCAGGTCTCTTAGTCCGGTTCCAGCCAGCATTTCACTTCCACTCACGTGATCCTTAGGACCACTGGGACTTAGAACGCTGCCTCCTGGGTTATGGCCTTCTGCGTGGGCCTGGGGCCGGGGCATTTTTCTTCCTGAATGGATTCGATCTCTGCCCATCCCGGGACTGGCCACCATGTTGTTTCTTTTCTTCTCCCTGCCTTTCTTCTCCCTTATTGGTCCGAGGGCAGGACTTGCCACGGAATGAACCAATAGGAACCAAAAATCTCAGAGAGAATTCCGTATTCACCATACACCATAACCTCATCTTTTATAATTATTTTACTTGTATAAATAGAAATACACACACGCACACACACTGAGTCCAGTAAGTACCACCTGTATATATATATGAGTTTAGGGCTGACCTTGTGGGATTAGGCAACCTATTTAGAGGTTCTTTCCTGAAGAAAAATTCTTTCTCCCTGTAACTTTTCATATAAGGTCAGAATCCTGTGGACTTTTCCATGTTGACCTGTCAATTGGAGTGATCTTGTGCAGACAACCAGATGGACAAAAGTTCACAGTGTGAAATCCCTGTCATGTTGAGTCCTCCGACTCTTACACCTTTCTGCCCCCTTTTCTGAGATGTTCCCTAAGCCTTGGGTACACCTTAGGTTTGCATTATAGAGGACCCATTTGATACTGGGCATTTCATGGCCACTTATTCTTTGCTTTTTGGCAAATTATCAATCTCTCTAATAGCATCTATCTGCTACAGAAAGAACCTTTTCTTGATGACGAGTGAGGGCTTCAATTACATATGAGTAAAAGGATAAGTATTTAGAAGACAGTTGGAAATTATATTAATTAATCCAGTAAAATGAGAGTAGCAGGTTCTCCTTTAAGATCTATGACTGCTTCAGCCACAAGTTCTTGGCTAGGTTTATGGTACCAGGCATGAGTTCCATCCTGTTGAGTGAACCTCAAATCCAATTAGACAGTTGGTTATCCCCAAGATATAAATGCCACTATGGTACCTCTGTAGATAGTTTGCCCAGCAGGTCATTATTATGGTTCTCAGGATTTATAGATGAATAGAATTTTTGATGAATTTTATCCTTTGCAGGTTGTATAGCACTTTCCAACACTATGAGAGCTTGCCCTCAGGGAATAGCCTTCCAGGTCAGTACCAGCTTGATTTCTCCATCCTGTGATGAAAGAGTGACTCAGTCAGTGTAATAGTTTCCCATTCCATCAATTTACTTGCATAGCTCATGATTTCATTTTTCCTTATTGCTGAATAGAACTCTAGTGTGTATATAACACATTTTCATTTTCCATTCATCAGCTGATGGACATTTAGGGTGATGCCATTTCCTAGCCACTGTGAATACAGCAGCAGTAACCATGGCCAATCAAGAATCTCTGTGGTAGGCTCTCTTTTGGTTGTATGTCAAGAAGTGGTTCAACCATAGGTAATAAATGTCGAGTTTCATTCTTCTGCACATGGACATCCAGTTTTGCTGGAATCATTTGTTGGAGATGCTGTCTGTCTTTCTCCTTCTGTGTATTTGTCAAATATCAGGTGGTTATGATTATAGGTGCTAAATACTGCGTCACCATTCAATGAACTTCATGTCTACTTTTGTACCACTATCATACAATTTTTTTATTATAGTTCTATAATATAACTTGAAATATGGTTTGGCAATATCTCCAGACTTACTCTTTTTGTTCAAGATTGCTTTGGCTGTACAAATTATTTTGTGTTTCCTTACATTTTTAAATTTTTTTTTCAATTTCTGTGAAAAATGTCATGGAAAATTTTATTTGAATTTCACTGAACTGTGCATTGCTTTTGGTAGCATGATCATTTTAACAATGATAATCCTACTGATCCATAATCATAGGCGGTCTTTCCATATTCTCTTGTCTTTCTCAATTTCTTTCTTCAGATTCTTAAAGATTTTATTATGGATGCCTTTCACCTTTTGGTTAAGTTTATTTCTTGATTTTTTTGAGACTATTATAAATGGAATTGTTTCTGTGATTTCTTTCTCTGCATATTTGTTATTGGTATATAGAAAGACTAGTGATTTTGTAGGTTAGTTTTATAACCCACAATTTGTTGATAATTTCTAGAAGTTTTCTAGTGGATTTCTTACGTATAATAGTATGTGATCTGCAAATAGTGATAATTTGACTTGTGATCTGCAAATAGTGATAATTTGACTTCTCTACATATTTGTACCACTTTGCTTTTCCTGTCTTGTTGCTCTATCTATCTGGGACAATCATACTGTATGATCTTTTGGATACATGCCTGTTTCTGGTTTATAAATACTTATTGAGAATTTTTGCATCTATGTTCATAAGGGATATTGGCCTGCATTTTTGTCTTAACATAATTCTGGTATTAGAATAATACTGGCTTTGTGGAGGGAGTTTGGAAGTATTTTCTGTTTCTATCATTTTGAATAATTTAAGCAGTATTGGTTGTGAGTCTTCTTTGAAGGTCTGGTAGAATTCTGCTATGAATCCACCTGGACTTTTATTAGTTCAAAGACTTTTATTCCTGGCTCAATCTCCTTATTTATTCTTTTTGAGTTTAAGTTCTTGAGCTCTCAGTTTAACTTCGGTGGTTTGGATGTACCTAGAAATTCATCCACTTCTCACAGATGTTTGAGCTTAATGGAGTATAAGATTTTAAAGTATTCCCCTATAATGTTCTGAATGACTTTAGTATCTATTGTAATGTTTCCCTGTTATTTCTAACTATGTTAATTTGGGATTCCCATGTTTGTTTGGTCTTTTTCTTTTGCTTATGCTAAGGGTCTGTCAATCTTGTTTATCTTTTCAAAGAACTGCCTTTTAGATGAATGGATTCTTTGAATTTGTTTATCTTTTTCCATTCATTTCTAGTTTTCCTATTTCTTCCCACCTGCTAGATCTAGGTTTGCTTTGTTCTTGTTTTTCCAAACTCTTGAACCAATCATTAAGTTATTTATTCATGCTTTTTCTGATTTTTTAAAAATGTAGGCACCTAGAGCTAAATTTCCCTTTGAGGACTTCCTTTAACATGTCTCCAAGGTTTCAATGTGTTATGTTTTCATTTTCATTTATTTCCAGGAATTTCTTAATTTCTCTCTTGATTTCTTCTTTCATCCATTAATTATTCAGTAGTTTGGTTTAATCTCCATGGGTTTGAGTAATTTCTAGACGTTCTTTTGCTATTGATTTTAGGCTCACTTGTGCTGTGGTCAGATAGGATACAGGGAGGTGTTTCAGCTGTTCTGCATTTGTTTATACGTGTTATGTGGTCTATTTTAGAGAAATTCCCATTGTCTACTGAGCAATTCTTTGGCAGTTGAGTGGAATATTCTGTAAGTACCCATTAGGTTCATTTTATGTGCGATGGCATTTAATGCCTGTGTTTCTCATTCATTTTTTTTTGTTGTTGTTGTTGTTCAGATGACCTGCCCATTAGAGAAAGTGAGGTGTGTAAATACCTACTGTTACTGAGTTGTGACTTGAATTCCAGGAGTATGCATTTTATGAAATTGGGTATGCCAGACTTTGGTGCATATATATATGCAATGTCTTCTTGCTCCCTTAGTCAGAATGAAGTGTCCTTCTTTAACTCTTCTGATTAAGGTCTTTCTTATCTATTTTCTCAGCTCTTAAGATAGTAATACAGGATTATTTCCTAATCTCCTTTACTTTTTTTCATCCTTTCACTCTAAGGTGGTGTCTATTCTTAAAGATAAGATGTGTTTCTGTAGACAACAACAATAAAAAAAGGATCTCATTTCTTAATCCAATTAAACAAATCTGTAACTTTTGATTGGAGAGTTGAGGCCAATAATATTTAAAGTTATTGAAAGGTGTGTTGATTGCTTTCATTTTGTTGCTTTGTTGCTTTTTGTGTTCTAATCCTGCTTTGCATTTCAGTTATTATAGTTTCATTTGTTTTCTTTCTGTAGCTTCTTGGCTGTACTTATTCTTTTCTCCAGTCCAAAGTATTGCTTGCAGTATTTTCTATAGGGGTGGTTTTGTAGACATGATGCCATTTAGCCTTTCTATATCATTGAAAGTCTTTCATTTTTAGGTATGGCAGATATTTTTGCTGTATAAAGTCTGGGTGGGCATCTGTAGTTTTTTAGGACTTGAAGTACATTGCACTAAGCTCTTCTGGCATTTAAAATTTCCACTGAGAAGTCAGCTATTATTCCAATGGGTTTGCTTTTATATGGACTTTGTGTGTGTGTGTGTGTGTGTGTGTGTGTGTGTGTGTGCGCGCTTTCCTCTTGCTGCTTTCAATATGCTTTCTTTGATCTTCTTCATTTTAACTGTAATATGCTGTATGACATTTCTTTTCTTGTCTGTCTAGTTGATGTTCTGTGTGCTTCCTTTATCTGTATTAGCATGTCTTTCTTTAATTTGGGGAAATTTTTCTCCTATGATACTATTCAAGATCTTGAGCTGAGAGTCTTCTTCTATACTTATAATTCACATACTGGTTCTTTCATAGTGTTCTAAAGTTCCTTGTTTCATGTGTTTTGTAAATTCATAATTATCTTTGATTGAGAGGTCAAATCCCTCTATTATATCTTCAAACCCTGATATTCTGTCTTCTAGCTGATCCATTGTACTTAGACTTTCCTTCTGAGTTTTCTAACTGGGGAATTGAAGTTTTAGATTCCATTTTCAGTTCAGTTTGTTTTCTTTAGTATTTCTCTTTCTTTATAGAATTCACTTTTCAAACCCTGAATTGTCTTCATTATTTCATTGAACTCTTTATGTTTTCTCAGATTTCAACCATGATTTTATTCCTGTCCCCTTTAGGTTCATCCAGGTATTTGCTCATGTCCTCTTAAAACTCCCTGAATGCTTTGATCATGTTTAAATTCTCTATACTGAGGTTCATCTAGGTAGTTTTCATTGGAGAACAGTTCTATAAGACGAATAGTCTTTGAGGATGGTAAGCATCTTGTCTCAATGGAAGGAAACTCATGTTTAGTACTGTAATTGTAGCCAAATACACATTGCTGAAGAAATTATAGATTTTAGAAAGATTCCCTAGGGCTGTCACATGCCTAGACTAACATAACTTCTTACTAAATGCAAAATATATAACTGTATATTTACAGTCAAGTATCCCAGTCACCACTCATCAAGGAAGCTTCTTTTGCACCAGTCAGAGACTAATACAAAGTACCACAGCTGATCATACACAGACATTGTCTGTAAATTGCCCATGCCCAAGCAGCACATCTACAATGCAGCCTCTATACCCAAGGCTCACACAACATAGAACAAGGGGTAAAGAAGTCATTAATGAATCATTCAATTCTCATTAATGAAGCTCCCTTATGCAACAAAGGACCAGTAACACAAAGGGTCACAAATGACTAAATCATGGAGATTAGGAATCTGCAGAGTGTAGGTCCCTGGGCAGGACACTTATATTAAGTTTCATTTATTCAGGGCTCAGAGACCATTGCAGAAGAGGGAGCAGAAAAATTGTAAGAGCCAGTGAGGAGGTGCATGATCACATGGAAATAAAATGCTATAAGCTCTTAGGATCCTGCTCATATTAACATACAACAATTTTTTTGATTTGCTCAAGATTCATGCAAACTCAAGCAGACAAAAACCCAACATGGCACTGGGAAAATGGGTAGCAGATGACAACCTTTGCTTAAGAAATATTGACTACTGACTACTGTTGGGTGAGAATGAGCTAATCTTTCTAAAGTGAGGGACTCTGGGTAGACCTCCATGGATGAATCTGCACTGAGGTCACTTGGGGACACAAACTTTACAATAGACCTTAACACAGATGAAATAATGTATGGTTTCCAGTTGGGGGCTATGGGGAGGGAGCTGGTTGAGAAAGCGGTGTAAAGATGATTATGATTGATTGACATGTTCTGTATAAAACACACAATGACTAAATTAAAAAAAATTTTTTAAAGGAATCTCATTTCTTTAGCAATTGTTCTAAATACTGCTCTTAAAATATTCAGTAAAGTACACTGTAATCTGAAAAAAATATTAATTCTGAGTAAGCTTACCCAGATTATAAATGTTATTTTTTCTTGGATTGGCTATCTTGTAATTTCCTCTGTGAAAATAAAATTTAACATTAAAATCTTTGAAAAAAATACATATTCATCATTTGCATTTATCATTGTTATATTAAGAGTATTTGGGGGCTGGAGAGATGGCCCAGAAGTTAAGAGCACTGATTGCTCTCACAGAAGACCCAAGTTCAAATCCTAGCATGCACATGGTAACATACAACCATTCATAACTCCAGTCCCAGGAGATCTGATACGCTCTTCTGTCCTCTGTGGGCACTGCATGACACAGGTGCACATAAATACATGCAGGCATAACATTCAAACATACAAAAAATTTAAAAATAATCAATTATTTATTTATAAAAGATTATTTCCTGGTAAAGAAATTCATAGCACTTAATTCAATGAAAATATTCTTAATATACATTATTTAAGGTATTTTGATTAACAGAAAGCATTTTCTGTCATTTAATTTTTTAATCATTGAAGATAAAAGAAATAAAATGCTGTTGGATGTGTTGATACCCCTTTAATCCCAGGATTCAGGAGCCTGAGGCAGACAGATCTCTGTGAGTCCAAGAGCAGCTGGGTTTACAGAGGGAGTTCCAGGCTAGCTGGGGCTACTGGGAGATCCTATCTCAAAAAATAAAAGAAATAGGGGAAAAATAAAAGAAACAACATGGTAACATTTTTAAAGAATGTTTCAGAGGGAAATCTTTATTGAAATCTATGTAGAAATTGTTACATTTTGGAGCTTAATGAGACTTTTATGACTCCAATGAATGTTTTTCTATATAACAAGTAGCATGTAAATCATTTTAATATGTGGTAAAACATATTTAGGAGACCTCATATTATCATTTTAATAGTAAGAATTTAGAGTACCTAAATTTGTAAGGTATTATTGGGTCTTTTAATAAATCTCCAAAATATTACATTCTCATTCACAAGCACATATGCAGACATTTTAAATCAGGCATGCCAAAATACTGATTTTAGGATACAATTTTAAAAATCATACTCTTTTGCCATCTCCACCCCCACCCCCACTCCCCACTACAGGACTCAGTGTCAAACCAGCCTGGTAAGTTAGACAGAATCCAACCAACCTAACTGTGATTGTCCGTCTTGAACAGTGGACCTGGTGGAAGTCATTCATGTCCCTGCAAAAAAATAAATAAATAAAATTAGAAGTAAGACTCTAAACCATAGACAACTATTCATACCTGATCTGAAATCAACAAACTTAAGATGACAACAGAAACAAATTTCCATTCAACAAAGGCAGGCTATATTTTTATATCACACAAAATCAAAAGAAACCCAAATCACAACATAAAACACAAATAATATTTTTTTAAAAACCAAGATAATATGATTCCACCAGTTCTACAGAAGTGTTCAACAATGAGAACTGTGCAGAGGAACACCAGGAAGAAGAACTTAAAAGAGTAATCATAAGCATGATCAAAGAATTCAAGAACTTTAAGAACATACAAACACTTCCAGGAACTCAAAGAGGACAGGAATAAACTCCTGACTGAAGCTCAAGAAAATGCAAACAAACAGCTGAATGAAATGACAAAACATCCCACTGTTTGAAAAGTAAATCACTGAAATAGAGATAGTGAAGAAAACTCAACCTTCGATGAAAGTGTAACTGAAAAACTCAATAACCTGATTAGAAAAGACAGGGGAGTCTTACCAGCAGAATGAGGCAAACGGAAAACATAATATCAGGACGATGATAAAATGAAAAGAATTAAATCATTCAAGAAAAGAATATGAAAACATTTTTTAAAAACACAGGAATGGAATATGCAGGAAATGTGGGACACCATAAAAACACCAAATCTTCATAATGACAGTGTAGTAAAGCTGCAAGAGAAAAACAAGTTATATATGAAGGAAAACCCATCAGAGTAACAGCCCACTTTTCAATGCAACTCTAAAAGCCAGAAGAAATAAGTTGGGTAATGGCACATGCCATTAATCCCAGCACTCAGGAGGCAAAGGCAGGTGAATTTCTGTGAGATCAAGGACAGTCTGGTCTACATAGTGAAGTCCAGGCCATCTGAACCCTGTCTCAAAAAGCAATCTATTCTAAGTTCTAAGTAGCCAAAGATGCTAACACTGACTATTAAACCCACTAAAACTTCTACCATCATTGAAGTAAAGGAAAAAGCAAGCTAAAAGAATGCTTGTCCACCAAACCAGTCCTGCAGAGAATGATGGAAGAAATACAAAGGACTCGAGAAAGAAATAACCATGTCCCAGAAGCCACCGAAGAAAAACAAATCAGGCTATAGTTACAGAAACACAAACAGGAAGTAAAAAGACACTGACCAACGCACATCTCTCAATAATAAGTTTAAACACCAGTGGCCTCAACACCGCCATTCAAAAGCACAGTCTAGTTGAAATGAATCAGGAAACAAAATCCATCTTTTTGTTGTCTACAAGAAATTCATCTTACCTTCAAGGACAGGCATCTCCTTAGAAAGAAATGGTGAAAGAAAGAGAGAGAGAGAGAGAGAGAGAGAGAGAAAGAGCTCCAAGCAAATAGCACTAAGAAACACGTAATTTCTTAACTAATACCTGATAAAATAAACTGCAAACTAAAATCAATCCGAAGATTTTAAAAAGTCATTCTAATTAAGGGAGCAATCAACCAAAGACATTATAATCATAGACATGTGTGCACTAAATTCTGGTGTATCCAGTTTCACAATCCCCACTTTCTCCAAAAGACAGGTCATCTGACAAATAATATAAAGAGAAACATCTTGATTAAATGATATCATGCAGTCAATGGACCTAACAGAGATCAACAGAATATTCCACATGAATGAAAAAATACATATTCTACTCAGCAGCCTATGGAACTTAGTCTAAAATAGAACACATACTGGGGCACAAAACAAACTTAAACAAATACAAGAAACTGAAATAATTCCAAATATTCTATATGACCACAATGCAATAAAGGTAAACAATAAAAGAAGCTCTAATAACTACACAAATTCATGGAGATTAAATAATACACTACTAAATGATTAATGGATCAAAGAAGAAATCAAGAAAGAAATAAAGGTATTCTTTTAAATGAAATGGAAAATACAACAAAACAAATCCTCTGAATATACTAAATGTAGTCTGAAGAAGGAAGTTTGTAGTTCAAAGCCCCCAGATTTAAAAAAAAGGAAGAGCGCAAATAAATGACTTAATTATACAACTCAAGAATCTGGGAAAACAAGAATAAATCAAGTTCAAACATAATGGATGAGAAGAAATAAAAATCAGAGCAGAAATCAATGAAATCAAAACAAAACAAGTAATCACAGACCCTCTCAAAGGTGTGCTTCTTAGTTGATCCTAAATCCGAAAAAATTCTTAACCAAGATTAATCCTCACATACCTAATCAAGAGTGGCTCGATGAATGCTCACAATGGTGACCACATTGTTGTATTCATCAGTGCCATTATGAATATGCAATATTCTAATATATATATATATATATATATATATATATATATATATATATATATAATATACCTAACAGCTGGTTCTTTGAAATGATTAAAAAAAGATAAGCAGACCCATAGCCCAGCTAACCAAAAGAAAAATACAACAAATCCAAATCAACAAAAATTTTCCTACCTGGAGGAGTCCTCAAATATTTGCTTCATATATTCTATTCAGGACTTCTAGTTCTAGGAAATGCAAGAAATACTCCTTCTAACCTGAATTGAAATGTACCCACATAATTGTTTTTCAGACTCTCTTATTATGTTCAAAAACAATGCTAACACTTATCACATGCTAAAATTGTGGTAAACCTTTTGTGGACATGATTCACGCACATGAAAATCAAGTATCTGAGGTAGTTATTCTCATCCCATTTTAAAGATGGGAAACAGAGGCTTTTGGTGTTAGAGGACTTGCTAATGTCACACAAATGGATAAGTAGCCAAATTCTGAATCACTCTAGAATGCAGCCAGCCATGGCTGGTTCTGTTAGGCAGCCTGGGTGGGGACAAAGCTAGGTGAGGGTCAGGCAGTAGTCTTCTCTGAAATTCATGTTTTCCCTCCTTTCAGCATTGATTAGGTCAGCTTGAAAGATGTGCTTATGCACTAGGCAGGCTGAGATTTAATATTGCTTTGTATTGGTTAGTGGATAGGTGTTTGTTTAAAGGAAGTGGAAACAGGTGTGTGGGCCTTGATTCAATTACATGATGAAGGGAGACACACTGATCCATGGCCCTTTTCAAGGAGAGATGTTGATTATGCTAATTAATCATTTGTCTGTCAGAACTAAATAGAATGTAATAGAAAATGATGTTCCAGTTGCCACAGGTATGGGACACAGGCTCGAGTGCCTGGCTCTCCCCGCAAGCAGATGCAACTGTTTAGGATGACAGCAATTAAGATGCAGTGCCTGACTCTTCCTGGATTGCTATATCTGAGACGGCTTGAAAGAAGGGTATTTTATAAACTCCTGCCAACAGCATGGGGCCTCATCCAACAGGAATCACCTCTCACAGGAACCTTTTCCTTCAAAGAGATTAATTGAGTCTTTGTAGATCCTGAGAGGATCCCTGAGACAGGACTAGAAGGCACGTTTTATATTCTGCATCTTGGAAGACTCCATCTACCTCATGTGTCCAGACATTCATGTTCAGAATGGGATATAATAATAATATTTAATTCATTCTTTCATTTATCTGGTTGCTACTCAATAGCCACACTGGCCTTTTAAAAACATGAATCAGGGATTGGAGAGATAGCTCAGCAATTAAGAATATTTGTTGTTCTTCGAAAGAACCTGGGTTTGATTCTCAGCAGACACATGGCAGCTAACAGACATCCATAACTCCATTCCAGGGATCTTACACCCACATCTGGCCTCTGTGGACACTGCACGCATGCAGTACACTTACATACATGCAGGCAAAACACTCATACACATAAAAAATAAAAATAAATAAATAAAAATAACATAACTCAAGTGCATTCATCTCCTTCAGCTCATTCATGAATATGGCTTGGGAATATGATATCTCCAAACAAGGGAGTGTTTTTCATTAATAAAAAAACAAAAGAATTACTGATACTACAATATCATAAATCTCAAAACCTTTAAACTAATAACTGAAAATACATCACAAAAGATCATATATTTCATGATTTCATTGATATAAAAACTTTGGAAGAGTCAAATCTACAGGAACAGAAAACACTTCAGCAGATGACTAGGGCTGGAATAAGCAAGGAGATGGGAAGAGGGACTGCTGTGAATACAAGGCTCCTCTGTGTCCATGATTAAAACACTATAATAGAAGTACAATTATATAACTATGCAAAAACCACTAAATTTTTTGCTTGTATTCAGACTACATCCCAAAGATGCATAAGAAGGATAATGTGACATCTTAGGGCAGAGTGCTTCCAGAGAGGGAAGAACAAGTCAAAGCACCCGTGCTGGGAATGACGTTTCATTTCTAACCAGCAGAGGTCACTGGAGATGGAGCTGGTTGAGGAAGGAAAAGTGAGCAGGGGCCTAAATTAAGTAGGGTCTGTGTTCGTCTAGTCATTGTGACAGATGCATGAGCGGAACATCTTAAAAAGAGGAAAAGGTTTAGTTTGACTCATGGTTTAAGTCCGTGATTTGTTGGTCCTATTGCCTTTGAGTCTCTGGTCGGCCAGTACGTCATGGCAGAACTGTGGGGCAAAGGAAATTGTTCACCTAATGGCAGGTGCAAAGCTGAAGCAGAAAGCAAGGACCCACAGTTCCCAAAGTCTCCTTCAAGGGCAAGCACCCAACGGCCAAACGTCCTCCTGCTGTGCTCCACCCATTAAAGGTTTCACTGACTCTCAGTAATCTCACTGGCTAGTGATTAAGACTTTTAACACTTGGGGGGACACCCAAAAGCATAGTCGTCTATTAAGCTATCGTGAGGAGTCTGAATTTTATTTGGAGTGCCGTGAGAAGACACTGAAGGATTTGAAGCAGGTAGCTGATATGAAATGGTATATTTTGACTTTTTGAGACAGGGTCTCCCTGTAGCTCAGGCTGGCTTAGAACTCGCTATGTGGACTAGGCTGGCCTCAGTCTCACAGAGATCCACCTGCCTCTGCCTTCCAAGTGCTGGGATTAAAGGTGTGTGCCACTACACCTGGCTCAAGATCTTAAGAAGTTAGTCTGGCTCTCTTGTGGGTATTTGAATCAGGGCAGGACAGGAAGCAAGACTAATGAAGCAGGAACTTCGGTGGCAGCGGGACAACACCCAGAGACACACGTGGCTTTCCCCTCTCTTCCCTCTTTACTTCCTGTCCCTTAAGTTTTGTATGTAAACCAAAGACAAGCTTACTATTCACAGTAGAGTGCTCATGTGCTATTCCAGAAAGTCTCTGGCCAAAATATCTGAACTATTCACAAAAAGAGTAGTCTATCGATAACAAAAACTTGAAGCTACTCTTTTGTAATTAGTGTTTATAAAGGTAGTATTGTCCCAACTTTGTATTTGAATCTAATTCTTATTCTAAAAACAAAGCACTGTCAGAGTATAGTATAGGCCACTTTATACGTTTATGGCAATCCTTTATACATTATCCCTAACTGACAGCAACCTAAAGACTTTCCTACCTCACGAATGGCCATCCCCAGTGCTATGTTGGAAGAAAAACAATAGTGCATCTGTAGGAAAACAGAATTTGTTTTGCCTAAGGGGCCATTTCCTTTGTGCAAACTGACGTGGGTGGCAAAGAACAGGCAAGCTTTGTTAGACTATGACTCACATAATGAGGTTTGAGGTCTGCTATTCAACACGATTTTCAATGGGCACTTTCCCCAGGGCTAAATTGCTGCCTACAGACATTTTGATTATCAAATATAATTAAAAAATAAAAGAAGACAAATTCCCTTTATTTTCTCTAGCCCCCAATCTTCAGTTCATCTATGTTTCTGATGGAGATTTGCGTAGCAGGCAACTATGCTCAACCTTGAAATGTCCCACTCTCATCTGGGACTCCTCCAGCTGCCCCACCCTGTGACAGGTCCCCAGGTAGTTCTCCAGATGACCCAGATACTTCTGTTAGAAGGCATTCAACCTTGAGAGTAGGAATGATTTGGCACCTCGTCTTTCCGCAAGTCTCAAACATCCATAAACCACACATAGGTCTACTTCCCCATGAGGTTGAACCTTGACTGCCCACTGTCACAGATTCTGTTCATCAGTCTGCTCTTGTTCAATGTCATTTTCTTCCACAGTCTCCCCTTTGTGTTCCTGAATATCTCCCTGTGATCTCTGTTGCTCTCCTAACCCCTCTAACTGATAACACTTATCCAAAATACAGTTTGGATTTTAAAGAGATCAAGCATGTTTGAAGTGATTTATAGACAACTTCAGAACCTCAAGCCCAAGTCCTAACTAAAACCAGGTATGATATTATGGACCTTAAGACTTCTGTTGCAGAGTTCCATTGTGTAAGATGTCACTGAAGAGAAATCCCCCAGCAGTTAAACATTGAAGGACTCATAATCGCCATCCGCAGAAGGGGACTGATAGCCACTTTTTTCCTGCTGTTTCCTGACACTGATAACCTACCTCTTTCTGACACTTACACCTGGTATTTTAACTGCTGACACCAATCACCTGTCCACACCATTAAACTGTCCTGTACTTTTCTGCTCTCCCTGTAAAACCCACACCCAACTCCATCTTGCTGTTAGTCTCCACACCTGAGTTTGAAGGCTAGCCCTATGCCCCTTAATAAACTGGTCCCACCACACCCATGCAGGAGTCTCTCGTTTGCTTCTGCCAAGTCTCATGTCAAACCAAACCTTACCTGTTGCACCTTAGCATCCTAGGCTGTGGGGGTCACCTCACAGGTCCACTGGTTCTTAGCTGCCAGCTACCCAGTGGATATTGCTCACCTACCACAGCTTGCTGAACCAAACTTGTACAATGGCACATCTGGCTTTCTCCCATACTTGCCCAGGCTGTAAGGAATGTTGAGATGCTGTCTGAGAGTTTCCCTCTCCCTTAAGTCTACTGTGCTGACCTTTCTGCCATGTCTTACAGCCACAGGGCACTTTGCTAGGTGACTAACCACAATCACAGCTGGATGCCAAACCCTCGTCAAGGAATTCCAGATGCTAACAGCACTCTAGAAAGATTCCATACATCCACTAAGTTGGCATTATTTCTTTCTCTCTTTCTTAGCTCCCTTCTCTTGTGCAACTCAGTCTTTGTATTTGTGTATCAGGAATATCCCTTTTAGCAAAACTTCCACTCTTTCATGATTCAAAGATTGATTCCTGGTTTGTTAATACCTAGTTTGGGAATTTTATTTTTATTACCTAATAAATAAAGTCTGGTTTTATGATTTGTACCAAAGCTGGGCCAGGGAGATGGCTTAGTGGGAAAAAGCACTTTTCTTACAAGTCTGACACCCTGAGTTCCATCCCAGAACCCACAGAAAAAAGTCTTGATGTAATGGTCTATGACTGCAATCCCGGCACTCCTACAGAGAAATGAGAAACAAAGACAAGAGAATTTCCCTGAAGTTGTTTTGTTCTTACTTTGTTGTTGATGGCAGTGTTATTCTCAATTTTTTTATTCCATTTCACTGCTTACTTTTCTTTCTCTTTTTCATAACTACTCACATGATTTTTATTTTTCACTTATTCTTTGAGAATTTCATATGTGTATGTAATGAAATATGATCATATCCATCCCCCACTTTCTCCTCCCACCTTTCACCAGCTCTTCCCTACGCGTCTTATCCCAGCTTCATGGCTTCTTCAGTTTATAAATAACACGCTAAGTTAAATTCATCCAATTAGTGCTGCCCACATGTGCATGGGTGTGGGCCTTCTGCTGGAACAAAGACAGCTTATCCTCAAAGAAAGATGACTCCCTCCTTGAGCACTATAAACTGCCTATGACTTTTCATTTAGGCCTAGGGTCTCATGAGATCTTCCCCCATCCATGTTTGAATTTTGACTGTTGGATCTTGTGCAACAATAGTGGCTGTTGTTGGGCCTTAAGAAATCCTAATTGACTGGCTGGCACCTTGTGGCCTGGGCAAGATGATGCTGAGAGGAGCTAAGACAAAGAGTAGCCAGAGGAGATAGGCACATACCACATACCATGGTAATTAGGTGAACTAGGGACTTAAGTGCCATTGGAGGAAAATTACCTCCTCCCTCGTGAACAGCATGTGGACAGTAGTAGCCTCTATGTAAAGTAAAAAGCATGATCAGAGTGACCAGTAAAGTGATTGGTAGAAACATTCCACTGTATGCTAATACCTGTAACTCTAAACCTTTATAATGTGTCTGATAAGTTCAGTAAATGGCTTCCTGCGGTACCACTGAAGAAGTTACATCATTAAAGCTGTATCATCATAAGAGCTGGCTAGCTGCACGCTTCTTTGGTGGGGGGGGGGGGTGGCCTCAGTTGTGCCTGATTGTTTCCAGGAACGGGCCTGGAGGCTGGGAACAGTCGGACTGTCGCACCCGACATCCCTTTGCTTCCCCATAAAGGCCCTCTCCTACCACGGGGAGGGGGCTGGGGCAATCCAAGAGAAGTAGGACATGAGACTTGTGCCTGATCCCCCTTGCCGTTCTCTCCTGCTGGCCAGGAGACAGAGGACCTGGTGAGGGGGTGCGCCTGCCGGTGCCTGTCACTCCGCCACTAGAGAGCGACAGATCTGGTGACCCCGTTGTGATTCTCCTTCTCTTGCAAAGGGTGATCAGGAGCTTGAAGGTGAGTGCCTTTTCAGTCGGGTTGCCATCATGGGTAACTCTGTGTCCTCAAAGGAGGACCCAGCCTTCAAAGCCTTATGGCAAATGCTTAAAAGCAAAGGGCTGAAGATTTCTGATTCAAGTGCAGCTAAAGTTTGGAACAATATTTTGATCATAGCTCCCTGGGTAGTGGAGGCAAACTGGCTCCAGCCACAAACCTGGGAAAGACTGGAGAAGCTAGCCCACGCCAGGGAGCTCCACACAGGAAGGGAACCCCCACATGGGTTTTATTCTACCATGAGTGCGCTAAGGGCAATGTCCTCTAAGACTTCTGCCTCCCCTGAGACTGCCCAGGAGGAGGGTTCTTTGCAGGCTGTAACAACACCAGCTATGTCTGCAACCAAGCAGCAACCAGGGGAGGGGCTGGGACAGGCTGCGGCAAAGATGAATGTTAGCATATCCACGAGAGCGGGTGCCCACCCAAAGGAGGCGGGGGCAGCCGCCGAGGGAGGAGCAACCCCAGGGAAAGATAGCCCCACAGGCGAGCCCCTGCCGTATGGTCCAGGGGCGGAAACCCTGTACACACCGCTCCTTAGGGAACTGCGCAACCAGCCTCAAGCTAGCTGTGGGGGAGAACAAAGGGACACTGTCCCCGTGCAGACAGAAGCCTATGGGGCCGGTGTCAGCAAACCTGAGAAAGGATCACCCTCCAGTGGGAAGCTCCCTGTACAAGCTTTACCTGTCAATTTAGTCCCGAGCCCCAACAGGCCCGCATTGTGGTACCCATGGCAGGCTAAAGATCTTCAAGATCTTAAAAAAGCTGTTAAAGAAGATGGGCCAAACTCCCCATGGGCCCTAGCCCTCCTGCAGGAGGTAGCCTATCACCAGCCATGAGTCCCCAAGGACTGGAAGGACCTGGCCGGGGCAGTTCTCCCCAGACCAGTGTTCCTAAAATGGAGTGCTTACTACCGAGATGAATGTAAAAGGAGGGCGGTAGCTAATGCGGCTGTGGATCCACCTATACCTGTTACCTTCCCTATGCTTGCGGGGTCAGGGGAGCACTATGGTATGGGGATTCAACAAGCAGCCATCCCGGCAGCCTTGTACAGGGACCAGGTATGCCAAGCAGGCCTGGACGCATGGTCCAAGCTAGAGGAGGGGCCTACTGAGTCCCTGGTAGCAGGGATTTACCAAAAGCCAGAGGAGTCTCTGCCAGAGTTCATAGACAGAGTCCAAACCAGCCTTTAAAAAAGCTACCCCCTGGTTGGTTAAAGGATGAGTTTACAAAACTAATGATTTGGGAGGGCATGAACAAAGATCATAAAGGGACAGTGGATAGTCGCGTCCAGGGATGTTGGGACTTTAAGTTGCCAAGCCCAAACCATGGCTCGGGCCATGTCTGTGCGGTCTGCTGTGCAAACGGCCTCCCTAGGGGGCTATTTCACAAGCAGTGGTGGCAGCTTTAGAGCAACTAGGAGTTGGACCAAAAAACAAGAGGACTAACAATGGCACCTGCTTCCAGCGTGGGAAACAAGGCCATTTTAAGAGGGATTGCCCTCAGGGAAAGCAAAGCCCAAGCGGGTCTCAAAAGCCCACCACCTTGTGCCCACGTTGCAGAGAGGGATATCACTGGAAGAAAGACTGTATGTCTAAATTTGATAGAGATAGGAAACCTTTAAACTCGACAGTGGGCAGCCCTCAGCCGCATTAAACAAGGAGCGTCCCCGAGTGGGGCATAGGAACAGGACATTCCCACAGGACATTCCCCCAGCCCGTACAGGTGAAATGGACTGTACCCCCTTATAGAGGGGTTTTGGCCAAAGATGGACATCTATATTCAGGGAAAAAGGTTTCGGTGACTTCTTGATACTGGGGCCGATAGAACAGTTCTAAGAAAGGAAGAGGTGCCTCCCAGCTGGCATGTAGTGCCTGGCCCCATGGTAAAAGGAGTGGGAGGAGACACTCTCTCCAAGGAATCTAACTGTTGGCTGAAATGGAGGGACGCTGATTGCACTGAGGAAGATGTACGGCCCCTGATCATTCCAGAGCTGTCAGCTAACTTACTAGGACAAGACGTATTAGGCCAGATGCAAGCGGTGCTAACCACTGAAAATAAAGCCTTTTATGATGACCTTATAGACGATGAGGAAGGAAATGCTCCATGGGGAGCTGGAGAGAACCCAGGCATGGCATGGTTCTCAAGGTTTTCTAACTATAGAGGGAAGCCTCCCAAGATTCCCCGGGTGCACGCC
This sequence comes from Eospalax fontanierii, assembly GCA_035773235.1. Lineage (NCBI taxonomy): Eukaryota > Metazoa > Chordata > Mammalia > Rodentia > Spalacidae > Eospalax > Eospalax fontanierii. The sequence goes on along the minus strand of CM069528.1, from coordinate 24,923,061 downwards.
CCAATTCTAAGGGCCACTGCCCTCCAAGTGCCTGCCATTAGTTGGGCCCCCAGCCCGACAGTGTGGGTGGAGCAGTGGCCTCTTCCATTGGAAAAATTACAAGACTCCTTTTTCTCCATACCATTACAAGAGCCGGATTGTGAGAAATTTGCCTTTTCAGTGCCCAGATGAAACTATCATATAACTATCAGGGCCCAGATGAAAAGTATGAATGGACAGTATTGCCTCAGGGCATGGCCAATAACCCAGCCTTTTGTCAAGTGTTTTTGAAGAATCTTTTACAATTTATTCTTATTTGGGATAAGGCATTAATGTATGTGTATATGGACGATATTATGGGCTCCCAATTCTCACGATTTGCAAAAGCTCCTTAATGCAGTTATACAGCAACTAGAATACCACAAGTTTGTGGTATCTAAAGAAAAGGTTCAGTTGGTACCACCCCAAAAAATTTTGGGCACCCATCTAGCCCTTGACAGGGTGTGCCCCCTAAGGCCTCAGCTAAATTTTCATAATCCCCTAAGTTTAACTGAACTTCAAAAGTTATTGGGTGAGATTAATTGGATAAGGGCATGGATACCTGTTACTACTGAGGTCCTAGAGCCCCTGTTTCAGCTACTAATAGGAGAACAGCCTACAGATTTAATTAACCTAGAGCAACCCCATCTTGAAGTGCTACATAAGATTCAACAGACTTTAAATCAAGCCAAATTAGCCAAATTTAATTCCAATGTACCACTTGAATTGTGGATCCTTCCAGGAAAAGCCTTAATGACAGCAGTGCTGACACAAGAAGGACAGCCTCTACAATGGGTCCATAGCTCATTGGGAGGAGCACCCACGGTGTATACACCCATTGACCAGCTTGCAGACCTCCTCCAAAAGGGAAGAGATCCAGCAGTAAGACATTATGGACTGGACCCTCAAAAAATTGTTGTTCCCTATCGACTTAAAGATCTACAATGGGTCCAAAGGAACAATGGTCGTGTAGCATTGGCCCTTGAAGGATTTGGAGGAATTTTGGACTGTCACTTTGGCCCTTCCAAATGGGTTACATCCTTTTTAACATTACCTTGGAAGGCACCTCAAATATTTGTTGAAAAAACCCTGGTGGAAGCACCCAATGTGTTCACTGATGGAGGAAAATATGGCTCTGCCACAATAGTATATTCAAAAGAGACAAATGGGCCAAAAAGATTTGTCCACACCTGTGAGGTCTCAGCCCAGTTTAAAGAACTCATGGCTGTAGTCCTGGCCTTAAATAATGTAACTCAGCCCATGAATCTTTTTTCTGACAGCTTATATGTAGTAAACCTTCTTCCAGGACTCCTGGATTCACATATTCACCTAGATGCCAATCCCATTACACCTCTAATGATTCAGGCAAGGACTCTTCTCTTGGAAAGAGAAAACCCCATTTTCTTACAGCATCTTAGAGGACATCAAGGTTTGCCTGGGTTTTTGTCCCAAGGCAATGCTGAGACTGATAAAAATGGCTTCTACCCAAGTCCTGACTACTGAACTTGATAATGCCCAAAACCTACATGACTTGACCCATATTAACTGGAGAGGACTTCATAAAAGGTCCCCTGGGGTCCCTATTAAGGATTTAAAGAAGATAGTACATACTTGCAAATCTTGTTGGCCATATTTACAAGTCCCACCAATACAGCAACCAGGGATAAACCCCCAAGGCTTGAAGCCCAATGCTTTGGCAAACTGATGTCACACATTATGCACCCTTTGGTAAGTTAAGATATGTTTTTGTATCCATTGATACCTTCTCCCATGCATATTGGACCTCTGCCCACTCAGGAGAAAAGGCCAGACATGCTCAATCCCACTTTCTCCAATGCTTTGCCACCTTGGGTTTGCCTTAAAATTAAGACTGATAATGGACCATGCTTTGTTAGCAAAAATTTACAAGAATTTTTTAACCTTTGTAATACACAACATGTTACTGGCATACCCTATAACCCACAAGGCCAAGCAATTATAGAACACACTCATCAATATTTAAAAACTCAACTACACAAACAAAAAGGGGGAGTTAGCCCCCACCAGCAGTTACATATGGCCTTGTTTACTCTTAACATTCTTAATTTCCAAAAAGATCAGATACAGTCTCAATTCCAACGCCATTGGGGCGTACTGGACTCAAAACCAGAGGTACTGGTGTGGTGGAAGGACCAGCTCACTGGCCAATGGAGAGGGCCTGATCCATTGCTTACGATGGGGAGAGGGTTTGGTTGCGTATCCCCACAGATGAACAACAACCCTTATGGGTTCCAGCCAGGAATCTTAAGTTTAATCCACAACAACCTCCTACTTAGAAATTTATAGAAAAAAAAAAAGGAACAAAAATAAAAAGAAAGTTTGAAAAAACAATATATAAGAGGCTGTTATCCCTTAACCCAGGGGGAAGCACCCCCTGAGGTCTATGCTTTGCTCTCACCTTTTAGATTTTTGCTTGACGGAGGATTATGGCCTGGATACATTGGCTATTACACCTGCTTTGCCTGCTACTGGGAAGACTTCTAGGCTCTGCAGATCAATCCCCACATGTGCCCGCCAACGTGATATGGGAGGTGAAACCTGCCATCACAAGCCAACCTGCTGTTCAGGCGACCAACTGCACCACGCCCTTCACCTGGTGGCCAGACCTGACGGTGGGCCTGTGCAACTTGGCCCGTGGATCCTGGGACCTGGGAGACTGGACCACTCAGGATGGATGCCCGAGTGCGCGGACCCTGCCTCGACGGTGCAAGTCTGCAGGGGGGCCCCAGAAGGTGCTCATAACATTGAGAACGGTGGCTGTGGACATGCCATGGTTAGATATGACTTATACCATACCCCCTTCTATGTATGCCCAGGGTTCATTTGGACTAACGGTCAAATAAGATCTTGCAGGGGGGTTACAGACTTCTTTTGTGCTAATTGGGGCTGTGAACAAACAGGTACTGTCTATTGGAGGCTTAATCCCACTCCAACCTCCCCTATCAAGATAACTCAAGTCCCCTGGGGGAGTTCACACGGTAACCCCTGCAACAACAACTTCAATTGTAACAACTTGCGCATCTCCTTCACTAATGCTGGAAAACAGTGCAAAGACTGGGGTATATGATTAATGTGGGGAATTAGAATGTACCAGTCAGGATATGATAAAGGGCTATTATTTACTATTACTCAAAAGGTTGACCATTCCAACGCAAAGGTTGGTCCGGTAGTGGGGCCCACCATGCCAAAGGTTGTTCACTTACAGCCCCAGGCTCAGCCAAGCATTACCATAAAGCCACCCAGCACCACCACCACCAGAGAACCCAATGAGCCAAATATATCCTTTAAGCCTGACCTGCGATGGGAGGGCTCTACAAGGGCTATTCTTGACATGGTACAGGAAGCAGCTAGTCTGTGGAATGCATCAAATAACATCTGAGGGCAACGTTGCTGGCTGTGTGCCAAAGACAAGGGACCTATTCTCAAAGCCTTTCTTATTATCAGGTCTTATAACCTTTCCACAGATTATACTGGCTGCCGTTGGGATCAGACTTCCCAGGGCCAAATTGTTCAAATGCGAGGACTCTCTGGAACTTGTGTAACTGGCAAACATCATGTGACCAGGCAGCCCCTACCTTGCAACCAAACACAACAAATATCCGCTGTAACCGGATGGATAATATCATCCGTGGGCCACTGGTGGCAATGTGCAAAGACAGGACTAACACCGTGTATTAATGCAAACCTTGTAAAGGCCCTCTCCTACCGTGGGGAGGGGGCTGGGGCAATCCAAGAGAAGTAGGACACGAGACTTGTGCCTGATCCCCCTTGCCGTTCTCTCCTGCTGGCCTGGAGACAGAGAACCTGGTGAGGGAGTGTGCCTGCTGGTGCTGTCGCTCTGCCACGAGAGAGAGCAACTTCAAAGGAAACTGATATCACTACATTTTCCTGGATTGCCATAGGTATCTAGAAAAAGCCTCTCTGGAAGCAAAGTGGGGCTAAGGAATGCTTACTTTCTCTGTACAGTGAATCCAAACTCAACAGAAACATAATTGAGGGAAATCCACATGCTTACTTTAAAACTTGGAAACAGTTTCTCTAATCTCCCATCCAGACCAAAGTACCCCAGGGCCCCTCTGTGTGGACCTTCTGTGGTTGCCACTGCCAGAGAGCACAGGACATACTGGAGGGGAAGACCTGAGCTCTGCACAGAGAACATTGCCAGAAACTACGGAGCTGACCTTCTCGCTGGCAAAAGGCAAGAGAGCTTCCCTCTAGGCTTTATGAGTGTGGTAATATAAGACATGCAATTTCCTTAAAATCAAGTGCAGAAATTATAGCTTCTATTTTAAATTCATGCTGAGTTTGAAATTTGCTTTCACATATCCCTAAATTGTGTGTCATTTTTCAAACAGTTGAAACCAAAAAGGCAAAAATTCTAAAATTAAAAAAAAAAATTTGCACATTGTAAAAATCTTACTACTTTTCCTTATGCTCATAGAGAGTTAATGAACTTAATTACTAATATTTTGTAGCACAATTCAAACACAATAACCCAGCATCTCTAATTACTTCTCTCTAAGCAACAGAAGCTTTGAAGTGCATTGTACATACCTTAAAATTCTATGTGCCCTTTGGGAGAATATATGTCCTCGCTCCCTCTGAATTCAGAAGCCCACAGAAGCCGTGCGTTGTGTCTGCTGCTCTTACCATCTGGTAGCTGACATCAATCCCCTCTCAGGTTTCCTCCAACAAGGCGTCCTTATAAGAACACTTGCGGCAACATTTGATAGGCTTTGGCAACACGGTGGGGATTAAGTTTGTTCCCTTTACTGTGTAGCCTCTGTAGTAAAGCTCTCATAGAATCCAGGAAACTTACATTTGGAAATTCTAATAGCTTATCTGGAGCAAGAGAAAAGAGCAGCAAATTAATTCCCCACAGGCCTAGTCTTTTTCAGGTGCTGTGGAGGTGAATAGTGACCAGACTTGGCCAGGCTGCCCTCTTCTTACTTGGAACTGCATCAGTCAGTCTATTTTTAGCACATATCCTAGCTTTCGTGCATGTACCGATTAAACAAGGTGTGATAAAATTAATATTCAAGCAAACTTTTGGATGAGTAACTGAATAAAACTTGCATGCCTCTCTCACTGTTCCTCTGTGAGTGAGCACCCTTTTACAGCAGCAAGATGTCCAGCTTTGAGAACACGTATTCCTGAGTGATCAAGTGATGGGCCAGATCTGTTTCATCAGTCCATGGGAATGGAAGAGAGTGGATGCTGTGACATCTGAGGACACAGTCTTATCACAGAGTGAAACAAAGGGAAACACTGACTCCGCAGAGGAGGCACCTGGTTTAACTCACCTCATTGCTCTTACTAGATATGTACTTTGGCCAGGACCTATGTCTTAAGAAATGAGTGTTTACATTTGCAACATGATATGAGAACATATACCTCATGGGGTTGTAAAAAGCACTGACCAGAATACAGCAAGATGATGGCATGAAAACTTAATAAAAGGTAGTTAGGTCAGAGCAGCTATGACCCTTGAATCAGAATAGCCATCAAGGTCTGTGTGACTCTGACCCTTTCAGTCAGAAGGGATCTCACAGTTTTGGATTCCTATGGATAAGACAAACTAATACAGACCAGGAGTCTAGAAAGAAGCATACTGTGGTAGAATAGGACTTGTCACTGAGTCAGTTGAAAGACCTGAGAGAAACCAAGGAGGAGGCCTAGGGCAAAGAGTGTGGATGGGTGGGAAAGGGATCCATACACCAGATCAAATGTCCAGCAGAGCAACAAAAAGAGGCAGTATCAGGTCCTGTATACAAGTGAGTTGCATATCCTTTGAGACATTCAGGCCCACAAGGGACATCAGAGAACAGGGACAGCCCATGTCATTTAAAGGAGATTCCCCCACAGTCCTAGTGAGATTCTATCATCAAGATCAAAACATCAGACAGAATTCAAAAGTCTATTTAAATGTTGGTGGTTCTACGAGCACTGCTGATAGTGAAAGTCTCTTTTTTAGCAGGGACTGCAAATAGCTGTTGTGTTCCAGTCTTAAGTTGGCCATGCTTGGCCACCTCCCGCCACCTTCCACGCGATGGACTTGGAGGCGGTGAGGTACCGCTGCTGTGCCTCACACTGTCTGTAGGGAATTCCTCACTCTTCATTTGGATGGATGGTTGGGCTGGGCGGATGGACGGATGATGAATGAATGGATATGCTGTTATTTCTCAGCCTAGACTTTTCTTCCATTCTTCTATCCAAAGTAGTCTCTCCTTTTAAAAAAATATATTGCTCCTGCTAATCTCCTCAGTAATAAATTCTTGCTTCTTGCTCTGTGCTCTCACAGTACAACGCTCCATTTCTTCCTGAGTAATCATAATCTTTCTGCATCTATATCCCCATTTCCCCTAGATTATGAACTCTGAAAGGAACGGCATCACACCTAATTCATGCTAACTACCTAACACCAGGAACAACACCAAGTTAGCCTTCAAGAACCAATCACAAGAACAACAACCTCACTCTCTTTGTGAGACTGACACTTCCTCTATGTTCTTTTAGGCCAAAATTTGGCAACTTCTGTATCTGACTTAGGGTGAACCTTTCAAGTTGCAGCAGAGAATATCCCATACCGCTACACTCTGATAGAATCGATCAAGAAACCAAAAAGATACATGTTTTTGTGTCATCTTTAAAGTTAATGTTTCCCGAATTCATATCCATTCTCTACCGCTCAGGCAGCCTCGGTTTACATGGCCAGTCGCTTGGAGCTGGAGACAAGCTGTCTGGAATTTCATCTTACCTCTGCCATTTCTTAGAGGTGCCCCGACCTCTCTTTGTGACTTGCTTTTTCATCTATAAAAAGGGAGTGATGTTGGTAGTATCTATCTCAGAAAACTGTTAAGTCTTTTAAACAAATAGCTATAAAATAAGTTAATAATCAAAGTCTGGCATATAATAATCACTCGTGCTTTAAACTGTAAGAAAATGAAATATGTGTGACCTGTGTCTGGATAAGACTACATAAAAAATAGGTTGGTGACATGAAGAGTTATATGCTGAAGAAACTACAAACAGTAAATGAACATGAAACATGTTAAATACAATTAGCAAAATGCAAACTAAGAACTGAGTGAGATGCTATTTCACAACTATCCAAATGGCTAAAATAAAAACACCAAGTGCTGGTAAAGAGAACACACTCCAGCATGAGAATGAAAAACAGTCCAATCACTTTGGAAAACTGTTCGAAAGCTTAGTTCTTTATAAAGTTAAACATATAGTTACCACATGGACCAGCAAGTACACTCTGGGTCATCTATCCAAGAGAAATCAGAACTTACATTCATCTAAAAAGGTATATACAGATGTCCCTAGCACCTTCCTTTGCAACACATAAAACTTATATTAGCCCAAATGTCCTTCCACTGGCTGGATGATCTGTGTTTCATGGATTACCTCTCAAGTAGAAAAAGGGATGAACAAGGACCAATGAGATGGTTTAACTGGTAAAGGTGCCTGCAACCAAGCCTGGCCACCCATATTTGATCCCCAGGAACAACATGGCAAAAGAAGAGAACTGACTCTTAAAAACTGTCCTCTGACCTCCACAGGTGTGTTGCAGCACACAACACACACACAAACACAATGCAGACATGCAGATACACACACAATAAATAAAAATTTTAAAAGTGAAAATGCCTAACTATTAAAATTCTAACAATCTTTTAAATTTTTTATTTTTGTTTTTATTCTTTATGTGTATGAATATTTTCCATGCATGCAATTAATGTTTGCATGCATGTAGTGCCTATGCAGGTCGGAGGAGGGCATCAGATCCCCTGGAACTAGTTAAAGAAAGTTGTTAGTTGCCATATGGATGCTATAAGCAAACCTGAATCTTCTGCAAGAGCAGTCAGTGCTCTGAACCACAGGTCCATCTCTCCAGCTCCTAATGTAGCATTCTGAATTAATTCTGAATTACATTGAGAAAAAAATGCCTAAACCAAGGATTGCATACAATGATTTCTGCTAATATAACATTCTTGATGTGACAGAATTATGGCAGTGAGGACTGATCAGTGGTTATACAGACTACCCTGGAGGTTGAGGGAGCAGAGGGAGGAGCAGGAGCTACAAGAACAATAGGAAAGATACTTGCAGTGTTGGAAATACTCAGTGTCTGAACTGTGGCAGCGGATGCATACACCTACTCAACTAAAAGAAATTTTAAGATTAAATGTTGTATATCTCTATTGCAGTGAAATGACAGTAAATGATACTAGATTTTCTTAATCTTAACTCAAAGAGACCCCTTTTATCAAGAGCTAAACTATGTTCAAAGTTTTCCAAAGCAAAGATATAGATCGCAGTTTACCAGAAGATATTGATTTGAAGCAGTTAATTCCCTCAGAGGCTGGTAAAGATAAGCAAATACATCTAGGAAGATTTCTAGGATCTATCCAGCCTACAGATATTCAGAGAGACAGAGAGACAGAGACAGAAAGACAAGAGACAAAGAGAGAAACAGAGATAGAGAACCCTATCATCCATCACATAGAAACTTCCCTGGGTGGGTTTTGAAAGGCAAATATTTTAAGTGATCATTTCATAAGATACTGACAGAAATAAACCATGTAGAAATGTGTATTGTTGTGATGGGTAAAGATGGAATATTTGTGATTAAAATGAAAATGCATTCATTTAAAGCTACGTAGCATTAGGCATCTGTCAAGAATGAAGGCAGAAGTTTCAGCCCTACGTCAGAGGGGTTAAGCTCTACAAATCATGTTACTGACAGAGTGGCTCCTTGCACTCTCACTGGAAGCTGCAGGCTAAGGGGCTGTGACTGCATCAGTGCACAGATGTGGCTATTATTTAGAGCTCTCCAAGGTATATACTCACATTGCCATCTGCCATTTCAGTTTCTGTTTATGTGTCTTAAAAGGGGGTGGGACAAGATCAATTAAAGTGTGTGTTGAACGTTCTGAGGGAAAACTCTACAGCAGCATCGACTTGAACTCAGAAAAGTGCTTGCACCTATTCAAAGAGAGGTAGAAATTCATGCTCTACTCTGAAAAATACTCCATTTGAACTATACAATATTAAATGACTAAGAAGTTTATAAAAATCCACAGGCTGAAATGCCTTATAGTTGAATAGTTCAGTTCTGAAAAGCCTAAGAAATATTTTAATTACTTATGTTTTTAAGTTATTGTATTGACAAACTTGACTTTGTCAAATTTTTCTAAACTCCAGAGCTGGAAAGACCACACCGTGGTTAAGAGCCCTGGCTGCTCTGTATAGGACCCAGGCTTGGTTCCTACCACTCACATGGCAACAAACAACTATCTGTTACTCAATTTCAAGGGGATCTACGCCCTCTTATGGCCAGCACAGGCATTACATGAACAGGTGGCATATGCAGACAACACTTGAACATATAAAATAAAGAAATGAAAACAAGAAAAACCTTTTCCTTTATTAAGGAATTTCCTGAGAGGTAAAAAAAGAGAAGACAAAAATTAACAGTAAACGTTTGCAAACTAAATTCCTAATTAAGGACTAGTATCTAGATTATGTAAAGAATTTTGAAAATCCAACAATAACAACTCCAATCCAATTAGAAAATGAGTAAAGACATAAAGAGACATTTCGAAAGTAAAACATATAAGTGACAAGCAAACACATGAAAATAGGTTTAATATCATTGCCTTTTAAGGAATTCAAGTTAAAATCACAATGAGGTATCAGTACATAACTATAAGAATAATGTTTACAAACACAGTGCCAACACGAAACTAGTGAATGCATGGAGAAACTGAGCTTTCATACATTACTAGAGAGACTGGGAAATGGTACAGCTGCTATATGATATCATAAAATTAAACATTTGATTGCCAGAAATTATACTTCTGGGCATTCATCCAAGAGAAACAAGAGATTTTGTTCATACAAAATCCTTTATACAAATGTTCATGGCCGCTTTATTTGTAATAGTCAAACACTGGGAACAACCACACGTTCTTCAATAGGTGAATGATAAAACACACTGGCTAGTACCACAGAATACTACTCAGAACAGATTATTGGCCTGGTCAAGGACAAATCTCCAGAGAATGTACTAACAGAAAAACATGAATCCCTGAGGCATTCTACTCCAGGACTCCAAGTTCATCACACTTTTAAGTGACAAAATTATGGCGCATAGGGCAGATCAGCAGTGAAGGAATGGGTGGGTGAGAGACGGGCACACCTATATAAAGGCTCAGTGAGGGAGCATGCAGTGGTGGGAATGTTCAGACTCTCATTACATCAACTTCATGTGATGGTTCTGATGTTGTATAGTCTGGCAAGACATTTCTATTGGGGGAGATTGAGAAGTAGAGGGGTCCCCTCTATTGTTTCTTAAAGCTACAGGCTAATTTACAGCTATATGAAAAATAAAGATGCTTAAAATGAAAGATTTAAACATTTTGGAAGAAAGTGTATCTTCTGCACTCGTCACTGGAATGCCATGCTGTGAACAGAGTGGCCAGCAAGGCTGTTGGTACTGTGACAGGCAGTGGAAGCAGAGGACCACTTCCAGGCACAGTCTCTCAGTACCACGGCCTTCCTTCCCAGGCAGGCCTTTTCCAGGAAATTCAGAACAGAACCTGGCAAAGGGCCCCAGCCCAGGAAGTTCTCTCCTTGATGATCTGACTGTGGCCCAGACGGCATTCTAACCCTAATGGTCAGTCTCAGGCTGAGTGTGTTACACACCAACCCTGCTATTTGGAATGCTGGCAAATGAAACAGGGATGTCAATAAACCATTACCAGTGACTAGACTACCCAAAACCTGTACTGTATGACACCCTGGGAAGGGAAAGAACCAATGTAGATGGTGATAACAACAGATCTTCTGTGGTTCCTGGGCATCCTTGGGCACCCTTCTTGACTATGCTGCTCAAACTGATCTCCTAAACCAACTGTAAGGTTGTTTGTGCCCATCTGGCAGCCTAAACTGCTGCCCCTCCAATCACACAGAAGGCTCACCCTGAGCTGACAAGGCACGGTGAACCCTTCCTCTCCACAAGTATGCATAGTAACCCCTACTAGACCGGCCTTTGGCAGCTGCACGTGTATTCCTGACACTGGAGCTTTTGGCTCCGTTCCTTTGAGAGAAGGCTGTCTTCCTGGCCTCCTCCTCAAACAATATGATCATGGGCTTCCCTCTTTTCCTTTGGACTGTGGGAAATTCTCTGAATAGTGTTACAAAGTGATTAAGAGCGCAGGCATAGTATTCAGCTGCTGCATTCAAATCCTCCCCATGCTGTTTATCGGTGTTAATACTCTGGGCAGATAATCTGACCATTCTAAACTTCAGTCTACTTATGTTATAATGAGGGTTATTACAGCCTCCCTGGATTAATATGGGGATTGAATAAGTTGATTATATACAAAGAATTGGGAAGAGCACTGGGCACACAGGAATATTAACATCCATAAATGTTAGCAAGTGGCACTGTTATTCCTTTCCTCATCAAGTTATTATTCTGAGACTGAAGAGTGCCTAAAATTGCTCTGAACTTAGACAAATCAACCTGAGTGTTAGAATTGGTTGCAGTACTTCTGTGGCAACTGCCTAACCTCTGCATTTCAGTTTAAATATTTGCAATACCAGTGCCCCTTCCCAAGAAAGGTTTCAAACCTACTGTTGGATTTTACGTGGATTCAAGGACTGAGTTGAATTGTCTAGATTTCCTTATCTGGATATTCCCCACTAAGAACTCAAAGGAGACTCTATGTGCCGTGTATTTATCATATACTTTTTATTATTGTTGTGGAGAACAGGAATGACCAAGTTAGTCCTGCTCCCTCTCCATCCCACTTTCTATGGTGCCTGAGAAGCAGAGCATCCCCATGGCAACCACAGCAGCTGGTCCCTAGATAAGAGGAACTGGAGCAGGGCAGCAGCAGCCACTGCTGCTGAGTAGCTGCCCAGCCCCGGCCTGGAAAGAAGCGGTCCCTCCAGCCTCTCTGCCTTCTCAGCTCAGTGCCGCACTGATTGGTAAGTGCTTTGAATTTTTACCCCAGCAACTTCTGTGCTGAGAAAAGCAAGTTTCTAATAACTTACAGTTTCCTTTATGGCTGACGGGACAACTCAGGCTATGCTGGTGGCCCTGGTATTGTTCTTTACCGAGCAAGGCTAAGCTGAGGCTACTATATGGGGCAAAATCTCCACTCTCATATCCGCTTTTCAAGGGTAGTTGGGGTCTTAAGTTCTATGAGAGCGCATGACCTCACAAACAAAATCATGAAGTTTAGAAATGAACATGGTGTCTCTGCGTGTTCGCACAGCAAGGCCACTCACCCCTTTCATGCTGGTCAAAGTATGTTGCTCACAAGTCATCTGTACCTCTAACTTCAAGTCAAAATCACTCCTTGAGGAACACTGCAGAGTTAAATCTTCTAAATGAACTAATTTTTATTTGAATATGTGGTGCTGGGGGGCCTGAATTCAACCCTCAGTTTCAAAAGAGGGTTGACAAAGGATATTAATTCTAAATAGCCAGAGGGAATGCTTAGCAGACATTGCACTGGGTTGTGGATGCAATCTTTCAAAGTTTTTATTGCATCAAGTAAAGCAAAACCTAATTGTTTGCGGGGCTGTTTCGAATGTTATATTGCTGAGTGAGGGTCTGCTCCTGAAAATCATTCCTGAGACCTGGAAATGGTGCTTTGCCTTTGATTTGTGCCTTGCAGTCTCCAGCTTAACAGTTTCAGAAAAGGCCGGAGATGGTATGAGATGAGTCAGACAATCAATTTAGGTGAATTTAAATACAGGTATTACAATCACAAGGACAGGGAGAACAAAGACAGTGTCAGAGTGTCCAGGGCTCCTGGGCTGGGTGCTGCATATATATTGCATTGCTAAGACTCTCAACAACCCTGGGAATAGTCATTGGCACTCCATGTCACAGATATGAAAGCTAGTGCTTCTTTGCCTTTTAGCTAAGATCAAGGAGACAGACGTGAAAGCTAACTGCAAGATAACACAGAGCTCTCCTCACTTCCCCAGCAAGAGAGAGATGAACGAGTAACTGAACATGCACCTCTGCCTCTGGCTGCCTCACAGCATCAAAGGCTGACAGTCCTGGGGGGATATAGTTTTCTGACCATGAGTGAACCTGCATATTCTTATATTCTTAAGAGAAAAGACAAAATGGTTGGCCCAGCTTCTGACCTCAAACTGAGCTGTTGAGAGAGCACTACTGTCCTCTTAAAATAGGAAGTAGCCTGGGTGAGTAGAGACTGGCCTCAGCAAACTGTAACCTCAGGCTTCCATAAGCTGTGTTGATTCACTGCCTTGGCCCTTCTGCAGTTTCATGGGATTCCTTCGCAGACATCTAGCTCCTCGGTACTATCAGGCTTGTTCTCCAAACATTAACTGACAGTTGCTTGCAGCCCTGGCTGTATTCTATGGCTTCAGTTATGGATCCTTCAGAGGTGCTTGCATTTATAAGTATTTTTGTGAAAAGAAGGGCTATGTGTACCATGTGAAAAGGGTTAGGAAGGGAATTGCAAGATTTTGGCATCTAGAGTCCTGAAAATTTCTCTCAAACCCTGAAATTACATTCCTTGGACTGGCGCACAGTGACCCACTGGGCACCCATATTCTCAGAAACAACCAACCACAAAATAGTTCAGATCCACAGTCTTCCACACTCTAATTGAGAAGTCTGAAAGCTGCAAAAGCAAAAGAGTTGCTCTGCTAATGTTAGGAGGTTCTCTATGGACTCATTTAGTAGTAAAACCTGACCTGAAAAATATGAATCTTCATGTAGTCTGTCATTGCATCTTTGATTGTGAATATTCCAGTTGGCCACAGAAATAATGCACAAGACTGCTGGGGCTCTCTGATGTCCTTCCATAGTGAAAATGTCCTAATTTCCACAGGTGAGGTGGGTGGGCCAATACTGATACTCACAGAAGAGTCCAGGTCATCACTAAGTGAGTGTTAGAATTCAAAGACCATGCTTAATCAGTACAAGGCAAGGAAATGACGAAGGAGTCACAAATTATTTGACTAGAGAGAGTATGAAAGAGCCCAAGTATCAAGTCTCTATTAACAAGCTCATCTGAATACCTTAGCTTTAGGTTTGGAATCTGAGGACCCAGAGGACCAAATATTAGGTTTGAAGAAAAAGACCTGGTGGCTCAGAAACTCCCCAGATTATAAGGAACAGCTAGGGGAGATGATGAAAGCTTCCCCAGGCATCATGACAAGCGCAGCGTCTTTAGGAAGCCTGCCTGCGGCACAGATTGAATTAAAGAGGGAATGCACGGGCAGAATAGGAACAAGAACTAGACAGACTGTTACCATGGTTGGCTCTTGAAAAGCTCTCTTTCCTCTGAGGATGTAAATGGAGAATGGGATGGAGACGGTCGTCTCATACCAACCACTCAACAGGCACATAGTACAGTGACAACGATCAATAAGACAACACTAAACTCCAAACCGCTCTGCCGCCACATGTTTGTTCATCCTTTTGTTTGAACACTTTCTGACAGGGAGGTCCTCATGACATCACCCAAGATTAAAGTATTTGTAATCCCCTGGGAAAAGCACAACTCTGCCAAGAATTGCTGATACTGTTGTACTTTAAATTCCCAGAGCTGAAAACTGTCTCATAGTCCCTCCTGCCTAACAATCTCCTATTCTTTCGATCACACTGTTTTAAAATAGTGCTTTTTTTTTTTTCTAAAGACAAAGCAATATGACTCATCTTTGGGAGGAGCACTTGTCTGGTTTAGAAAGAATCATTAATTGCCCCAGTCTGTCCAAGAGCTTCGGACATTTTGAGCTACTTCTGTACAATTCACCAGTCATGGGCAGGGTCCGCTTTCCGTGGTCTAATACTGATAAAACGGCTTACCTCAGATGAAGGCTAGTCTCAGCAGCTGGATGAAAGTGGAAGATTCAATTGTTTCCGAAGATTTCCCAGTTACACAGCTGGTCTTCATTAGCAAGTTGTCTGACACAATATAGACAATTGTACCATAGTGAAAAATGCTACAATGTGTTACACATCAGGCAATCCCACTTCATCTTCACAGGAACTCTATGTGGGATGTGTTACTACTTCTAACTTATAGATAATAAAATTAAATGTAAGCAGGTGGGTGCAGAAAGGACCTGTTTCTGGATACCAATTAATGGAGTCCGCTCTAAGAAACTAGTCTTTGTGAAGTTTACTATAACAATAATAACTTCTAGGTAGAGAGCAAATATGGTTATTTTGCACTTGACCTCAATTTACCTCATTACATCAGCACTATTTAGCACTTTCAGCAGTCATGTAGATTTTTAGATCAAGATTTAAGATTCAAACTAAGTCTGTTTGACTGAAAAACATACATTCAAATTAAATGACCAGCTAGGGCTGGAGAGATAACTAAGTGCTCTTGCAGAGGATCCGGGTTCGATTACCAGCACCCATATGCTGGCTAACAACCATTCATAACTCCAGTTCCAGGGAAGCCGACACCCTCTCCTGTCCTCCATGGGCACTGCACCACACGGGTGCACTTACACACATGCAGGCAATACACTCCCACACATAAAAAATTTTTAAATACTACTTAAAATATCTTTTAACTAACCAGCTACTAGACACATAGGATCCATGATCCCAGTACAAGGAGCAGCTTGCTTTAGACTGATGAGGAGAGGACACCATTGTCAGATAGGTCCACGAATGCACAGTTGGGGCCTGAGTCTCTATAATGATTCTGATGGCTAGTATGTGACTAATGGTAGATTAAAGTAAATTCTTTGAACCTCAGTTTCTTCTTTTAGATGATGGATATTTTGAGCAGATGCCCCATGAGTGATTTTCAGCACACCTGTGACTAGGTCCAATACACCTTAGAGAAGAGGAAGATTAGTTAAATAGGACCATGTTTGAAGCTGTCATTTTTCCTGGAGACCTCAGCATGAAGCCCACTTCCAACTGACCTTCTCCTTTTCTAAAATACTGGGGCAGGGAGCTAGTCTGCTGGAGGTAATAGAGTACCTGTTCTCTACAAGTTCTAGGAACTTGGCATTGTCTACACGTACACTAAGGACAATGGTCTGAATTGATTTCTGCTGAAGTCACTTATACAATCAGTCTGCTAAGAATGACACTAAAAGCCAGACTCAGGCGATCAGCTAATGGCCCATCTGCTCTGCAATGCTCTCAGCTCACCAGGCAGTATCCCTCCCTCAGCCTTTCAAGTGAACAGAAACTTAAGTCTTCAAAGACTTAATTCATTCTAGGAGCTTGGAAGGTCCTCATGTTCTGTCTGCATGGATCCTCTGCATGTTGCAGGTCCAGGGCTCTTGTGAGAGGAAGATGAACTTGGTCATTTTAAACCTACTCATTTCTCCTCAAGACCCCACCCTACCCTTGCCACTGTGGGGTAGCAATAAACTATCAGAAAGGAACACAAGAAACAGACTAATCCCTCTAATGAGTGATCTGTTTCTAGGAATCTCAACTCATGCTTCCAGACTTTGCTTGTTCTGGCTAGATTTCCACTGCTCCTGGACAGGGGCTGTAACCAATAGCTGTGAAAGGTCACTGGGTTTGTGTTCCAGAAAAGAGAGACTATGGGGATAGGATGAGACTTATTTCATGCCAGGGACCACTGGGGAGAAAATAGCAAAGATTCACTGAGACCCAGTTTTCCGGCTTCCTCTACCTGCTATCGTCATTACATGCATAAGGAGCCAGGTGAATTATTTTATAATTATAGGACACAATGCTGGGGAACTAGGAACCAGGTTAATTTTGAGTTCAGAGGATTCAGTTTATTTTTAAATGACTCTAGTGCCTAGAATTTTGTGGAACTAGATTGTGATCTAAGCTGGACTAAGAGATGTATGACTACGCAAATTAAGTGAACTTTGTGGGCCTCTGCTTCCTCGACTGTGATATAGACATGCTTTGCAGAATTCAACAGAGAAAATATGATTGATTGAGATACGCTGTTAGCTCTTAGTCAACTCATTTCTAGTTCAGACTCAATAAGTATTTAATTTTGAACTCTTAAGTAGGCAAACAATGATTATTTGATATATGCCAATTCCCACTGTGTGTGTGTGTGTGTGTGTGTGTGTGTGTGTGTGTGTGTGTGTGATGTTTGATTTTGGCTTACATTTCAGATGTAGCAGTTAGAGATAAAAAAAGAGACTTGAAAACCAGGATTGAATTGGGAGCATAGTAAGCACTCTGTAAATCCATTCAGTGAATAAACGAGTGAAAGCATACCTATGAACTGTTTCTCAAACTTCAGGGTTTGAAAAGAAAAGAAACGCACACAGTCCTTCTCCATTGAGGATGTCTACTGAGATGATGACCGCTGAGCCAGGGCGGCCCCTGGAGCTTTCGGAAGACAGACTGGACAAGCTCGAGCCTCGTTGCAGCCACTTGGGTAACTGCTTCCTTGAGAATGTCTGTCGTGTATGTCAGAGAAGGGTAATCTGCCCCACTGTTTTCAGGCAAGTCAGAGAGAAGCCCCCTGAAACCTGATAGCCTGTGCCTTCTGGTGACAGCCAGCACCAGATGGACAGGCAAATAGCCATGGGTCTGTGGGGTCTGCCGTGCAAATATTAGCTGAAGCACTGGAGAGAAGTTCATTAGAGTTAGAGAGAGGCAGAGAGAGAGGGAGAAGCATTGTCCTCTTTTTTGGATCTGACAGAATCCCAGACAGAGCATTTTTGAGGCAATAAATGAAATGTGGCAATATAGCTTGTTTCCAGGATTTTCCTGCACACTTAAACCCCATGTGCAGAGCCAATAAAATATTTCAAATATCTCTCTTTGCCTATCAAGACAGAATTTTAAATAGGCTTTTTCTGCTTTATTGTCAATCTGTTTCCTTTCCAGAACTGACTTTTTGCATAACCTTTGTAATGAAAATACCAGAAACATTTCTGCCTCTACCCATTTCTAAAAATGAGACACTCAGACTTTTGATTGATGGGTCTTTTGCATATTCATAGCTTTGCTAATGACTCGCCTGGTTATGACTCCTGTACTCTGCCCTCTCCTCAACCGCCTTCAAGATATTTTATGTTCAGCATTTCTCCAAAAAATAGAGAAAAGTACAATTGAAGCGTAAGTCAAAATTGAAACAAATGTCTCGCTCTCTGTACTGTGTGCTAGGTGGCACCTGGGCTTTGAATGGTGCCCACTCCTCACAGGCCCACATTCAGGCTGTGTCTCTGGGGAACTCCCAGTTAGTCAGTATTCATGCTCAACAGCACCATTCAATGGATATTAGTGTGTATATTTGGGGTGGGAGGGTGCTAACCACTATGTGGTAACACATGTTAAGGATTAAACTTTCAGCTAAGCTTTATGAGATAAAGCTCCAAGACCCCAAGCTCATCCCAATCAGTAATCAGTCAGCAGCATACCTCTTTTACATGGCCACATCTGCAGACAATCTATAGGCTTAGTGTGTGGATTAAAATGAAATCATTTCTTCAGGAATGGAACTAATATTGAACAACTGGCAAAACACAGGCACTGATATGTTAGGAGCAAAACCAGTAACATCTCACCTATCTCCTTTCTTGTGTACATAGGCTTCACACAATTCAGTGTGAAGCTTCTCTGACAAGGTCTAAGAGATGCACTAATCTATGGGTTTAACAATAAGTTATTAGGAGTCAGTTTAATACTGTGTCTATTCAGCAGGATAATAGTAGCAGATCTCCCCTAGGACCTATGACCTATCTAGCTATAGGTCCTTGACGTATGTTGTTATGCTGAATTGATTGGATGACATCAAAATGGTCTAGTTAAAAGAAATGTTTACTGAATGTGTCACTGAAGAGAATTATGGGTGACATCTGATGTTCGTTCTGATTATGTATGAGGGTTTTTGATGGTTCAGGCATCATGGTGTATTGTTACTAGAGATTTCAAGTATAACTTCCTTAAGCATATTGACTGATAATGATCTTTTCAATAGACCATAAACAACTTGAAGGCAAGAATCATCTCTTACCTCTTTATTCCTAGATCTAACAAAGGGCTTGACACACCCTAGGAGCTGGAAAAACATTGTCTGAATAAAGGAATGAGTAACACAGCTGTGTCTGGATTCACAAAAAAACGTGAAAAGTTTTCAAATATCTAATCTTCAGTATTTTAAAGAAATTTGCCTGAACATTTCCCTAAAGAAAGAAAAGAAAGGAGCCAAGTATGGCCATGTACACCTGTAATCCTAACATTTGGGAAACTGAGGTAGAATATCGTAAGTTCAAGAAAAGCCTGAGATAGAGACAATCTGTTGAGAGAGAGAAAGAGACAGAGAGAGAATAACTGAGTCATAGGACACAGAGAAATCAATGTGGTACTGACCCAGAAGCTTCAATCCTACTGGCAGGTTTCATAGTGCTGGAAGGTGCTTGGCAGACTGCCAGAAGAAAACAGTAGTCATCAATCTTACCCAGTTGTGAATCCTGACAGCTACAATAATGACTGGCCTTGCAACATATGCCCACTGGTGCAAAATAGAGGCATGAATTTTATGGGAGTAAACAAACACTTTCTGGTTGTATGTAAGGCCTGATCCAAAAGATAGAATCCATACCTGGCATCATTACTGGGGCCAAGAACCTGTGGCTAGACAGGTCATAGGCCCTAGAGGAGATCCTACTACGATCATTCTGCTGAATAGACATAGTATTAAACCCATAGGTTAGTGTAGCTCTCAAACCTCATCAGAGAAGCTTCTTTTCGTAGTAGATGATGACTAACACCGAGACCTACAATTAATCAAAAGTGCAGAGAATAAGAAACCTCAGAGTACTCAGTGGGACATCTATATTACACGCCTTTCCCCAAGGCTCAGAGATCAACATGAAAGAAGGGACTCAAAGAACACAAGAGCCAGAGGTTGTGCATGAGTAAAGGAAACAGTATGTTTGGGACACAACAGAGCAGATGCACACATAAACTCACAGCATTTATGAAATCATGCAAGATGAGGCCAGACAAAATCCCAACCCAAAACAGGTAGGTGGGCAGGAAGTGCGCCACCCTTAGCTGAGGAGGCTGAGAAGCTATTGGCAACTGATGGCGACTGGGAGAGGGAAAGTCTGTTTTCTTTAAGGGTGTGATCCCTAGTAGATCAACCAAGCTCCAGGGCATGGACCCACACTCGACAGTATTTGGGCAAAGCAAATTGGACTTGATAGGTTAAAAAAGAGGGCATGAGGCTGGGGGAGCGTCGTGGGGTGGGAGTCAACCTGAGAAGAGATGGTGGAGGGAAATCAACATGATCAAAATACATCCTATGAAATTCTCAACAGATTAGTACAATGTGATTCTATACCAAGAAAAGAAGAAGGTAGGGAGATAGAGGAGGAGGACAGCAGTGCTGAAGATTAAGTTAACCTCTGAATCCCACATTCAGTCACATTTTAGATGTTCCCAGACTGTGTCCAGGTCATAGTTAAGAGCTCTTAAAGAAAACAATCGTTTTCTTGTTTTGTGTCTTCATTGAGTCCTCACAGAATAGCTCTTTACATTAAATACATTTGAGTCTGTTCATTTCAGGTACATATTCAAGAAATATTTATTCATGGCTGCTAGAGCCTGAATGCTGTTAGAGAAAGCAGAGAAGGCATATGCAGCAATAAGAGGTACATCATCCTTTAAAGTGTCACCTGAACAACAGTGTCATTAGCATTCAGAAAATGGGAGAGGACAATCAGAGCTAGAGTTACAGAGAAAGACTAAGAGAAAAGGAACTTCCTACTCAGGGGCTGAGCAGTGCACAGGGGAAAATTTACTGAGCACACAAAGTATATCAAATGTAGCACACACACGCACTCACAAAGATTTAATGTCATCCTCATCCAAAAGATAGAAATAATATTAAAGTTTCTGGGGCTAGAGAGATGACTCAGCAGATAAAAGCATTGGCTGCTCTTGCAGAGGACCCAGGCTCAATTTCCAGCACCCACATGGAGTCTAACAACCTCCCTTACCTCTAGTTCCAGAGGAATCCAACTCCCTCTTCTGTGGGCATTTCATGACATAAGTGTACTTACATACATGCAGGCAATATACTCATACACATAAATAAATTAATAAATAAAATATTGTAAAGTTTCTGTAAATTAACGTGAAGTTAATTTAAGTCTTAGAATCAAGATTTGAACTCAGGTCAGTCCAACTCCCATTTGACAAGCATCTAATGGAGAAAGAGGTAATTTAGAACAAAATTGCTGAGGTGTGTGATCTTTATCTCCATGAAGACTGTTCTGTCATCATAGAGCAGTGGACCAGGCCTTGAACAATACCAGGGAAATGCAAAGGAGAGCAGAGCAGACAAAGGCGCTAAGGGTGTGAGGTGCAGCCTAGACGAGGCTTTCTGGGAACAAGTTATTAAATCAGAGTCATTTCCATGAGGCCCTCTGATGATGTGAGCTAGAAGACGAACTTCAAAGGGTCTTGTGAGGTCAGTAAGGGGCTGTGAAAATTAAAGAGACAAGAACTAAAACTAGAGTAATGAAGGGCCAATAGGAGAGCTGCAAACCAGAGGGCAGAGGAAAAGCAAATGATGAAGCCTACACGCAGCTTTTTCGGGAGGACGAGGCTGGCCACAGAGTTAAGGCAAGCAAGGGATTCACTGAGAGTGCTTGTGAAGCATTCTGGGACTCGGGGAGCCTTGGTTCCTTCTGGCTGGTGGATCTGTAAGGAGAGCAAGTCCTGAGCAAACAAGATAGAGCATTCACATAGAGAACTTATTTTCCCTTCAGAATCGCAGTTCTAATTCATCCTGTTGACCTGGTCAAACTTTTCTCTCTGTCCTTGCCTTGGAAATCCACTTGATTTCTCATTTTTTAAAAAAAATTTTCATTTTTTATGTATATGAGTCTATTGCCTGCATGTATGTGAGTGCATCCACCGGCGTCCCACATGCCTGTGGAGGTCAGAAGAGAGCATTCAGTCCCCTGGAACTAGTTATGAATGGTTATTAGCTTCCATTTGGGTGCTGGGAATCAAATATGGATCCTCTGTAAGAGCAGCCAGTTCTCTTAAATGCTGAACTTTTTCTCCAGCACTCTCTCAAGTTTTATAAAATTCTAATTTTCCTTTCTATTATACAAACAGATGCAAGTCTATTCAAATCCTCCATTGAAGAGCTAAAAATAAATATTTCTGTTTCAGGCCAATTGACCTGTCACTAACATCACTTATAATGAAAAACCAACTAATTTCTGGCTCAACACTTACTCATGTTTCCTCCGTTTTCTCTTCAAAATCAGATGATCTTTCAGAGCAGTTCATTAAGGACTGTGACCTCAAAAAGAAGCCAAGAAAAGGGAAAAATGTACAGGCCACCCTGAATGTTGAGTCTGACCAAAAGAAGCCCAGGAGGAAAGACACGCCTGCCTTGCACATCCCGCCTTTCATACCAGGTAAGGGGCAGTCTGCACAGCTGCAAGGGATCTACTGCCAGGTTGCAATAATCTTCACATGTTTCTCCTTAAATATCTGGGCTAGATTCAAAACCGCCAGTGACTTCGTACAAACACATGCAGAATGCAATGTAGAGTCTTTCCCTTCTAGTAGTGGAGGTCAGGGATAGGGAGGCAGCCTGTGCTCCAGACATTCAAGGACACAGGTTCATGAAATCTGATACCATCAACACACAGTAAAGAAGACACTCACCACGAGATTCCAAAGTTACCATGAGCATCCAGCAGGCACGCCGCTGAGCACACGATGCAGGCTTGATGGGAGGTTCAGGTGGAATCAGCCTCCATCAGTGACAGGAACAACCCTGCCACAGGGGAGACTGGAAATTCAATGGAGTTTCCTGCATAAGAGACAAGCAAAGCGGTCAGATGAACAGCTAACATGTCTGTAATCATGCCTTTGAATGAGGCATGTGATGTCTCTTATTCTCAAGCACTTTTAGTATGGGTTTCTGCCCCTTCTCCTCTACTTCTAGCCGTTTATTTCATGTCCTTTCTATTCACAATGTCCTTTGAGATATATTAATAAGCAGCATATAGCTGAAATATTGAGCAAGAAGTAACATTATAATGCAAGTTCTTAGATCAGAACCACGGGAGCAGGGTCTAAGCAGTGAATGGTGGAAACGTTTATGAGAGGGGCTATTTTTAAAGATGATGGAGAGACTCATCATCAGCCCCCTTCCCATAGAATAGAGAAGGCAAATACAGGAAGTTAAGTAGAATGGAGCAATCATTAAGTATCAGGGTGGAAGTATGTGGCTTACAAGACCTCAGACGCTCCCCTCTAGCTAAGGAGGAAGAGCTTAGGAGAAAGACACATCCAGTTTCCATCTCCGTATTAGCTGGAATAAGTCAGGTGTATTTCTTTGCCCTCCTTTCCTGAGCTAGGTGACAGTATGATAGTAACATTAAATTCCTCAGGTTAAATGAAGTCAGACATTAAAGGTCCTTTGAACATAAGCCGCAGCCTCAATAAAAGCTAAGCTTATACTCAGGAAACTTCTTGTATTAAATCAAATTTAAAAAGCGACAGGATTGCCTTTCCCAGGTACATCAGCACAGTCATTCAAAATCTATGCCTTTGACCTTGTTCTTTTTACTGTGCCCTTAACCATGCAGGAGTGATTTCAGAACATTTAGTTAAAAGATACGATGTTCAAGAGAGACATCCAAAAGGCAAAACGAGCCCAGCTCTTCATAATGCTGATATGGAACAGAAAAAGCCAAGGAGAAAAGACACGCCTGCCTTGCACATGCCTCCCTTCATAGCAGGTAAAAGAGCAAGTACAGGAAATTCAAGAGGTGGCGGGGGTTGGAGCCTTACCATCTGGAGTGCATGGCCTTTGTCCTGGCGCAGCAAGCTGTGTGGCACTCAGGTGCACTGGGAAGGGATGTGCTAACTGCTGCCTTTCAGGCTTATCCTCACTGGCAGCTCCTCAGGGGCTGACCTGGAGGTGGGGGAGCCTCAGCGATTACTCCTGCTTCAGCAGACCTGGTCAAATTCACTGAGCCAGTGAAACAGAAGCATTAGTGAGTCCTTGAGAAGAGATGAAACAGCCACTTTCTACCTTACATGGAATGTTCATCTCATGGCTGATTTCCCAAGTTGTATGGACTAAGTCTCCAAACAAGAGATAGAGACGTAGGAGAAGGGAAAGGGAGAAGATGCCAGGATACTGAGAGCTACCTAGATGCGCGTCAGATGAAACAGATGTGCATGCAGTGTTGTCCTTGCCCTGGGAACTTCTAAGCAATTTGGAGAATGAGTGGGGTATGAGACAAATGTATTCATGAATGACTCTGTGTGTGTGTGTGTGTGTGTGTGTGTGTGTGTGTGTGCGTGTGTGTGTATTAGATACATGGTTTTATAGGGTGACTAGCAAAGGAAGAAATGTACTAATATTTATTGATACCCTACTAATGATTGGCATAACATATGTTGTGAATCTAAAATGTATGACCAACATATCAGATGAAGAAGTTGAGAGTGTATTTCATTTAATGAGACTCTGTAAAATCTTACGTAGGGGAAATTGGTGGATGGAAGGGTAGGTGGTTGGAGGATTGGTTGGACTAGTTATGAGATGACAAGATGGAAAACTGAACACATGAAATCAAACAGGATTTTCCAGCAGAACCGGCAGTCATTTCCAACCTTACTTTCTCCGCCCCACCCCCGCCTTTTTTTTTTTTTTTACTTTGCTGTAATTTAGTTAGGACTATGGGAATTCATAAAGTACACTTCAGGGAGGAAATGAGATCTGATTGTTATTACAGGGCTACATTTTCTGTTATTTCATTACAACAGCAGCCAAGATCTTGAGATCCACAACTATGCCGAATGATCTGGCCCCAGGTTCCATGGCATCTC
Organism: Eospalax fontanierii; assembly: GCA_035773235.1. NCBI lineage: Eukaryota > Metazoa > Chordata > Mammalia > Rodentia > Spalacidae > Eospalax > Eospalax fontanierii. The sequence continues at coordinate 24,898,142 of CM069528.1, read as the reverse complement.
CGCACTCTGCCCTTCCTCCTTTTCCTCTCCAACTTCCTCTTTCCACCTCTTTTTCCTCCAACTATCTGTCTGTCTTCACCACTTACCTGAAGATCAAGATGAACGAGATGAATGGACATGTGACCTCACCTTTATTCTTGCTCTTTTCTCTCTTCTCTCTCTCTCTCTGTCTTTCTCTCTTTATACACACACCCCACACAAATGCAAACACACATATTTTACAAACTACATTTTTTGAACTCTGACTAGATGCAGTCTTCTGAGATGGTACAAATATAATGTTAAAAGAGGAGATTTAGTATATGCAGAAATCTATCCTCAAACTATCTTCATTCTTTTAACAAGTGTATATTTATTCTAATGTTCTAGGGATTGGTGAAAGTGAATAACCATATAAATAAACAGACAAATATCTGTCTGGGTAAAGGAACTGAGAAATACAGTTGGGTAGGGAGTGAGGGAGAAAGAATGAAAAGGCTCTTAGCTACAACATCTCACATCTTTGTATAAGCTTGATTCAAAAAACTTCTTAGATACGAGTTCTGATCACTTGGCAATAAATGCTGCCTACATTTCACTACCTGTACCCTAAAAGACCAGCTTCCCTACTGAATCAAAAGTACTGATCAAACACTACAGTGTCTTCAAGAGCTGGAGGCCTGCTGTCTAGTCAAAGGCTCTATAGACACTGTGGAATTCCTTGAGTCAGCAACTCTTCCATGTTATAAGTATATGCAACAACAAATATTGTTCCGTGATTCTAGCTTTTATTACCATATTAGTTGAAGTGTTTTATTTTTGAAGAGTCTTTTAGTATGTATGCAAAGATTTGGCAATAATCAAAATGCTAGTTGAGCTGATAAGGACAGAGCCTTTGGCAGATGTTCAGAAAGATTCACATTAGTTTTAATAAGGCAGTTGAGAGGAACTCTTAGACAAATGCCCCATCGAGATGTCTCTCATTGGCCCTTGGCAAGTAGAAACTGGACAAGGATTCACTGTCTCTTCTAAGTCTCTGGCTAACCAACTCATTCCCTTAAGTTAATGAGCTTATTTGACAAGTCCAGTTGCTAGAATGGAGCCTCCATGGGAGTCATCTCAGGCATCTAATTTGTTCCAACCTGGCCCATAGTTGCCAGGGTGCCATATTGAAGACTGTATGGTAGGGGTATTGATTATGATTGGTTAGATACAGGGACCAAAACCTGCTTAGGAGATAAAGAGACCTCTAGTCAAATTGGTGGCAAGAAAATCCAATTGGGGATGTGGAAGAGAAGTTTGCTGGAAAACTGTGCTATGAACTGCGAACTGGGTAGTTTCAGGAATCATAAATCAAAACAGCCCACTTATACAAAGGAATGGGAAGTGTAAGTCCTTTGAAAGTGGCATGTTTATCCTGTTTGGAATAGAATATACCTGTAGTGTATTTATGCAGACCTGTGGCACTTTGTCCTGGCTTCTCCAGATTTAAGGCACACACACACACGCACACACACACACACACACACACGCACACACACACACGCACACACACACACACACACACACACATATATATATATATATATATATATATATATATATATATATAATATAGGGAACTAAGTTTAGATGGTACCTAGGTAGTATCTTACCCAGAGACCCAAAACTAGCAAGCTTGGACTTTAACACACTATATCCTACAAGTAGCCATGCAAGTAACCAAGTTCCCTAAACTAAATTCTCTTCTATACAGAAAGAGAACTAATATTTGCTAAATCCTACTATATTCCAAGTCTTATGCCACATACTAGACTTACAGAACTACAGGAGAAGACATGTTGTCCAATGATCCCACCATGTAAAAATTATTTTAGAGCAGGTTTCTATATGGTATTCTTGAAGTATTGAGAAAATATGAGCCGAGGCTTGGGAGACAGCTCAGTGGATAAAGTGTTTGCCACAGAGAAAGGAGGACCTGAGTTCAATCCCCAGAACCCAATTAAACTCTGGGTGAGCATGACAGTGTGCCTGTAATCCCAGGATGCAGAGGCGGAAACATAGGATGTCAAGGACAAGCTGGATATCTATACTAGCTGAATTGGCAAGTACTAGGTTTGTTAAGAGGCCCTGCCTCAATACATAGAGAGTGATCAAGGAAGAAGATACTTGATATCAACTTCTGGCTACACACATGTGTATACATATATGTGCCCACCCACATGCAAACATGTATACAAAAATGCATACAAACATACACATGAAAAATTTTTTTTAAAGAATGTGAGTCTATGTCTCTCTTGGAGCATCACACCCTATGGGGGATGTAAATGATTTTTCCCGGTTAGCTAAACTGAGACTTATAGGTGGTTATATGAGCTGTTCACTTTGAACTGTCAGCAAGGGAAGCTGTCCAGTTCTAGCTCCTAGAGTCCACCTCCTTTCATTGACACAGCTCCACCTCCTCAGGAGAGCAGAGAACTGGGAGAAAGTCACATTAGATCAGAATTTCTCAAACCTGGGTGCTCCTCAAATCCTCCAAGCAACAAGAACAGAAAAACACTAACATCACATACACGCCCCTGTCTAGAGCCTCTGAATAGTGATATCCTTGAAATCACAACTGCTGTGAGCTCCCATGCTAGTCACCTTTCTGACACTGTGATAAAATTCCTGGGAAGATCAACTTAAAAGGAGAAAAGTTTAATTTTGACTCGTAGTTTTGGGGGCTCGGTTCATGTCTGACTGTTGCTTTGGGGCCTGTGGTAAGGCAGAACATCGCAGAGGAGATTTTCTGTGGAGCAAAGCTCTTCACTTTGTGGTAGCAGGAAAACAAACAGAGACAGGAAGGAGCTGGGGTTCCAGTGCCCTCAGGGATGCCCCCAGTGACCTAACTTCCTTCTGTCAGACCACAATGGCTAAAGAATCTACCACCTGCTGACAGTGTTATCTTCTGGGAGCCCTATTAAGATCCCAAACAAAAATATATCCCATACATTTTCAGCATAAAAATATATCAATACACTTCACTCTGCTGATATTAAATGCTAGCCCACTTTTCACTTGAAATTGTTTCCTGTGCCCCGCTGGGCATGCTATCCCACTTTGAGCATCATTTAGGATGCTCTTTCTACCTTGAAGTCCCAGGACTTCTTCCCATCCTCTGGCCCAGATTCTCTGACTGGATTTCAAAGAAACTCAAAGTAACTAGAAAGTTTACTGAACTTAGAAGTTTAAAGGTTTTTTATTGCCAGTTTTAATTAAGCAAAGTTTGACTTAATGTAAAGAGAAAGGAAGGATGGAAGTTGACAGTTCAACATGGCCGAGCCTATGTGTTACCGTCATAGCCGCTTCAATTTCAAATAAAAATCTAAAACTCCATGCAGCTGTCATAAGAGAAAAACAATCTCTCATTGAGTTTATGAGTGATTTATGAGAAAGCTTTAGCTGTAGCCAGACTCTTGAAATTGCTTTGCTCTTCCAATAAATTCTAGCTAATTGGTAAGGAGTCCACCTAAACAAACTGGGAACTGAATCAAATGAATAGTCATTAAGATCCACACATAGATTTCATTAATTTGCTGCTGTAGAAGGGAGGCCAGGACTGTAGGAAAGCCCCATGCAGTACACAGCCTTCCTCCCTCAAGTTCATATCTTTAGGAATTGCCGGAAGGTGCCTAATTATGGTAGGAGCGGAGGCCGGCAGCAGGAGGCTGTGGTGGACACACGGCTAGAAGTGGAAGGACGTACAGAAATGACAGAGAAGTGCTCCTAACCCAGGTTCATTTGTCCTTTTATAAATATGGCCCTAACTTTTCCTTCAGAGGATGGGCAGGACCACCCAGGACTCCTAGAATGGGCTTTTTCTGAGCTGGTTAGTCCAGAAAAGTCATACTCCAAATTCAGAAGTCTTGAGTTTCACAGACCAGTACACTTGTAAAAGTAAAATAGTGTGAAGTGTAACATAAGAAGAGCAACTTCTTATTTGGCCTAAGGATGTATCTAAGATTTCTATTATTTGTACAAATATTTTAAAATTTTGATCCTTGAATGAAGAGACCGGGTGATCTCTAAAGCGCTGCTCAGAAGAACAACAGCACCGCGTGTGGGAAAACACTGCACAGTTTCTGTCTTCTTGCTTGGAAAGCTTCTTGTATAATAATAAGCTTCGCAATGCATTGGGGCCAACTTTGAGCATGTTCGGAGTCTCGGCTCAGCATTTCCCCCGGTAGTTTTCAGTTTGGTTTCATAGTTTCTTTCAAAAGGAGAAGAAACTATTAAATTGTGGAAAACTATAATGGAAAAACTGTACTTAGTTGTTCACAGGTATTGCTTTAAAGATACTTTTATTTATTGACTGATTGATTTAATTATTACTGTGGGGCATGTGCCACAGTGCGTCTTTGGCGATCAGATTACTGGAGTTGGTTCTCTCCTTCTACCATGTGGGTCCATGGACTGAAATCATGTCCTCAGACTTGGCAGCAAGACTGAGCCATCACATGGGCCCACAGGTATGACTTTTTGCTAAAAATATGTTACAGACATCTTACTTAATGAAAGCAATAATTATCTATAGTAAGAATTAGTGTCCTCACTTTACATATGCGAACGTTTAGATACTTGCACACTTCAGATGAAGAGAGTGGTTCAGCCATAAACCCAGAACCATCCTCCTAAATCCATTTGCTTTTCAGCCTTCAGCACTGCACCAGAGACAAAGGGAAAGGTGGCTTGTGTCTTTCCCCTTGCACCCAGAGTGACGACCTCATTGAGTGCCTCTGGAAAGGTCAAATAAGTCCACTTGGTATACACACACACACACACACACACACAGAACATTTCTGGGTTGCTGTGCTCTTGGGCACTGAGCTAATGCTGCAAGACTGTCTAATATTTTAATTAGAGGTTCTTAATTGCAGGCCTACACTTTGTCTTGCAGGTGTGACTCTGCTCAGAGACGAGAGACCCAGAGTGATTATGGAAGATGACGAAAAGGATGGTGACAAGATAACTATTTAAAGATATCTCCCCTGAGAGTGTGTGTAAATAGGTTAGATTGGTTCCCTATGGTGACCTAGAGAAAAAAATAGACATCTCTGTTCTCATTTCTTCCCAGTCTGACTTTAAGATCTAGATGCTCCTCCCCAAGAGATGTACTGGTCCAACTCCCAGTCACCTTCTTATCTTTCTTCTTGAGTCTGCTTTCTAGTTCCTCTTCTTGAATTTTTATTCTCCAATTCAGTGAGAAGAAAATGACCTTTTTCCAAATTAGAAGGTAACAGGGAGAGCTCTGATGTTTCTCTGTTTTCTATATCAATTCACAAAGCAAAGAACCTGAATAACAAAGGGACCCTTTCTTCCTGGCTTTTGCTGGGCAGAACATGGCTCAGCATTGAGACTCCAGTCTCAAAGACTCCAACAGGTGAGAACATTGGTCTCTGACTCATCCTATCTTGAGAGGCCAACTGTCGTGACATTCCAAAGATCCTTGAAGCAGATGCTGTAAAGGAGAATTTGAGATCTTGGGGAGGCAGCCAGCCCACCGTGCCAAGGCTGAAGGCACCAGACGCAAAGAGTGCTAGTCTATATGGAAGGCTTAATAAGAAAGCCTCATATTTAGTTCTGTTGTTAAAAATAACTGTTTTTAACTATGTTGTCTTAACACTTGTGAATTCTGTCATGAGTCATGAGTAATGGTAGGGAACTACCAGTTACTACAATGAATTTATTCTAAAAAAATGAGGCCAATTAGAAGTTATTCTGGTGTTTTTATCATCTTGCTTATTTAGACTACAATACACTTTCTTGTAAAAAGGGGAAACATGGTGTTATCTAGTAAGCAGGGGTCAGTATGTAGCCCCTGACCATCCTACAATCTCTGGGTGCCTGTTGGGGGCTTTGCATATGCACTTCATCCACCAGGCAGACAGGGGATAGAAGGAAGAAAAGTAGACAGTCCAAAGATCAGACCTAAGAGGGATAATGTGGAAGCTCTGTATGTACCTTGGTTTCTATGGCTTATATTCCTTCTGTCTTTCTGTTCCTCTCACAAAGATGTAAAAGATGCAAGACCTTGCTGAAAATAAAGATGCTTCTAGACACATCTCTATGCCCCAGTACATTTCTCCTAAACATATCATTTGCTTGGAAGTATAAAGAACAAACTTTAATTGGGATTTGTATGTGGTTTTGTTTGGCCTGTAATAGCATTTTTAATGCTTGAATTAGCTGATAATATTTAAGAATCCAATCAAGAAAATCTATTTGAAATTCTAAATTGCAGATTCTCTTGAGAGCTGGCAGTCTCACCTGTCTGTATTCTAACTAGAACATGCCAACTCCCAGTTGCTATTGGGCACAGGACACCCTTCTAGAAGGAAGACGCTGTCTCCTAATGACCGTCTGTCCCAGCCTAGCTCCTGACCCATTCACTTCCCCATCCAGCCTTTGTGTTTTGTTCTGTGGTTGGAAAGACATGCAACCAATTCCCAGGATTTTCTTGTCTTCTGAAGTTAAACACTCCACTCCCATTCCGACATCAATCACACTTTGGGGGGAGGGACATGGACTGTGACCAGATTGCTGGTTGAAGAATAAATTATAAAAAAGATCACTATAACATTTTTAGGAAGCCCAAAGCAATTATAGGCATGTGAATGACAGCATTATATCACCAGCAACAATAAATTTGGAAAGGGTTTCCCACTCAGAAAGCACAGGTGCACTCTCCTCTGACCAGAGTTGCTGCACATACATGGAGTACACCCACAGCCATGTTCCCAGGGTGGGCTTAATAATTCCTAGTTGCTCAGAAAAGCCTCCATCATTTCTGACTTGCTAGACTTGGGTCGGAGCAGAGTGGCTGTTCTAGAAGCAACGACTTTATTTTCCAGCCCCAACTGTGTGACACTGAGCAAAGCCCTGGAGATCTGAGTCTGAAAATAAGGATGATAGTCTTTATTTCTCCTTTATGACTTGAGAATTAACACATGCTGCGGCAAAGAGCTTTCTCAGCTAACACGCCTCTCCAGTATGAGATGATTTGAAGACGTTTGCAGAGTAGGGGCTCTGCATTTCCTGTGAATAAAATTCTGTTGTCTTGGTGTTGACCAGCAAGTAGTTATGTAGAACTCACTCAGCATCTGAAGGATTTCAAGTGGGGAGACCTCACAACTATGCAGCCTTCACTGAAATGCCAGCCTCCTCCTCCTAGGAAGTTGGCACTTGTGACAAGGACCCAGTTTCAAGGGTGAGGGGACAAGCCTGACAAAGGGAAGCCAAACCTTGACACCACCGAGGTGATGTGGGTTAAGGTCAAAACTTTCTCATGACCCTTGTCCCATGTGGCCTTTTGCTGAGTAAAGTGGGCATTTAGTGACAGACTTACATTCTGCTTGTAAGCATTCTCCATACACTGTGTATACTCCCTGCAACCAAAGGATAGCGCTGTTAAGACAGTGACTCATTATAAGAAACCATTTGGAAAGAAGGCTCTTGAAACACTTTGAAGAAGCACGTGGCCATTTGTTCTTTCTGGAGGCAGAACCAGGTTCTTAAGATAAGGAGACACCAGACTTGAGACTTAACACCCTTTCAAAAGCACCACACAAGGCCTTTCTTTAAATCCAGACATCCTTTAATAGCTGTTGGCTGAGATCACACAGCCAGTTTCCTTCTGCAAAGGAAGTCGCAAAATTCCTGAGAAAAACTACAGAAAATGGAAGGCAAATTTGTTCATCCTAACCAACATACCAACATAGCTCTTCCATGTGATGCTAAAAATGTATCTTGAGGGATGAGTAAAAACTCTGAACTGTAGGTCCTTGTAGTTATGTTAAGGCTACAGAGAAAAATATTTACTTCCATATTTATCAATCAAATAACATACACTATACTTCCCTTCAGAAAGAGACAGTGCTCTCAGGGTCCTTGTCTGATCAATCTTTTCCCTAGACCTCCTCATTTAATCCTTAAAAGCTATTTGTAAGAAAGTGAATGAAGACCCAGGGAATTTCACTGAAAAGCAGCCCAAGTGAGAGCTCAGGTTTCTGAATCAGTCCAGTGATGTTCAGGTTGCATGGAATCCTTCTGGGACTCTTCCTTTAAAGTGGGATCTAGAAAACAGAGAAAGCTAAGGAGGGAGATAGTTCAGCGAGCCAGAAAGAAGTAAATTATATAAGCAGCTTCTACCGGTAACCCTCTGTCATGGTTCTGGAAGGTTCCAGAAACATTAACAGAGGCCTGACTGGAGCAGGGCCAATAGGGGCATGTCCTTGGGGACTGCTTCTTGTGCTGACTCTCTTATATGCCCCTTTCTCTGCTTCCTGTCCTCCATGAAGTAGACACTCCTCCTCCACATACTTCCGTAGCCCTGAAGATCTTCCTTACCCAGACCCAGAATCAGTGGACTATGGACCGAACCCTCTAAAACTGTGAGCATGAATAAATCCTTCCTCTCTTAGGTTTTTCTGGGGGGCATTTTGTTACAACAATGAGAATAGTAATAGTAACTAGTATACCTTCTAAGTCCCAATTTTTAAACCAGTAAGGGTACAGATTAAAGTGTTAAATTTCCAAGAGGCCAAATAGAATCACTGTTCCAAAACTGTGTTTTAGAGATGTGATAAAAATCTCTTTTTTCATTCTAGCCTCACTCCCTGTCATTCATTCTCTACTTTGCAGGCAGAGTGATCCTTTGACCCTGCCCATTTGTACATCTGATCATGTTTGTTCCTCCAAGCTGCCCTCTTCTGTTACTCAAGCTTGGGTCGTGTTCCCTCCACCCTTCTCTGGGCTGCAGTGACATTGGCTTATACCACCCCAGAGGATCTTTTTCTCTCTACCATCCACCCCAGCTTCTCACCCAGTGAAGTCCTGGTATTTACTATTAGGCCAACGTTATAATCACCTGAATAAATAGGCGTATTCTTTTAAGTTCTTAAGAGTGAACCCGATCTCAGAAGACACTAGCTATCTATTAGAACTGTCTGCCTCCCCACACTGTTTGGATGGACCCTTTCCACCTGTGCAGATGGAGTTGTCTGTATCCTCACCTTGTGCTGATGGAACTGACTCAGGAACCTCCTTTCTCCTGCATGTGTCCCTGTCAGGCCACACCCATAATTTATTCAAAATGGTTTCTCCAGCTTCATTGAGGAAGTACAAGTTCATGTTCTGTCCCACCCTTAATCTCACAGGCCATCTGGTCTTTTCAACTCTGTTCACATTCATCCAAGGCCATGTGTCCTTCCCAATCTCCACTGTTTCCAATGGATGTGTGCTGCATACAGCAATTTGTTATCTTAATTCTAAACTATACCCACATTCATTCATTATCTTTTTGGGTTGAGTATAAAATTGAGGTTGTCAGGGAGACATCCCAGTCATCAGACCTAAAAGTATGTTTTTTTCTGGGGTTAATTAAGTCATTAGTCCAGGTTATGTCCAATAATAACAGTCATTCTTATACTGATCATTCTCCAGAACTCAGCAAACTTCTACTTCCTCTCCTTTTGATCTGACCAAGTCCTGTTATTTGCATATTCATGAACTACCATGTTCTTTTTTTATTCTAATGCTTTTTAAATTTTTAATATTTTATTGAGTTTTTGTGCATTTCATATAAATACATTTTAATCAAATTTAGATCCCTTCTCCCCTCCCCGCCCTCTATAGCTCTCTCCACCAGATTTCAGGTATTCTGTCATATATGTCAAGTCCTAGTCAGTCAAGTATTTCTATCCAGGTGTCCCTCCTCCAGAGTTCTTATCATGTTTTGTGATAATTCATTGTAACTGTTTGACTCTTATCTCTTTAATGTTGTGTAAGCACCAAAAGTAGAGAGGTTTTCTGGATTTACAGTACCTGCTCCTGTATCTGGCAAAGGGCTTAGGATAATGTAGATACTTCAGAATGTCAATGAGTAAGTAAATTAATGAACTAGCTTGTAAGAGGTCAGGCCTGATATCTCAAGGCTAAACTGCCATCTGACTAACTGCAGGAACACAAAGGATCATCATGGTGGAACTGAAGGCAAATGTTAGCCACAGCAAGTTGTTCTTCTTCCTGGACTCTGTGTCCTCTGTAGAACACCAGCAAATCCACCCAATAAACAGCCACCTCACAAAGATCACTTTCCTGCCAATCAAATCCTCCTGCTCTGAGGAACCAGTGGTGAGGCAGATGGGTAGAGGCAAACAACTACTCATAAACTTTAGAGCTCTAGTATCATAGTATAAAAATACCAACTAAGATGAGGCCCTCACAGACATTGGAGTTGGAAAGTTTCCACATGAGATGGAGGGGAAGTATTGGTGTGTTCCAGTATCTGAATCTTTCACTTTTTGAAGTGATAGACTATCATCCTTTGTGAAAATTCTAGTGACTATATAGGATGAGAACCAAATACCACTAACTAATGCATAAAACTAACACAATGATAAGAAAAGACCGAGGATATTGATTTGACATGTACAACTATTACAATTGGCATAACCAAAACCAAATATCTGACTTAATAGTGTCATGGAGAAAAGATTTGTTTTGGTTCATGGTTTAAAAGGGTTTACTTAAGGTTTTCTTTTGCTCAGTCTGCTTGGCAGAATATCATAGTGGTAAGAGCATGTGGTAAAAAGTGGCTGTTCATCTCAGGACTGGAAGCAGAGAGTGAGAAAGAGACTGACTGAGGACCAGGTATGACCTTCAAAGGCATGTCCCCCAGCGACCTACTTCTTCCAACTAGACCCAACCTTCTGAACTTTCTAGATCCTCCAAAATAGCATTACCATCTAGAGACAACATTCAGTCTATGAACAATAGAAACATTCATATCCAAACTGTAGCATTCTGCTTCTTACCCCCAAAGTCTCGTGGTGATTTCATAATGCAAATGCATTTAGTCCCTCTTAAGGACCCACCAGATCTTTAAAAATTCCAACACTGTTCAAGAGTCTAATTCTAGGGTTGAAACTGGGCTAATGTTAGAATGCCTACTAGTATTTCAAATCTCTGAGTTCAAATGCCTACACCCACCACAAAAAGAAAATTTTTTAAAAAAGAGCCTAAATACAGGGGTTGTGTGGAGACTGAAGGTGGACTGACAGCTGTGAATCTCTGTAAAATAAAAAAGGATTTTGCATTAGAACAATGCCACAGAATAAGCACTCCCATTACAAAAGAGAAGAACGGTGACATAGAAGGAAGACTGGGACCAAAGCAAGATGATAGCCCAACAGGGCAAATATTGAATCCTATAGCTTTATGTCCAGTATCTGTGGCATATGATGTCATCATATGATGTCACTATGTCCATCATAGCTTCATGCGTAGGAACGTCCCAATCCTATGGCTTTGCCAACTGCAGCCTACATGGAATCTGTGTTGGCCTGGTTCAATCTATTGCCCAAAGCTGTCCTTGGCAGATATTCTACATTCGTGCCATTCCTCAACACGGGGAGTTCTGTAACTGAAGCTTAGACCTCAGTCTCAAGGTTCACACACTGCCATTTCTGAGGCTTTGTACAAGGAATGTAGCCATGTCACATATTGCCTGACCCCTCTGGGCATTTCCTTGAAATTCGGGTGAAACACACTATTGTACTACAACTCCTGCTGCTTTGCATGCCTGCAAAATCAGTGTCACACAAATGAGGCCAATTCTGCCACGAGCTTGAGTGATAGTGGGCCTCCTTGGATCATGCAGCCTTTGAGTGGGTATCCTGAATATGGTCAAATTTACCCTAGGGAAACAACTTCCTAGGCATTCCGTGAGAGCAGGGCATCTGGAAGTGCTGTCTACTCAAGGGTCATGGTCTGACATTTTCATACCCTTGAGCCTATGGGCAGCTCTGGACAATTCACAAGATGCCTTGAAGCCATCTTTCCTATTATTATAATGTGAACTGTTTGGCTTCTTTTTAATGATGCTAATCTCTTTAGAAACTTTTCCTTTCTTAGTTCCAGCTCTGCACAGTGTTTTCTGACCTAGCTGCAATCAAGTCTTTCTGCTCTAGTTTTTGCTTCAAAGTACCATAAATTTGGCTAAAAAAGAAGACAGCAATAATAATACCACATGAATGTTGATCTGTTGTGAAATTTGTTCCATCGTATTAACTAATCTGTCAATTCTAAATTCAGCCTTACACCAAGTAAGCCTCACACCAGGGCAAGAACAAAATGTAGGTAAATTCTTAGCCAGATTGTTACAGAGATGGTCTCTAGTTCATCTCCAATGGTCTTCATTTCTACCTGAAACCTCATAAGGCTCACTTTCCCTGTGTACATTCCTTTGGCATTCTGGTGCTGTGAGCTTCCACCAGAATTGTCCATGAGGTGCTCTGTTTACAGTGCTCTAGGTTTTTCCTGCCTACATCTCTAAACATCTTCAATTCTTATTATAAGCCAGTTCAAAGAGAACCATATACTAAGGTCAGGTCACAGCATGTTCTAGTTTGCTTTCTGTTACTGTGATAAGCAACAAGACCTAAAGCAACTTTGGGAATAAAGGGCTTATTTTAAGCTATATTTTACAGTACATCATTAAGGGAAGCCGAGTCAAGAATCAAGGCAGGAACCTGGAGGCAGGAACTAAAGCAGAGACTACTGAGAACACAGTTTATTGATATGCTTCCCTTGGCTTACTTAAGTACTTTTCTTATACAGACCAGGCTCAACCTGCCTAAGGATGGCATAGCCCAAACTGAGCTGCTCTCTCCAGTATCAGTTAGCAATTAAGAAAAGGCTTCAGGCTGAACAAATGGAGGCAACTTTTCATCTGAGATACCCCCTCCTCAAATGTCTCTAAGGTCTGTCAAGTTGACAAAAACTGAACAACACACAACAACAACCTCATTCTCTGGCACCAGTATTATGTATTTGTTGCTTCTACATAGCTGTGAACAAAATACCCAAGAAAACAACTTGAAAGAGGAAAGACTTATATTGCCTCAATCATTTCAAGGGATTTAGGCCATGGTTATTAACGGGTGTTTTGAGGCAAGCTTCTAATGAGAATTGAGGGCAAAAAGCAGAGCAGCAAGATTCTACCTCATGCCCTTAGACTGAACATCAAGGCAGCAGGAGTAGGTGGTTGAGATTATTCACTTCAATTGGACAGAGCAAAGAAGTGACTGAGACCAGCATAAACTTCAAATGAGATTTCACAACTAAGCCAGTGATCCAGTTCCTCCAACTAGACCTCACCTCTAATAGCCAAAATAGCAGCACCAGTGGGGGACAAGCACTCAGTTCATGGAGGCATTTCATACCCAACCATATGAATACTTGCAATTAAACTCATACACAAAAACTGTTTATCATTCACATGTACTATTATTACTGCAGTAGCAGTTAGGTCCATCATTGATTATGTGTGAGTTTCTTTGTTCAGTCAAAAAGAGATGTGCTTTGTAGTTGGCCCCCACTCTCCCAGTCTTGTTACTACACAGACGCTGATCACGTCAGCTGGGAAGACTTGAGCTGATAGACGCACCTTCACTTTGACCTTGGATCTTTGGAGTTTGGTGCATTTCATTGATTATACTGTGTACCTAGAGTTCTAAAAAAAGGAGTTCCCTTATGAACTTAACATATTATGAAGCTGAAATAGGTGACTACTAGCTATGTCTGCTTGAAAATTGGAATCAGAGACGCCAAGAGCCTATATCTACCTGTACCTGGATCTTGGAAGAATTCATAGTTGTTAAGAGTTTAGCTGGGGCTTCTTAATTTAAAAATTGTTAATCTTTTTATGTTTTTTCTCTGTAGTTAAGGATTAACTACCACACTGGTGATGTGATTCTGGTAACTATGCTTTATTCTTGAGATTTTAAACTTGGATCCAGGGCCCACAGAAGTAAGCCACGGATAAGACAAGGTGGAAGACGTGCTCTTTCTCTGGGTATGCAGATTCCATCCTACCTCCCGCACATGAAAGTTCCTTCCTGTATAACTCAGAATTTCCTCTCCCATAAAGTTCTAATATTTTCCTATCTGTCACCCTCATCAGCCTCCTTCTCATTCATTCACCCACCTAGCATATCCAGTGTGTGCTCACCACGAAGAGAACATAGTTCTTATAGTGCATAGCTCCAATCTGTACAAATGGGAGTTACCACTCTGTCTAACACTGGCATATAGGTTGTGCATTAACTGTGAGTGGTTACTTAATATGTGAGTTTTACTGACAGTTACCGAGCAAGCAAATGACATGCACACTTAATCAGTGACCAATTTCATGGCTTCTTTCAGAGTCGGTTCTGAAGCAGACAACAGAACATGCAGTTGTGTTGCCCTTCTTGCCCTCAGTGATGAACCACTGTAGCATTTTACAAAAATCAATCACTGAAAAAAGAAACTGATCCAAAAGGCAAAAAGTACAACAAGGAAACACACTGAGAACACTGGAAATGAAGTTGAAAAGGAATACAGCTGAAAAAGACAGAGCTGACACAGGCCTTCTGACAAAGCCACCTCAGGTGACCATCGAGCTTATCTACACAGCTGGCGAAGGCAGATATGAAGGGATGAATATGTTTCAGAGGACCTAATGCCAACAAAACTTTACATCAAAATTCTTAGACATCTTTCAAGGCATTGAAGGTGAAAGAAGGAAATGTTTGAAGCTGACCCAAATTCAAATCCTGACAATTCCTCAAGGCACTGGAAAGCTACTCACTCCACATTTTAAGTCACATAACAAGAATGGTCATTGTACAGTGTGGTTTTAACATGAATGAGACCCTGGGTTCAGTTGTTGTCAGTAAACAAATGAATGGAATAAGAACAATGCTATTTGATGTGTTTTGTAAAGAAACAGAACACTTTACATTTCAATAACTTTATTACAAATTCCAAATCGGTGGCCCCTCAGTTCCAGGATCTGACTCAATCAGTTCCAGTCCTAAACTAAGAATGTGCTTACCCAGTACATGATGGTCCCAAAGTAGCCCTTGGTCTGCACAGTTGTACATGTATGGCAGAGTACTTCTTCACCCAACATTTTAGAATACTGATCCACAGGCTGCATCTTATTCAATAGGTAGATCTGGAAGTGTGCAGAGGGATGGCACAAGGTTGAGGCTGGATATAAGCCTTAGTCAATGAATAGAA
This sequence comes from Eospalax fontanierii, assembly GCA_035773235.1. Lineage (NCBI taxonomy): Eukaryota > Metazoa > Chordata > Mammalia > Rodentia > Spalacidae > Eospalax > Eospalax fontanierii. The sequence continues at coordinate 24,883,052 of CM069528.1, read as the reverse complement.
AGAGACTGATGATCGTGGTGTGCCAGGCCAGCACACCAGGACCTCTCGGGTGCTGCTCTGCTACCCACAAGTGTACAGGGACAAAACCCAATGTGCAGAGAAAACACTCGCCCTCTAGGCACATAAGAACTGACTGTGACTCCCTGCCAAGTGAAAACTCAGGAATGCTTCTATCACATTTATCCCAGAGTATGAAGTAATGGGTCACCCATAGCTTAAGGAAAAGAAGCGCCCAAGCTGTTGGTGGACTGCTGCTAGGACTGTGAGCAGCAACGTGAGCTTGGTGGAGGCTGGGCGTATAGGTGAATCCACATGTCCTTGCTACAGGAAGGAGTTTTGAAAGGGAGAACAGAAGCTCTGGTCCTTGTATCAACTGCCTTCTAGCGTAAACCGGGCATCAGAGGAGACACAGACCTAGAGCTGGGCTTGGAGCAAGTATGGCTGTGTGCTACACTCTGTAGCTATTCGTTCATTCTGGGAACCAGAAAAGGCATAGATCTAACATTCATTGAAATAAGAACTCATGCAGCACTATTCAGTGCCCATCACTCTCAACTCTACACAGAAAACAAGCTCCTTAGCACAGCCAATCCTATTCCACTCCACTAACTTCTGTCCCGTAGGAAAGCTTCTTGCTCCCTTTGTCAAGTGTTTGGGAATTCTTTTGTTCAAAAGAAATCACATTTAGAAGTCTAATATGCACAGCACATAAAAGCTGAGGTATCAAATTGGAAAAGTGGGAGCAATCCCAAGACTGCCTTCTGCTTGGTTCTGCTCCATACACACCTCATCTGGTGGCCTTTAAGGAAACCCGTAGAACTTGTCAGAGCTGGCCCAGAGATCACCACACTAGGTAAATAGGCACCTCTGCTCTTTCCTTCACTGCCTCCAACCTGAGCATCCTCGGTTCACCCTCAGCCCCAAACCTCCCATGTTGAGTTGGATGCAGGTTTTCGTTGTGTGGGTAATGTATGGGTTTTAATATACAAGTTTGCAATCTCTGTCTTTGATCTACCATGTGCATTTCTGAATAGGAACAACATCCCTGGTGACTCTTCACTCTGAGCAGCAGCCAGATCTGCAGCCAGTCTCCTGTAGAGCAAAGCAAAAAGCCAGCAATAAAAAAACTAAATAGCAAATCAACAGGGTGTAGTTCTTGAGCAAATGCACATTCATAATTTGTAACTGTGAAGTTATAAATCCCCTCCTAGAGCTTTGTTCTAACAACCCAAAATGGAGAGGAAGCTTTTATTTTTTTTCTTCATTTAGATATCTGGTGAAGAATCAATATACATTTGCCAAAAGCAAAAATATTTATGCTTTGTATTATCTTAAAGAATTACCTCAGATGAGGCAAAGTATAAAGAATCAATATCATATTTTACCAAACCTTGAAATGACATTTTTGTAATCCATAGATTTTAGAAAAAGAATGATTTGCCACAAGTGTTTTAAGGACATAAACTTCATAATCAACCTTCAACTGTTTGACTATTTGTGTATACTAGTGGATGCATATAGAGCTTGGCCCAAGCCTTCCTTTTAATCAATGTTAAGCACACAGGGTTTAGAAAAGAAGAATATTCTGGGTCATTTTTCTTCTGAAATTCAACTCTAATAGATAGGAACAAGAGAAGAGGTCAAAAGAGAACATTCCAGAGCAGAGATACTGTGTACTATGCAGAGATGTTTGACACTCAACAACACACTTCTGTTGTCAGCATATTTAAGGTAGCAAATGATAGATATCCGAAACTACACTGATTAATAGAATTCTCTATTATGACAGAAACTGTCCAGAATGGTAGGTACTAGTAGCCTGTGACTCCTTGAGCACTTGAAAGATGGCTAGTGAGACTGAAGATTAGAAATTTAATTTTAGTTAATTTTAATTTAAGTAGCCTTGTGTGAGACGTGACTACCCTACTGTTACAGAGATATTGATGGTTTTCTCGACTGTGCATCTGCTACTATGTAATAGGTTGTCTTCATATTCAGTCTGCCTTATGCCTTCTAGGAGAATTCTCCAGGTTGATCTTTAGTTAATGAATTTGTCCATTGCTTTTATTCGTGATTATTTGTCCATTGCTGCTCAACTCACCTGTTTAGTGAGTACTTTATACCAGCTCCTCTGTATGTCTTACCCACCTTGTTCCAGCTTTGAACTACCTTACCCTTGCCGTCTGTGCAGTATTTATGATCCTTATTTTGAAATCAGGTTCTGCCTCCTTCTTTAGATTTGCTTGCTCTGTCATAGTTGTCTGTCCTGGTGCTTCTCTGCTAGTCAGTTGGTTCCTGGCTCTTGGTCTGTTAGTTTGCCCTCCATTCTTGGTACATTCCTCTCTTTCCACACATAAGCTCAGATCCCTGGTTTACGATGGTTAAGTTGGCTAAAACTCTGTACATAATGAACACTTTAAGCTCAAGCCTCATTTGATCCTCCCCTGATTATTTAGGGAATGAGTAAGACCCAACCTGGCCTCTGGTGCCAAATCTCATAGCATGGGCCCTTACCAAGTGACCATGTACCTCAAAGAAGGCCCTTTGTCCCCCTGCCCCATTTGAAGTGATCCACACTTCAGGAAGAGTGACACATCAGGGAAGGATTACGCAGAACAGGTAGGTCAATACACAGCCTTTGCTATGTGTCCCCTACTCCAGCCAAAGGGGAGCATAGCCTTTGTGTCCCCTCAGCATTCAGCTCATGTTGCTTGTGTTTATTTTATGGACTAACAGTTATTTGTGTATATTGATACAGGATGATGGGAGAAGAAGCATTATTAAATTTATTCTCATCTCTAGCATTCTGATCTTTAGACTCAGTTTTTTAAATTTTGTGGGTGTGCATGCTGTGTGTATACAGAGGGTTATATGCCCACAACCCATATGAAGAGGTCAGAAGACAACTTTGTGGAGTTGGTGTACATCTTCTACCTTTACATGGGTTCTGGGGATAGAACTCGGGCCTCCAGGATGGCTCAGCAATCACCTTCACCCCTGAGCAATCCTGACACTTCAGGGCTTTTCATTCTTAACTTTCAAATCCATACACAAGCCAGACTCCTACAGTTTGAGCCTCTCCGCACACCTCTTGTTTTGCATTGCCTTGTCAGACCCTTCCACATCTTTTTTCTAGTGCCCTGTGTATATAGTTCTGAAGCCACAGCAAACTTTCATCTTGGGATGCCATCTCATTCCTGTTTCCTTTTCACCTGAAACCAGCTTAGTGGGCAACCTGATCTCAATGGACACAAACAGAAACAACTTGATATTTGCCTTGTTTCTGCTGTCAAATATGTTCAGTACATCTATATCCAGGATCACTTTTATAACAACTTGGGAAACTGCTACAGTTCTGCAGGCAGACCTTGGAAGACTTGGAAGAAAAGTCTCAATGTTAAAGGCTCATCTTCAGTTTTTAAAATGTCTGGCAAAATCTCAGGCTGAATCAAAACTCCTTCCCCTGTTGCCGAGCCACAGGAGAAGGGTTTGTTGAATGTCCAGATTTTCTGCTCACTCTCATTCATCCAGGTTCTGATTCTTCATAATACAAATAGAATATTCTAGATAACTAGCCTCTAAGACCCCTGCCAAACTGTCTTACAATAGCTCTAAATATCTGCAACACCCAGAGTACAATGTCAGCTTCAGATTTTTTCCTTTCTCCAAAGATGTTTTCTCTTGGCAGTTTAGGCTTTTCCCTTTGATATACCTATAAAGTAAGTAATGGGCTAAGTTTTGCAAACTGTTTTTTAACTGTCCTGTTTGAAAGTTCTATAACTGCAAATCAGCACACTAGATATAAGAATATGGGCCATCTGACAGTTTTCTTTAGTTTATGGAGTCTCAGTCCAGACAAGAATGGGATGCTATCATTTCAAATTCCTATTGCATGAGCTATTTTATAGAGCATAGGGCATAGGCAGACATTTGACACACAAAGACTCCTTTCCTTCTTCTGGATCCTCCCAGGACCACACAAACACAAATCTGTGTGGAAGGTTTTTTTTGCCTTGCCCTCCACTGCATTTCTCACTGGCCAGTGCACTGCTCACCCTCACAGGACCACAGGTGGTCCCACTGTGGCCTGCACAAAGGGGACCCTGGCTCTGTCCATCAACAGGTATTGCTAGCTACGGAAAGACCTCACTGCACTTGGCTGCTATCATCAGATACTGCACAGGCAAATGGCAGTAACTTTAGCTGTATTAATGAGTTCTTACACCATGATTTATTCCCACTTCTGTTAAAGGTTCTTCCAAATTGATGAGACCAACCAATCAGCTTTTGGCATGGAGGCTGTGGAAGCTAAGCAGTGTTCTTAACCAACAACAGAACTACAACTAGGAATTTCCTGAGCTCACCCCATGTATAGATGCTGACTACTAGGCTTTCCCATCAAAATATTAAATTCTGGTAGGTCACTCTATTGGCTTTGTTCCAAAGTCTGTCCATTAGGAACCAATGAATGCTCTTCAACATTCCTCAAATGCAGAAATGAAAAGAAGATTGCCTTGTATCAGGGCCAATTTCCTGGTATGATAATGTACCACAGTTATGTGAGATGTTTCCACTAGAGAAACTAAGTAAAGAGTGCATGTGAGTCACCATCATCTCAAACATTTAAGGAGCTGGAAAGATGACTCAGCAGTTAAAAGCACTGACTACTCTTGCATAGGACTCAAGTTCAGTCCCCAGTATTAAGATGGCAGGTAACAACATCCATAACTCCAGTTGTAGATGATCCAATGCCCTCTTCTGACCTATGTTGGCATTGCATGACGTGGATGCACTTATACATATAGGCAATACACTCATATATATAAAAATTTAAAAAGAATAAATAAAATATTTTTTTAATGGAGAGATGGTTCAGTGGTTAAGAACACTGGTTGCTCTTGCAGAGGACCTGAGCTCAATTCCCAGCACCCAGATGGCGGCTAACAACTGTCCATAACTCCAGTTCTAGGGACTCCAACACCCTCTTCTGACCTCCATGGGCATCACATGATACAGGTGTACTTACACACATGCAATCAGTATATATATGTAAATAAAAGTAAAAAAGATATATTTTTAAATGCTTAAAAAAGGATGAGAAACCATTAGGTCAAATACCTTCCATTTACTTGTTCTCATGAGTTTATAATTATATCTAACTATACTTTATAGGGTTTTTTTCTGAAATGTATGTAGTAAGACAAAGCTAAGAACAAATTCTCTTTATTTTCACTTGCGGATTAAGTGATGATGATCCTCATGTGCTGTACTTCCTTTTACATGTTCTTTATAAAGCTAAAAATGTTCTTACTATGTATTTTGATTATTCAGTTATGCATTATGCTTTCAAAATGAACAACAGCTGATATTAGAGAACTGGTCTGGCCTGTCATACCACAAAGACAGCATTCTCTTACATTTGTCACCTAGAGTTCCTCCTTCCCAAATCTTTCCTGTCACTCAATCTTATTTATCTTAAGGTTGGAAAAGCTGAATCATGATACAGAGCCCATTTTAAATTTCTTTCCATTTATTTATTTACTTATTTATTTATATGAGTGTCTTGCCTGCATGCATGTAAGTGCACCCATATCATGTAATGCTAGTGGAAGCCAGAAGAGAGCACTGAATCCCCTAGAACTGAAGTGCCATGCTGTTGTGAGCTGTCATGTGGGTGCTGGGAACTGAACCCAGATCCTCTGCAAGAGTAGCCAGTGCTCTTAACTGCTGAGCCATCTCTCCAACCACACATAGTTCATTTTAGACGATGGGGGGAGCTCCCATCATATTTTTAAACAACTTTTGAAGTTTTTAGGGTTAACATTGTTAGGCCCAGTTGTTTGATCATGCCTAGATGTGTCCTTGGAGGTGACTTTAGAGATGTGATTAACATTAAACCAGCAGACTTTGAGTGACACATAGAAGTGATTGGGCTTCAGGCAGTCAGCTGAAGATCTTAAGAACAAATTTTGAGTTTTCCTGCAGAGAAATCAGCCTCCAGACTGTAACACAGAAATAAGCCTGAGACTCCCTGGCCTGGTCTGCAGATTTTAGATTTACCAACCTCAAGAGTTACATGAACCGATATTAAAACAAATCTTTCCCTCTGCTTCTGACTCTGTTTATTAGTGTGTATATGGACAAATGTCTGTTCCCATGAAGAACACTGACAGTCTTCATCCCCACAAATGTACTTGTTCTGTTTCATGTTTGACAGTTAACATGACCAAAATCAATAACAATCCCTTGAGAATTAATGGGCAGATGTTCTGGGATCTGATTCTCAGAAAAGAGGGTTGACAGCACCCTGAAGCTCTGCAGGGTTATCTCAAGAGAAGAAAACAGTGGACATTCTACCAGCATCCATGCCTGTTTGTTCTTAGATTGGGGTTAAAGGTTCTGTCCCAAAGGATACATAAATATGTATGAGACAAACTGACTGATGCCCAATTTGTTACCTCTCAAATGGATGGAGATTGTCTCCTTTTTTCTTAATGGCCCCTTTCCAATTACCTGTATCACATCTGAGCCCCATGACTAAAGAGTGGCTTTGGGCAGAGATGGCCACTCATTGATTATGGTCATTTGCTGAACATATTGTTCAGATTGAACTATGTGGAAGAGACAGTGAAAGAACTCTGCAGGTGGTGATGTGGATTGGGAATAGGTAACTCACAGAGTATCTTCACATGCAGTGTCTTTTCTAAGGCTCTTACTGGCCCTGTAGGGAGGGAGAAAAAAAAAGCTATTATGACTCACATTAAATGGACTGAGACCAAGGCACAGAGAATCAAGTAACTTGCCCTAGTTTTCTAAGAAAATAAGCAGTTATTCTATAATTGGCATGCAGGCTTTGGCTTGTGAATCCCTATTCATTTCTATTTATATTCTTGCCTTTTTGGAATTCAGAAATATCAATGTCTCCACTATGGACCCCTGTTTCTTAATCTTGGCTATTCAAAAGCATCTTTCATACCTAAAAGTATCTTAGATACCATAAAAATAATAGAAATATTCCAGCGCTGGAAATTAAGACACTTTGAAAGGCATTTACTGCACAGTTCTTCCCTGACCAACTACGGCTAAGGAAGTCACTGTTGGAGGTCTGATAGCAAATGAGACACAGCCCTGTCTCTAACAGCTTCATCTCATGAAGGACTGAGGCATGTTTACAGAAGATTCAGCTCTTAGATATTATGTCAGAATGTTCTTGATGGTTAGTTTAACATGGTCCATCTCAAGTCAGCAAAGGGTCCCAGGGTGTTGACAGCCTACCGAGGCTCTTGGCTCCTGCCCCAAAGTTCTGTCTGAGTCTCATTTCGTGCTTTTCATATAGTGACGGCATTGTTTCTAAACCAGGTCCTGTCACCCACCAGCAGAGGGAGCACAGCTCAAAACTGCAGGCTGTACAGCCTGATGGCCCCTCAGAGGCTTGAATCAAGTGTAGTGGGGATTCTCAAGCCCAGCAGAAAAGAATTTCAGGACAAGTCAGAGTGAAGCAAAGTTAATGAGTTTACTGGTTAGCAGAAAGGACACACGTATTACGCACTTCAGGAGAGTTAGGGCAGACATTAGGAGAGAAGCACTCTTTTCACATTGCTTAAAGGAAATGATCTATAACTGAGGTAGATGTAGGAAAAAACATCTGATGGTTTATGCATTTCCTTGTCAAATAAAGTATGCCTTTTAATAAATAAAAAGTATAGGGTGATTGTGAGGATACTGGGTAGGCAAAAAAGTATAATTAAGACAAAAACATGGATTGGAAAATTAAAGATCAAAGTAATCTTGCTATGCAGATGTCACAAGACAAGGTTAAGAAATATGTTCTTATCCTGAGCATGGTTTACTAGCTGCTATAACAGCTCTATTCATGGTGTTTTAGGATGAAAATATATTTTCTGTGTATGCTTTCTGGGTATTGCAATCTCCAGTCAGCTATGTAACTCAACCAGAGACTTAAGTTGAATCCAGATGAAAGGTAAAAGGGCTCTTCCCTTCCCACATCCCCTTAATCTTTCCTACCTTGCCTCATTAGCAAGGATCTCTGGGGGCACCATACAGATTATATATTTCTAAAGGAGGGACATATGGCAGATGTTTCTGAGAGACATCCATTAGATTCTACATGAACTCACTGCAGTAGTTTGCCGTTTCCAACAAACACAGAATTCCTTTTGATAACATTACATCTTTCCTGCCTCTGGCCGTGCTAAAGGGCAAGTATTCTAAAACATCATTAATGGACAGGAAAGGAGGATAATGGTGTTTAATCTGATTTCAAAGCTCAAGGAGTTGTGTAGAGCCTAGAGGTACCTGTAACACATTAGTATTAGGGTAATTTAAGGAGATAATTAAAATTTTATCTTTCTCTTTCCCTCAAAAATAGCATGGGAATTTCTTTGGGGTTGGAGATCTGAGAAAACAACCACTAAGACAGTGTAAAGGATCTGGCGACTCTGCAGATAAGCCTCATCATTCATACTATGGTCCTCCAGTCAGCACCTTTGAGATCAGAGAGAAGCTCATGCTCACAGAATCCCCTGCCTCAGCTACTCAATTTTGCATTGTTCTAAGGGCCCCACAGGCCCTATACACTTAACACTTAACACTATGAAACCTCATGGATATCAAAGGGATCATGTAAGCAAATCACCTGGGGCTGCTGTTTGCCACACAATATTCTAGAGTCATGCTTACTAGCTATGCATTTGTGCTATTGTGAATTCTGAACCTCAGTTTCCTTACCTGTCAGAACAGTAGTGGTTGTTGCTATGTATTTGGATATTAGTAATTGCAAGATGTGACTGAAGAGAAACTTCCCCGGAAGTTCCAGGACTCAGGGGGACTGAGAGACACCGTGGCAGGCAACTCCAGCTTAACTTCCAGAATTCAAAAGCATCTCTGAAAAGGGACTGACTGCAGCTCCTTAACACCAATAAAATAAGCTCCAGGAGAAGATAGCTTCCTGACACAAATTACAGTCTAGTTTTTGTTAATTACCGCCCCACCACACTTTAAAAAGCCCACCAAACAGCCAAGAAGCTGCTAGCTTCTCCACTTCCGAGCTGGGAGGCTAGCCCTGTGACCCAAGAAGAGGGCTAGCTCCTCCACTCTTGAGTTTGGAGGGCAGCCCGGTGCCCTTAACAAACTGGCCCCGTTAATACCCATGCCAGAGTCTCTCATTTGTTTCTGCTGGGTCTCACTCTGAACCAAACCTAAATCCAAACTTTACATATGGTGCCAAAACATGGAAGTGAGTACCCCAGCTGCCGCCCAGGACAGGCACAGTGGACTCCCGTAGGACCAGCTGCCGGCTGCCAGCTCCTTGCCCACCACCCAGCTCATTCCATCATGAGATGTGGAGGCACGGGTTCCCTTCCCCCCTGACTTTCTCCCCCTGCTTTATTTCTCTCTGTGTCTCTCTCTTTCTCTCATCTATCTTGCTTTCTCTTTCTCTCTCTCTCTTCTCTCTGTACACCAATATACAATTGATCATTCCCAGACCATTTGTTTGGCCATTAAACCCCTCTGGTCACCATGACTGTTGCGTTCCAGCACGGTCACTGAGCAAGTCCTGTCTCCCTGGCTCCCCCACGTGCTCCCGGGATCTCCCTTCGCACTCTCAAATCTAAGCCCGGCTTTTCGTGCTCTCCGTACCTGCTGCCCTCCCGCGGGCTTTCCCCGCAACCTGCAGCACCCTACCACCCTTGCACTTTCCATACATATCTTGTAGCCCATGTAGCATGCAACTCACCTACGGGGCCCCAGCGCACTCTCCCTTCCCACCCTCCTCATGCTCTCCCTGTCTGTCTCGTATTGTATATCTTGTATCTATATCTCATAACCCATGTGGCACACAACTCACTCATGGGGCCTGGTGTCCTACCACGCCCTCACACCAAAGTGCCCAGACTTTCACCCCCCGAGCCCAAGCCTTAAACCCCCACCTTCTCTCCTTCCCCTCCCCCACCAACACTGGTTTCCCGCTTGGCCTAGCCAGCTCCAGACCTCCAGAGCTCAGGCACATTGAATGAGATTCACCTCACAGATATAATCTCCTGCCTCCTGACCTTGGAATGCATCCTTCACTGGTCTTAATTACCTCCTTTCTTTGCATTGTGATCTAAACTGTTTTATCTGAAATAGAGAATCTCTTTGTCCCTTCATGCCATGGCACCTCTATATAGTTTTTCTATTTCAGACAGATGATTATTCATCTCATAATATAAAATGTCTATAACATTCAGTGATTAGGCTATTATTAAGTAATTAAGCTACGGAGATTCTAAACTCTAATTTGATAATGTATTGCTATGTACCAGTTGCTTCTCTCTACCTAATATTTATACTTCCTCAAGGCCTAAAGCAAGGTTTTGGTAGATCTCTTTCTCTCTCTCTCTCTAAACTACAATTTTGTGTTTTCTACAAGTCTGCCTTATAGGAACTTATAAAGTACAATATATACATAGGTAATATTAATTCATGACATTATGTGTGTTCCTTTACTAAAATGATGCTGCACAGCATTCTTCAGAACCAAATAACTGCCATATTCAAGACTTCAGCTGTGTCTACTTGCAAAAGATCATCACAGTTGAGTTTGCTAAACAGGGTCATTGGACCTTCACCTGAGTATCCAGCCACTCCTCCCAGCCAATTGTATGTAATTTTACCCTAATCACAAATGGCTCCTTTTTATTTTAACTATTAAACTCTTCTTATCTCCCTTCTAAAGCAACAATCATAGATCATAAGGGCCACCAGCTACCAAGTCACTATGGAAATAATCAGCTTCTGCTCACCTTTCCACCAGCAGAATATAAACAGCTGCCTAACCATTCCAGCCTCCTGTGTCATTCCCCCATCATCACTCATAAAATCAGCAGGAAGAAGTCAGAGGAGAACGCTGCTCCTTAGCCTGTGACACTAAAGGCTGGAATGTAAGATGTGACCGAAGTTCCAGGACTCAGAGGGACTGACAGACACCGTGGCAACTCCAGCTTAACTTCCAGAATTCAAAAACAACTCTGAAAATGGACTGACTGCAGCTCCTTAACACCAATAAGATAATCTTCCTGAGAAGATAAGCTTCCTGACGCCAATTATAGGCTAGTTTTTGTTAAATACCCGCCCCCCCTTTAAAAAGCCCACCAAGCAGCCAAGAAGCTGCTAGCTTCTCCACTCCCAATCCGGGAGGCTAGCCCTGTGCCCCAAGAAGGGGGCTAGCTCCTCCACTCCTGAGTTTGGAGGCTAGCCCTGTGCCCTTAATAAACTGGCCCTGTTAACACCCATGCCGGAGTCTCATGTTTGTTTCTGCTGGGTCTCGCTCGGAACCAAACCCAAACCCAAACCTTACAGTAATGAACTGTGGTAATGATCACAGATTTGCTTTATTGCATACACGGTGAGTCGGTTTCCTTCCCCTTCCTGGATCTATGCAGGGTTTTGTCTCATTTTTTCTGCAGCTTTGATGGATCACAGTGGCAGCAGAAATGAAATTTTATGTACAAAACATTAGAGATGAGCATCAACAATAGCCAAGCAAGTGGAAGCACCCTTCCTTCCAGATCTTGAACAAAGAAGTACTGTTAGCCACTGTTTGTGGCAGGCACATTTAGGGGTAACCCCTCTATCAGTGCATTTTCAAAGTACTCTTTTTTTCAACTAAAATTTGATGGTGCAAGTTGAGCATGCCCATGCACCATTCTAACCTTTTGAACGTGTATTCTGTGAGTTGGGGTTAGGTGTACCCCAAAATGCATCTGCCATCTTTTCTTAATTATGACCTTAAACTGAGCATGCTCAGGATTGTACTCCTTAACTGAGCATTCTCAGTGTTAGAACACGGGCCTGCACCTTTAGGCCTAATCGCATAGCCTGAATCAAGCGCACCTCCCTGCCCCTCTCTCTGGGAAAGTTTAGAAGTAGTCTGTACAGTGACTTGACAGCCTTCAGTTTGTAGTATGGGGTTCTGCCATGCTTCCTGTCCATTCAGTATGTTGAACTGAATCATGTGATGTGAAACTTCCTACCATACCTAATAGGTTATAAAAAGTCAGACCTTTCTTTTGCTCTGGGGACTGGTCCAAGGCTCCTTAGGGAGCCTGCTTGGGGATTTGGTCTGGAGATGAAGGCTTCCCTCTGAAGAGGCTCCTCTGGCCCCTCACAGTCCCCCACCATTCCTCGCATGGTGGCTCTCTACACGTCTCCTTCTTTCTCTCCATCTTTCTCTTATTTTCAGGCTTAATGAAGCTCCTGGGTTGAAAAGGGCTCCTCCTTCCCTTTAAGGTCCCATTGTATTTAGAACTCCCCACATATTGTACTATTGATGTCTAGTGCTTCCCTGTCCCAGCCTTGAAGCCTGATCATGGTCTTGAGCTCTTTCATGCTAACAAACCTCATTTGTAAAGTGAGTATGAGTGTGCTGCCTGCACATATGTGTGGCCATGTTGTGCAATGCCCAGGGGAGGTCAGAAGAGGGCACCAGATCACCAGATCCCCTGGAACTGGAGTTATGGGTGGTTGTTAGTCACCACGTGTGTACAGGGATCGAACCTGAGTCCTCTGCAAGAGCAGCCAGTGTTCTTAATCACTGAGCCATCTCTCCAGCCCATAAACCTCATTCTTGAAGGGAAATGTTGCCTCATCTTCTTTGTGGACTGAATTCTGTGGTTTTACTCTATTTTATTTAACACTCGGGGATGTGCCCACCCCCTAGAGTGCTTTAAATGAACGTGTCTAGGCTACCTGATTCCGATGCTTTCGTTGCAGGAGGAGGGAGGGGACGCTTTGGAAATGACTTCCCATGCTTGCTTTGCTTTGCTGTGGGGAGGGGCATTGCTTTGGAAATGACGTCCCTGCTCATGCGCTTCTACCTATTGCGGGTGAGACGTCTTCCTCCATCTTCGTCTCACCTGCAAAATCCATTGAGATATATATATATATATATATATATATATATATATATATATATATATATTCCATTGATTATAGCATCTCCTGGGAATATCCTAGGCTTCTCTCTAGGATTTCTTCACCACACCTAGGACAGTGAGTAGACAGAGACTGGACAGCTCAGCATTTGCTGACTTCTATGCCAGTCACCATTCTATTTTGAGCACCTTTGTGAAGTGTAGTTTTGTGTGTGTGGTTTTTTTCTCCTATACAGCACTGCCACCTGCTGGACATATCACATTGCAGTTCCCAGATCATTCTAGTCCTTTGATTTCTTGGCAAACTGAATTGTAATTTGCATATTTAGAGTATTGAAATTCATTTGACAAGGATATGGTTTACTTTGCTTTATAATTGTTTTTAAATTCACACATAAAATTTTTTTGAGTTTTATTTATAAGTATGTAAAAAATTCAGTCGGTTTGTGTGTGTGTGTGTGTGTGTGTGTGTGTGTAGCTTTTTAGGAAGAGGCTCTTTGAAAAACCGAGTGTGACAAATTGTGATAGTGACATTAAATGATATGGAGGTCATAACCTGATCAAGCTGAGCTTTAGGTGTTTTACAAGTGGCCACTTTAGTATAGCTAGCATTCTAATTACAAACTAGTTTTTCGTTATATCAGTGCTCCTAATTCTAGTCATAGCTGCAGGAAAAAAATAAGTGAATACCGCTGCCATTAACCTATTTTAATCTCTTTTCCTCTGTATCCAATAGCGCTGTTCCTTCTGAAAGCTAGAATCAAGAGTGTGGCTGGTCGGTTATTTGAGCTAACCTCTAAAACTAATAGTTGGAATCCACTGAATTCACATGGGAGGCATCATCTCACCCAGAATCCATGTAGGGATGTACTACTGAAGCCAAATTTTTCAGCACTTTCTTCTGAAATCACCATTCTATGTTCTTTTTATTTTTTGGCCATCATAATAATGACAGGGCGAGTAGGAGATTTCAGCTTTGCTGAAGGGTGTTCCTAGGAAAAATGAAGTTATAGGAAGCCTGAACAGTGCAGAAAATGTGCGGTAGAAGTCTCTCTTTATCCAAACCTCCTGGTTGGACTGAATGCTTTCCCACTCAGTCTGTGCTGCACCTCTCGTCTTCCATCACAGCAGCTGCTAGAGGATTTCCATCCACAACTCCTTCCAGCCTTCCAGCCCATCGGAGAGGGGGAAACCAGGAAGATGAGTGTGTGAGGTGAGAAAGGCTAAAGAAATATAGATAAACACAAGCTCTGTAAGCAGGTGCTGAGGTCAGGAGACATGTTTCTGGGGGGCCATTTGAGGAGAATGACCTCCCAGCATAAGTTCTTTGAAAAGAGACCATAGTAAGTGATGGTGCGTACCTGTAACCCCAGTACTAGGAAGGCAGGGGCAGAAGAATCAGAAGTTTGAGGCCAGCTTGGGAAACTTAGTGGAATGCTGCTAAATAAATAAATAAATAATTTCAAGGAAGCAACACACCAATCAGTTACTTGGGGAAGAAAAACAGGGGCTTCAACACAGGAGACCTGCATGGAAGTGTATAGTGTTTCTAAGCCACATTACAGTTATGCCTGAATAAAGAAACCCCATGATCTTAGCATTTGTTTTAAGCCAAAGGATGGACCGGAACTCTGAGCACGTTTCCTCCAGAGGTGTCATGGCACTGTGCTCTGGAACCTGGTTTCATTCATTCTTTTACTGAGACAGTATCTCCAGCACTAAATGGCTAAAGAGAAGTCAGGACACACTCTTATCTTATCAGAGAATCTTGCCCTTTGATCCCTAGGCCTAGAATAGCACACATAATTACAAACAGACATCTCAATTTTTTTTTTTTTTTGTTTACAATGCAAAAATAAGGCTGTCTCCAGTGCTTTCATATATTAGTCATGCACACCCACATTCATTCACTATCTTGAGTGCAGAGCAAGGTGAGGTCCTGGGGGATTAAGTTCAGGTGACCGGGACACAAGAAAAGCACATGACTCCATGAGCGTATTTGCATTATATACAGTAACTCTTTGGTTCTAAGGGTAAAAGTCTTTAGTCCAGATTATGTCCATATTGTAAAAGTCATTTCTACAAATGCACCTCCCAGTCACCATTTGTATAGCGCCACATAGGGCAGGGAACTTTCTTCGCCTCTGATAATGTGTAGATTAGAGGCAGCGGCTCCTTACTTTGGGGTATGGTGGGAAATGTTGCATGAACCTCTGCGATCCTGTTCCATAGTTTTCTCAGGAAAGGCTCGAACTGTGCTTGTTTGAAGAAAATCAAGTTTTCTTCTGTGTCTCCAGTCCCTTCCTGGCTCAACCACATCACACCCCTAGTGTTACAGGCCGAAAATTAATAAAGTCTCCGACAACACTTTGACAAAAAGTAGCAAGGAAAATTTATTAACGACTGGCCACGCTGTCTGTATCAGGGAAGGACACAGCAGCCTTGAGTTCTGGCCAGCAGGCTTTTTGTAGGGTTACAGGACAGTTGGAAAGCATTGTTCAAACACAACCAATCAGGTTCATACAGTACAGCAAACCTGAACTTGTACCAGTCATAAGTCTGCTAATTCGTAGGGCCAATCATCACGGCTTGCAAATTCACGGGCACAGCTTCATAAAGCAAATTACAGAAGCGAGATGAGCAAGTTAGCCAGATGCTGAGTTTACCTTACCAGAGCATTTCATAGCTTAAGGTTTAGGTCACGGCGTCCTGTCAGGGAAGTGCCCTTATTAGGACAATGGCCTCTTTCTTTCTTATCATCTGGAGTAGGGGAGGAGGGAACCACAAAAAATTTATCTTTTTGTACAGCAGACAGCCGGGCAGATAGAGTTATAAACCATTTGATCATCACACTATGAATGCCCTCAATGGCTGTGATCAAATGCATACCTGGAATAAGCAACTTAGAGGAACAAAGATCTGTTTCAGCTCATGATTTCAGTCCATGGCCATTTGGCCATATTGCATGTTGTGAGTCTTATGTACTTTTATAATGTTAGTACAGTAACTACTAGATGCATTTGATCATAGGAAAACAGTTTCTAGAAGGACTCAGTCCCCTGTCCAAGGTTACATAGTTCAGACAGCTCATTAGTCACCTAGCTGTGGAGCCAGTCCAGTGATGTTACACAAGGGCACAAGCAGAACACTCACCGTGTGGGGCATTTCCTCAGTCCTCTGACTCCTCTGTACCATTGTCCATAGTCTACTGAACACTGTTGATGACCCTTTTGGATTGTAACCTTGACTATGAGATCCTAACTGGTCCAGCCATACCAGGCACCATGGCTCAAGGGCTGCCAGTAGCTGCCGGGCTCCCACCTTACTCCAAACCTAACCCTAGTTCACCAGCTGACCCCAACCAAGCCTAGGACGCAGGACAGGGAAAGGCAACGAATCTAGGACAGCTGGCATTAGCAACAGTAGAGTCCATGAACAGGAGCAGGAGGCTGAGGAATAAGGCAGAGGTGGGGTAGGCCAGCTCAGAGAGCACTGGGCTACTCTCAGGTACTCAGCAGAGATCTCAAGGCAGTAGGGAGGAGCTTGATGCAATGTGGAATTAAAACATCACACAGGCAGTTTTAGAAACTATGATTTTGTATTCCCGTCAATGAAAAGTATTGTGGGGTCTCCATGTAGGCTCTCAAATTATGGACAGCAGTAAGTTTATCTACAAGCAAAAGAATAGTTACTGAGAAATCACAGCATCTAAGCAACAAAATCAGTGATTCTCCATATTCATGTTAGAAAATGTTCCATCCTCATATAAAAGTAGTTACAATTGTAACAATATTTTTTGAAAGAATGCATCAAGGCACACTACAGTCATATCTCCCAGAGCTTCCCATGGAGAGTGGTTAAGCCTGTGAAACTTTCCTTGTCTCTCTCCCTGAGCTGGAGAGCCTTTGTCAGCAGCCCCCATCCCCCTCCCTGCTTCCTTCTTTCTCTTCTTTCCTTTTACTTCCCCCAAGGCCTATAAGGACAATAGTCTTAGTTGGGTACAGGGCAAGAAGGGGGGCTATGTTGTTAAAGGAAACTGAGGCATGGGACCCAACATGCACAGAGAAAGCATCCAAGAAATGAGTGTGGAGAATGTGGAGAAATTGAGTAGGAGGACTTCAGTGGAATCCCTCCCCCTAAAAAAACCAAACCTGAGCCTTGAGTTTCTTTCCTCCATAGTTCATATGTCTCCCCACATTATTCTTTTTTTAGCTGTTACAGCCTTAGTGGGTTTGCCCCAAGACCACTGAGGGGAAATTCCTTCTGCAGGCGTGTTTGCAAAGGCAGGTATTTTGGGCAGGAACTAAGATATTCTTTAACAGAGTTTATTGTGTGTGACTCAGGAAGCAAAGTAGTTGCAAACAGATATTCTACTAGATAACTGGTAGTCATTACTTATGACACTTTCTTCATTTTAGTTTTGGTTCCTTTTTCAACACAACCTTTGGCAAGCATTCATAAAACCATTGCAAGGTGAATACTACGTCCTAAAGTATAAAATCTGTCATAAAACAGACACAAAAGTGACATTAAGTGCATGGTTTTATTTATTTTGTGATGACTAGAGTGACTCCATTTTGTGCAAGGTAACTGTCCTGATACTCAGCCACAGCTTATTCACATCTCAAGGTTGGAAAAACAGTTTCTAGGAGATCTGACCCTTTCCCCTTTTCCAGAGGTCTGCAGCTGCAGCCTTCTGTTTGCTCAAAAGCCTTGACCACAGAATTGAGTAAGAACTGTTACGATATGACTAAGGTTGTTTTTTGGCTTCTGTGACCTGCTTGCTTGAGGGCACCCTGACATTTATTCAGTATAGAGTTGTGGGTTTTGCCTTTATAAAAGCTCACTCCTCTTCCCTGGCTGCTGCAATTCTCAAATCTGACCGAGAGACTATAGCCAGTTGCAGCTTAAATAAATTTGGCTAATTAAAATCTGAATTGAGTCTGGTGGTCTCAAACTACATAACAATTTTTTTTTCAATGTGGGTGAGCATTGTTCAGATGTCAAGGGTCCAGGTCACAGCAACCCCCACCCTCCCACCTGCCACAGGTGCAGTACCAGGAGACCCAGGTGTTCAGGCATCCCTCCAGACAACTCTGACTCTGGATAGCTCTAGGAAACAGGCATAGTGCATGGCTCCAGGTCAAGGTATATCCCACCTCTAGCTGCCACTCACTGTCACCTCCTTGGATTCCCTACAGTACAGAGCCTCCATCTCCCATCCCTACTCTAGTCCTTCTGGTTCTTCCCTTGAGCACTCCACACTCACTCTGTTCTGGGCTTCCCAGTTGCCTATTTTGTGTTTCTGTGCTTTGTGTATGTAATGGCCTAGGAAAACAAGATAAAGACTTTCATTTTGTAGTTTGTCCACACTTAAAGTGTGCTGGTGCGTGACCTTTGCCCAACCCCTTCTAGTAGCACACACCCAGAAAGGAGTGACCTTGCGAGTTCCAAAAACTGCCCCAACCACACCCTATATGATGTTTTAAGCTGGGAGGGACATGTGCAAATAGATACCCCCCGGTCTGTTTTTGTTAGGAATGTGCACTCGGGAAATTTTGTGAAATGCTTAATTCTTAATGGATGTTGCAAATTGTAACCAGTCCCCACTGCTGAGACCCTACAAAAGCTTCTTTCTAAGTGTGATTAAAGTTCACCATAAGTGGCCCTGGCCAGTTGGAAATAAAATACCTTGCTATTCCATCCACGTGGTGTTGGCTTTTTATCTCAACCCATTACATTTGGAGGTCCCACTGAGATTTCTGGTGAGTAGCTGGGGCAGACCTGATTTGGGGACAAGCCACCTGGCTCAGAGGCCCATGGGAGCCCAGCTCCTCCACTGAGATCTGAGACCCTCTCTGGGGATCCCGGCAGCATAAGGCCTTGCTGCTCCTGTTTGTCCCCTCTCCAGGGATTCTGGCAGTTTGTGGAAAGACTCTCTGTGGTCCCCGCAGGAGATAGGTTCCCAGACTCAGACTCAGCCACACCACTTGCAAGGTAAGAGCGTGCTCAGAGAAACCTCTTTTTGGTTTCTCTTTTAAAGTTTGGCTAGTCAGCGAGTTTTTGCCTCTGATTTTGGTTTGGCTATAGCCAGTGAATTTTTTGCCCCTGTTTTCTGGTTCTGGGCTCTGAGTAAAGGTACTAGTGGGACACTGGATGCAGCTTGGGTCCCCTTGGTCTAGGTCCTGGAGAAGATGTTCTCCAGGCCTCTCTGGTTGCCAAGTTCCTGCTTCCAATCCTGTCGCTGGGATCTAGACTCAACAACAACCTGGTTCGTGTTACTTGTCTGTGTCTGTTTTGTTTTCATCCTAAGTGTCCTAAGTGTTTTGGCCACCTCTGTCAGGCACTAGTGTGAGTCTCAGAATGTGGCTGCTTTGGAATGTATGCTAACTTTTCTGCTTTCAGGAGGTGAGCTGGGGCTTTGATTTTTGAGTTAAGGCCCCAACTGTGCACCCTATACCTCTTAGACCCTACTCTCAATGCCTTTATCTGAATGCTTGTTATCTGAAAATGTAAACACCTTGCCTCTCTGCAGAGACAATAAAAAAAAATGGTCTTAAAAGCCATTTCTTTCCTTAGGCTTTTTCTCCACCATGGATCTCTTCATGGATGGGGAAAAGAGCAGTCAGAGAGGCCTGTATGGCTGGTGACCTTGCTAGGAGGCAACCATGTGATATGGTCTCCATCTTGGATCATGACATCATCAATATGGGGACAGTGACATGGCAAGGCTGCCATTCTAGTAACATTTTCAAAATGGTGGTGACCTGTTTGACCTTGCCGCCATCTTTATCCAACCCACTACAGTTTATTTCTAGTTCCTAACATGCTTTCTGATCATCTGGCCCTTCCTGCCCATAGTTCCTTCCTGAGGGTATGGAGTGAGTCTCTCAGGAAGTAAGACATTCCCTTGAACAAAAGGTTTTTAAAAAGGGAAGGAAAAAATCCTGTCCATTTGTGCTTTGAACCTGGATGGCAATCCGGAAAAAAGACAGAGCCATTCATTCTTCGAGCCTTTGCTCGAAGCCTAACAAACTGTCCAGAAAGCACTGAGTGTAAGGTCACAGGCTGTGGTCCTATTTTCAAGGATATCAGAGCCAAATATGCCTTTCACAAATGCATAACTTTATTCACAATAATTCAAACCACAAAACTCACACTCACCAAACCAGGAGGGTAATACAAGCTTTATCAGTTGGGAATTTCCAGGCACATACACAAGTAAAGTCCATCCTGAGGTCTCAGAGCTGCTCAGTTGAATCGGAGGAAGACACTGGAAGTCCAGATGTCTCTAGTGAACACGTTGGCTGCAGCTCCAAAGCCAGAGCTCTAAAGAGGGTGGCTTCTAAAACCTTCACATTGGGTGGACTTAGAGCCGAGGACCTTTTCAGCTGTGTTTTGGGGAGACATCTCTGTGCTGTCCTGAAAGCAAGTTGCTGTCAGCTTTACTTATGTCTATTTGCCACCATGGCCATTCTTAGCAACATCATTATCTGTGGACTACTTTAGGGTCTGCTTATTAACATAGGATGTAAACAAAGTCTTCAAAACAGCCCTTATCCTAGCCACCTTGGGGTTCACTCATTAACATAAGAAAGAAGCACTTCAAAACAACTTTATCAGAGCTACTCTGAGGTTAGCACATTTCAGGAACTTAAATAAAAACAATCTTACTTTCACATGTCAGGAAAGTAAGTAAACAGAGTTTTATTTTCATTTTTAACTTGATGTTCTGCTCTTTATACAAACCTAGTAGCTTGGGCTTTTGTAGAGGCTAAAAATATCCAAAACTCACAGATGCCCATAGCAAGGACCTGCATCTCTGTGTTTTAGGACATGGTCTCAGGAGAGAGAGCACAAGTGATTGATTCAAGCCCAGGCCAGTGGATGAGTGAATGCAGAAGTCTGTGAGCTCAGAGTGGTACTTCTAACCCTCTCTAGGATATCCTCAGATTCACCAGGGACGGGGTAGTTTGAGGGAACTAGGAGATTCCCTTCCCCAAAAGGTCTTCTTAAGGACTTTGCAAGTGGATGAGACACATGCTTCCCCATTTCAGAGGCCTTCCATTTCTCATCTCTCCCCTTTAGAAATTCATTTCCCTTAGACTTCCCTGTATAGTGTATCCTCATTAGTGGAAAAGTTTGATCCTAAAGGGGGGAAAAACTAATATTTTACAGTGACACCATCTTGCTCTCATATGGGCCAGATGATGGAGATCAGAAAAAGGAAAGAAGCATCTGTACTTGGTCATTCTTGTACTCACAGGAGAGACAGGATCTGGGAGAAAGCTAGAAGGCACAAAGATTAACTATTTGCTTAAAATTTTATTAATCATCTTCCTAGAACACAGACCCTTTTGTTAGGAGTTAGCTAAAGGTAGACAGGGCAAAGGTCAGAAGAAGAGAAGGGAAAAATATTCCCATTTAACTCTGGGAATGTGTCAAAACAAGGCCACACACCAAACAATAAGATTGACCAGTCTGACAAGGCCATCAGTCAGACAAAGATACCTGTTTTAGTTATCTCTCTCCTTGCCAGGGTTACATAAAACAAAAGATAAAGTGTGGGAAGGTGGGATCAAAAGAGAGAAAACTCATGGATCCTCTAAAAGAACCAGCCTAGAAGTCACTTGGCAGACTACCAGCTCTGGAGATGCCACCTGACAGGGTGTCTTTAGCTCTTATTCTTTGCTCTCTGTCTCACTAACAGCCTGCTTCCACACCTTCCTGAGTCTTTACTTCATCTCTTCCTGGGCATTTGATTCTTTGTCTGCCTCTGGGGAGACCTCAGACTCCAGGGCAATGGACCCTCAGCTCACACCTGATGACACTTCCAAATCAACAGCTCACCTCAGAAGAGACCCATTGACACAGGATGATGATAAATAAATAAAAAAAGAATAAAAAAACCTGTTAACGGGTAGCAAGATGGCCAGGGGTGTGTGTTGCACTGACCTTTCTCTACTGCTTATCTCTTAATTAGAACAATAGTACTCAAGACTGTTTTTACAGGAGACATCAGTAGTTAGGTTAGAGTTTATGTCTTTGAAGTTTGCACTTTCTACTTTGATTGTATTAGAAGTCATACCTTTAGAAGTAAAGATTTTAGATTAAGGTGTTATAAGGTATTTCACCAGAGAAGACAACTCAGACACAAGATATTGCCAACAGAAAGTCTTTATAGCCGGCCAGCAATTACACTAGGCAAATGTGTCCCAAGTGCAGTCCTATGTTTTTCTCAGGATCAGCGTTTTTACAGGAAAGCCACATCTTTGTCAGCTCAGGAATGAAAAGTCCCCAACAGTTGACAGTTTCTTCCTATGGGTGCAAGTTAAGTATAAAGTACAGAGCTAACCGTAGGCATTTAGCAAGAGCAGTCAGGCACAAACTGCCCTTTTCTCAGATCCACATTCTGGTTCAACTGGGCCAAATTTCTCAATTTCCACCCTTTGCAGTAACTGCCTCTAGCTTCAGAGGCCAGGTTTAGCCTGGACTTCAACATGGTGCCACTATAGCTAATCTAGAAGGTGCCTAAGGATTACTTGTCAGTATGTAGAAGACTATCAAATCAACAACATAATAGCTGGCAAACAAATTGCTGTAAATAAAAGCTGCAAAAAGAAGCAATGGGAACCAACTTAACTTTAGATTGTTGGGTTTCAAATTAAAATTAAAGTTTTATAGTCTAAAGGGCTCCAGATAATTATCGTTACAGATATAAGAACAAGACCAGCTGGTAGACTCAGCCCAGGGAATACCTACCCAGACAGACAATAACTCAGAGGAACCTGAATCTGAAGAAAGAGGATGCAAAGGAAATGTTTGTCTCAGAAAACCTGGGCACATGAAAATAACTGTGCTCCACAGAGTTCTAAGAAACAAGGCTGAAAAGAAGGAAACCTTCCCATGGAAGGGACGATGTCCCTCCTCTGACGGGAGGGTGGGCCTTCAACCCCAGTGATGGCTATCCTTAAAAACTGAAGCCCAGAGATCCCTCAAGAAGCCCCCACACTACTCAAGTAACTGCAGATGGCCCCAAGCACCCCCCGGTGACAATCAGTGTGACAGATACAATGTTGATTTTTTCCAATATTGGGACATTATTCCTTGCTTTAATCAACTACTTAGGACCGCTTATGAAATAAACTTGTATACAACTGTTGATGGGAATGCCGTCAAACCAAAGAAATTATTGCTATCATCTACCGTCTTGAGGATTGCCCTATACACAGCCAAATAACAAGATCTAACTTTCAGAGTCCTCATTTAACATTTAGGGACCATTCCTAGACCCAGAGCTTACTTATCCAACGTAAGCTGTAACATCTAGGATGCTTATAAACTACAGCAGCTAAAGGGATGCTGAGGAATGAGGCTTGCCTAATGTGTCAATATCCTCTCTGTTTAAAGACTTAGCAATTTTCTTCAAAGAACAAAAAATAGTCTGAACTTCTTACATACAAAGATAAGATGCACTTATAAACAATCCGTAACCATAATCATCCATTAGGACTTTGTTTTCTTTATTATTTTCATCTGTCACCATGGGTATTTTGGTAAGCCTGGAGCTTACCAAATAGGTTAGACTGGGGGAAAATGAACCCCAGAGATCTGCCTATCTCTACCTTCCTCAGCTTTTTCAGAGAGAATTGCAAATGTGTCACCATGCCTGGCTTTTTCCCACGAATTCAGAGACTCATGAGTGAAAGGCCAACACTTGACCAACTAAACTCTTCTTCCAGGCCAGAAATGTATTTCCTTAATGTGATAGAGATTGTTTTCTTCCATCAGCTCATAGATCCATTTCTAATATACTGTACTGCTGGAATGAGATAGAGTTTCACTTTTAGCACTGAGAAAACTGTCTCATACAAGTAAATATGGAAGTAGAAGAGTTTTGTTATAGTAATGCTCCTTACATTTCTGAATTCTTTTCTGATAATGTGCCAGAAATTAGCACATGGAAATAGCATTCTGACAGCATAAATAGATCTTATTTCAATTTTTTTATAAGTGAAGACATGGAAACTACTTGTGTTAGATATTTATAACCTGAACCTTTGAGGCAAAAATATTTTACTCAGATTCATCAAATGATTATAAACATGTACACATATATATGTATAAAATATATTCCTATCTATTAATTATCAATAAATCAATCCACCTATCATCTATATATCATTTATCTATCTATCTATCTATCTATCATCTATCTATCATCTGTCACCCATCATCTGTCATCTATCTTGGAGAAAAAGCAGTGTTATAAAGCTCCTTTGTCACTATTGCTTTGTGGTGATATCATATTAGAATAGAGGGCAGTGGGTGGCTTCTTTGCCTGCTTTCCTCCAATCCCATGGTAGAGCTCATTGTCATCCCAGGGAACTCCATAAGAGCACTGCAAATGGAGTCCAATTCGGTGTTCTAGTCCTATACAACACACCTTTGCTAACAGCTGGAGAAAGAAAAGCCCTGATGAGGCTTTATATACTTTGATTAATCATAACTTGAGGCTTCCACAACAGGTACTTTATGACACAGATCTATTGTGTATACTGGGAAAAGATGAGATTGGGAATAAAACTCAGCATGAACACATAGATAAGCTCTCAGGCAGATCTATTTGAAAACAGTAGATAGTATCACCCCAAATCAGGAACCTGGACTAAGCTGTCCAAAGACACTGTGCCCCTCAGAAAATTCATGATGCTCATTATGGGTAAATCCCAACTTAAGATTGCTTTGAGACAATCATTTTTGATGCTTGATTGATCTTTCTTAGATGGGCATGTATATTCCATGAATTTATGATTTTTCTTTTAACTGGGAGAAGGTGACAGTGACTGGGTGTTCACTGAACTTGTTTCTTTTTTATACACTCAGACATCATTTTTCACAGTTCAATTATGTCAGCTGGCTTAAGAATTCCTCTCAGTGAGGCCCACAGTTTGACTCCGCCCCTCTAGGTCTGGAAAGACCAAGTGAACAAAGTATGATCTTAAGTTAGGAAAACCAAAGTTTATTTGGACTTATGTACAAAAGAATTATAGGGGAGAAGGAACAGGATCCTTGAAGTCAGGCTGGGCTGCAGAATTTTACATTCTCAGCAGAAGGGCTGGATTTACGGACCTATGCCAAGATGGCATCGGGCCTCTGCTCAACTGTCTCTTCCCAGAATTCTCTGTTCCCCTCTTAGCCCCTCCCTCTACATACAATTTAAGTCACTGGTTGGTTGGGAGATAGCTGACTCTACTGGCTTCTTCCTTTGTCAACCAAGCTCCTTGTGTGTTTCGATTGCAGGCATCCCCATTCTCACAAAGGAAAACTCCACACTACATCAGCCTATGACTGAATTTTGACCAAGTTAAGGTGAGGACGATATCAGCGGATATCAGAATTTGGCAGGGATCTGCCAGAATGTCTAAGTTCTTATGTCCGATAACAAAGAATTGGAATGAGGCACATCAAGCAAAGCAGAGAAACTATTAAGAAAGAGAATACTTCCAGAGGAGGAAATGGGCCAGAGCAGGGAGAAAGTTCAGAAGCTCTGGTGCACAAAGGAGTGGGCCTTTTACGAGTCATCTGCATACAGTGATATCTCTGACTCGTTTGCACAGCGTGGACTTTCTTGCGTGTGCTCTGTCGTTACATGTCAGCCTTAGGGGTGAGGAGTTCCTACCTTAATCTTTGCCAAAAGGTTTTTCTCACACGCTAGTGTCTCAGCCTTTGTTTGAGGCCTTCAGATTTCACTATTCAACCTCTTCTCTTGCCTCAACTCCCCACTGGGAACCGTGATCCAAGAAATGGGGCCTGCTAAAGGATGATCTGCTTTTCAAAATGACGTCTTGTCACTAAGGGATATAGTGCAAAAGAGGGATCACAGAAGTCTTCCTTTTCTGTACAGCAGCTGGAGATGAGGCATTTGGATCCCCCTGTAGTAGGAATTGCTGGAATCCATGCATCGTAATCCTAAATCAACTCCTTTCTTGAAGACACACATTTTACAAGGGTTAGAAGTGCAAGGTCCATAGGAGAATGGTATGATTATGCCAATCCCAGGGGGCAGGAAGGTCATGACCATGTATTGCCCCAGGAGTCATCCTTGTGTAGCTTGTTGTGAAGGAGCAGATGCTTGGTTAGTCTATTAGAAGAAGAATACTGATGGTTTTATATTGAGAATGTGGCAAAATACACAAGAACAATTTCAAGAAGAAACACAGTAGTTGGATAGATTAAAGGGAGAGTGGTGTGAGATTAAATATATTGACTCAATATATGGACCCTATCTCAAAAAGCTGTAGCTGGCACTTGAGGAATAACACCCAAGGTTTTGCTCCTCTCTCTACAGGAGCACAGTCGTACACACACATGTACCAGCAGACTGTAGACAACATAAACACACACAATGAAATGAAATAGAATATATTTCCATCAAACCCATGCATGTTATTTAAACACATTTATTTAAATACAAATTTTTGTGTCAAAATTCATAATACAATTTTATTAAATATTCATTTTGTTCCATTCATATTCATTTCTTTATAATTAAAGATAGTCTCTGCTAGATTCTGCAGTTTTGTGTTTTGAGGTGAGAACTCCCTGTAGTCCCAGCCGGCTATGTAGACCAGGCTGGCCTTGATCTCACAGAGATCCAGAAATTAACTTGCCTTTGCCTCCCAAGTGCTGAAACTACAGAAGTGTGCTGCCATACTAGGCCATGGCTGTGTCTTTTGGTCTCAGATTTTGTGGTGTTGTGGCCTTTGATCTAGCTTGCTTTTATATTTTCTCTTTTCTGGGTATAATTTATTATAAATTTGAAGAGTTTACATGAGCTCTTGGTAAATAGATTGACTGACTTGCTCTTAATTGTATCTCTTCAATTCCATAATATGCCTTGCTTAAATCTTCAATCTTAAGTCTTCTGCAACACTTTAAATTCACATTTTATCTCTGTTTTAACCTTTTCTGCTCTAAAATTATTTTCATCCATTTAATAGTACTCAGCATTGCTTTCTTATTCCTTTCCTCAGTAAAAAAATCTCGAGTCCTTGAACTCCCTTTCCTTTAAATTTCATGCTTCTGGTTTACATCCTATTCTTAATTTTTTAAAAAAATATTTAATTTATTATTTTTATTCTGCATGTATGAGTATATTGCCTGCATGTATGTAAGAGCACTTTTGGAGATCAGAAGAGGGCATCAGATCTGCTGGAGCTGGGGTTAAGGATGGTTGTTTTCTGCCATATGGGTGCTGGGAACCAAACCTGGGTCCTCTGCAAGAACAGCCAGTGCTCTTAACTGCCGAGCCATCTCTCCAGCCTCTCATTCTCAGTTCTTAATCTCAGATGTCTTTTTAATTACACTTACCCGTTTTCACCACCTTTAGGTTTCCTAGCCAGGTTCAGGTAGCTGGTTTTAGGCAGTCTACTTTTTACCTGCCTTTAAGCAAAATGTTTTGTCTTCCATCTTGGCATTGGCATCTGTGCTCCTGATACAGGGCTTATCTGACAAGCAGGAGAAAATGAACCAGTGAGTGGTGACAAGAAAATTAACGTGCCTGGAAAGAATGAGATGGGAGTGGGAAATGGCCCAGAACACATCCGAAAAGGAGACAGGGTGAATCCTGTGTGCCTCTTCCTGCAGCACCCTGGAATTGGCAGCTCTTCCTGTCAAGTTATTTGTTCCTAGAGCTCCCTGAACACTAGGTGGGTGTTCCTTGAAACCAACGACTATGGTATTGCCAACACTGAAGGCACCGAAGGAATTCAGTGTAGAATGAGACAGAACGGACCGAGCTCCAGAATAGGAGCATGAGGCACGCCAAAAGAAAAGAGGGTGAGCGAGTTCTTCTGATGTCCTGTCTGACCGCACACTTCCAAGTCCACTTCCTCCTCCAGTCTCATTCCTCCCTACTTCTGTGGTCCCTTTTGGGGATCCTTAATTTTGTTTCCTTGATTTCCAGCCCATTCTCCACTTGACAACTGCGTGATCCTTGTAACTCTGAATTTTATTGTGCTATAACCTTGCTAATATTTTATAAAATAAAAATCTTTCAATTACTTTCAATACCGAGTCCAGCATCCCGGATAAACTTATATAAAACAGATATAATTTAGCCTTTGCCTATCCCTGATCTCACGTCAGCCTCCTAAGTGTTTACCGCCCTCACGCAACACAAGCCTCTCCCCATTCACCCAGCCTGTTCCCTCTGCGCACGCTCTTTCCCGTTCTCGGAGTGCGCTCCCTTCCCCTTCAGCTACCTCAGACTGCAGTAATGAAGATGTGGTGTGGGAGGGGCTTTTCTGGACAAAAGATTTGTAATCAAACTTTGTAATCAAAAAGGCAACCTTACCTTTTAAGATCATTTAACAGGATCTCAGCTTGCTTCAATGTGAAACAAGCTTTCTAAGCGTTGGCCTTCTCTTGAAACTTAAACATATAGCTTTAATCCTTCATGACCCTTCCTTGCCCTTGACCTAGAGTTTTGTGCATGCATATGTTGTGTACGTATGTGTGTGCGTGTATATGTGTGTATTTGTGGTATGTGTATGTTGTGTGGTATGTGCATTGTGTATGTGTGGTGTGTATGGTGTATATATTTATGTATGTGTTGCATGTGTGTGGGTGTATATGTGTGTGTTGTGTGTTGTATATATGTGTGCATGCTGTGTAAGCAGCGATATTCACTGAAAGCAAGGGGTCATCCCATTTGTGTTGCAAACAATAGATTGTTGTTATCTGCTTGTGCCTGAGTATACTGTTCTAGGTCAATAGAAGTCAGAAAGCACAGAAATATTCTCTGCTAAGGGTCTGTTTTTGCTACCTCATTTCATGCATTTTTGATAAAGAACAAAGTCTTCGTTCAAGGGAGCACAATTTTTGGAAAACCCTAAAGTAACAGGTTTTCAGAGCATTTCAGGTCCCCTCTTGGTTAAAGTGGATGCCATGAGTTGGGCTGCTTTTATTCAGGCCTCACCATAGTGTGAAACAACTGAAGGAGGATCATCAGGAATGCAAGAAGAAATGATAGCTCATCCTGTCATGATACTAGACTAGGCCAGCATTCAAAGGCATCAAACAGTTAAACAGAGGACACAGTGTAAAGACACACACACACACACACACACACACACATACACACACACACACCTGTGTGTGAGCCTTTTGCTGAAACTCAAGAAACAGCATCTTCTACTTATTTAGGAACTGATTTCCAGATTGACAACTCAAATAATAGTTTAATAACAACTTAGACAAATAGAGCTTCATTTTTTCTCACATAATATTAAGACATAAGAGATCACCCCAGCCTGGTGGCCTGGTGATTCAGAAATGTAATCAGGGATCCAGGCCCTTTCTGTCTTGGTACTCTGTTTCATGCAACAGTCTGGTTCCAATTCCAGGTTCATCATCCTATACAGGCTGCTAAATCTACAGACTTTCATGAGAGGCAGCTTTAGCACTCACTAGCCAGAGCTGTCATTCATCTTCAACTGGATGAGAAACAACTGTTAAATTGAATGTTCGGCCTTACACATTCTCTAGAAGAGGCAAACATGGGCAAAAGTCTTAGAAACTGAGGCTGTTCTGGGTGTGCTGCTACCTACCTCGTATCCCAACAGTAGAGAGGGAAAGGCAGGAGGATCAAGAGTTTGAGACCAGCTCAGACTCTATAGTAAAAGTCTGTCTCAAAGCCAAAGACCAAATCAATACAAATTGAGCTGGCATGTCAGCATACTGGGGATAATAAAGAAATTAGTGGCACCATGGTTAGTTGTTATTATTTATTTCCAGCATTACTATTTATTTCCATAAAATATTTTCATCTTCTATGAGAAACGGGGTAGATAGTATGTTTTATTTAGAATTTCACTTTATAATATTTGCTATAATTTCTATGGCTTATTTTACATATCCAACTCAATCTCTTTGTAAACGAAGAGTTCGTCATATGTATTCAGTAGTAGTACTAGTTGGGAATGTAAGCCCTATGTATACATACTGCAGAAATTCACAAGCACTGTCACCAGAAGGACAGTGCTCTCCACAGCCCTTTGGAAATCTATGATTTATTAACCAAAAACTACCAGTTAAAAATCACTGGAGCTCAGTCCTCTCATAGACACCAGAGGGCAGTACAGCCTAAGAAGTGACTATTCAGTCTAGGCCTCACTGTAATGAGTCTGGCCTGTTTAATAAGCCCAGCGGTTTGTGCAAATGGACACTTAACCCAATGTTCATGGCTTCGATCTCATTTCTAGAAAGAAGCAGTGTGTGTATGGTACACTTTAGTGATGCCCATATTTGGCCCTATTGGCAGATAGTGGCTGCTAACTGAAAACACAGTTGCCTTGTGGAACCCAATGCATTTCAGCCTGCTTTAGGAAATAACTTGTTTCCATAGGTCTGTATTACTTCAAGGTCTCCACACAGGGCATTCCTGAGGGAGAAAATCCAGACAAACTGCTGACTTCTAAGGACTAGGACTTCCTGTCTTTTTTAGGAATTGTGAGTTTAGTAAAATAAAAAACTACAGAATAAAGGAGCATTTTAAGAAACTCTGGCTTAACCCAAAGTGATGGAGCAGTGCATTACAACAGGGGCAATGCTGGGTTCCCTTGGTTTGGGATGCTAATTGCTTTCAGCAGAATGAGAACTGGAGCGCATAGGAGCGGTGGTCCGGAGCTCTGTGTTGGGAAGACTTCTGAGGCTGTTTCTAGCTGTGGTGAGGAAAATTAGTGACAGCCTGCCCTGAGTGGCACGGGAGTAGTGAACATATGTTTTTTGTGTGGCCTCACACTTTCTCTCTCTGTCTTAATCCCATTTGATACCCTCTTCATCCATTAAATTTGAGAATTTATGCAAGGAATCAGGAATACCCAGACATCTCTTAAACTTGTGAACTTGTGGGCAGATGTTGTGTCTCAATCTGTGAGGAGCCCACTGGATGAGACACCGGACAGCAAATGTGTTTTTCCTGTTTCTTCCGGTAAAGTTCCCACCACTGGTCATTGGAGGTGGATCTTCTGCTGTGAAGGTGATATGCGGGAAATGTTAACTCTTGCGACAGAAGGTTACAATTTCTAAGGAAGGACCTAGAGACTGTAATAGAATCCTAGAGAGAACACATGACAAATATGAAGGGCATCTGATACTGAGAAACATCAAAGATCAGTGACTTGGAGGAGGGACAACAAGTAGACTGACTCACTACAGTACTGTGTAGAGAATAAAAACAAGAAAACAAGTCTGCAGATGTTTAGAATAGATAGATGTTCTGTCCCGAAGACAGAACCCCAAACACAGAAGGCCAGCTGTACTTCACAGCATACTTTCAATAAAGGGCACGGTGAGCAGAGATGAGGGAGGGAACTAGGGATCCAGTGTGCTGGGAAAGAAACTGGTCTTGAATTCTGTGCTATAATGACTTGAATGGGGGTGAACTGCAGAAGGGTCCTGATGTTATCAAGCAGCTGAAAGTTTGCAAAGGAACAACATGGAAAATCTGTGACGCAACATGGTAATACATAGCCATGCAACAAAAGATCTCCACTGTGTACTCTTCAACTTCGCTCTGAAAAGTATCTATATGCATCCCTAACTACCTATAGCTTTTTTACAACACTATAAGTCAAATCTAGAACCATGTGCTTTCCAAGCAAGTTCTCTAACACTGAGCCTGAGCACCCCAGGTCAGGCTGCTACAAGAATTTCACATGTCTGGGTCTCGATTAACTAAGCATCAGTAAGAGTGGTATATCTTCCCTGACAGATTTACTTAAGGGAATTAAATATGTTAGTCTATATTTAAGAGTCTTGAGTCTGATAAATACTCCAAAATCTTAAATAAAATTTAAAATCTAATGTGCTTTAGCTATGTTCTCTAATTTCCCATTTTTAACCACTTTGGTTGGATATATTTGTTTCTGCTGTTACATTGTTTAACATCCTTCTACCGTCATGTCTTGAACTTCCAATCTTCTTTTAACCAGTAAGTCATAAGAGATGTTATTACAAGGGCTTTAACCATAAATGAATTATTTCCATAGAGGCTAATTTCTAGATGAGGTATTTCCATATGCCTAGGTCAGCTGAACATGAGGTATGTAAAACATAGCATACCTATTTAGCATACCTAAATAGGTCTTAAAAACAATATTTCTGCCAAGAGACCCTCTTTATCTGTGATACAGCAGGGCTTCCTCTTCCCTGAACTGTCTTTACTAAGGTCACTGGGGCTATCCCTAAGACCAAACAAGGAAGCAGATTGTTCATCTTTCATGTCCTCCCAAACCCCAGTTCTAGTGTATCTTTCTTTCTAACTTTCATCAGACTCCCTATAAATCAAGTCACTGGCTCAATAGGATAGATCAATCAGAAATAGATTCAAGAGAACTGATCAAGTGAAGCTGGCAACCAATGGAAAACAAATTTCGACTGTGCTGACAAATGATCTTCCACCTGTCTTAGAAACAGGACTTTAAATGAAAATTACAGATTTAAAATAATAGTTATTGTAAGGTTTATTTGGTTTGCGAGGCGTAGCAGAAATCAATCAGAGATGGGAATTGACTGAGCTGGTTTATTGGGGCATTGAACTAATTCCCAACTGGGAAAGTGAAATCAGCTGGGACAGTTCTCTCCCAGGAGTGGAGAAAGCACCAGCCCATCCCTAGCTCATCAGTAGGGCTTTTAATAGGGAAAAGTTACCCCTTGGCATCTGTTTGATGTTTAAGATAAACTTTTAGCCAGGAAGGAATCCCCTCTTTTTACAGCTGTTTGTGAATTTTTGAGTCCGGAACCTTATCTATTAAGGAAGCCCGGTGTCCTTTGTGAATTTGGGGTCTGGAGTCTATTTACAGCTATTTGCGGGGCCTGGATTTCTGAGGAGAAGTTGCAAAAGTTGGTCTTTTCTCATGCATGTTTTATAAACTCCGGCTCCAGGATTCTTTCCATCTTCCTGAGTTTGAAACTGTTGGGGGTTTCAGTCACATCTTACAGTTATTAGCCATTTAACCATGTCCTATCCTATGCAGAACCTGAAAACTTTAATGATAGAATGTTGGTGTGCTCATGGATATGTATGTAATGAGGCTTAGCCAGCTACGGCAAGAAAAAATGAAGCTTAGTATTCTCTGAGTACCTAGAAGTGATAGTCATTGTCTTGCCCTTGCATATGTTGGTAGGATAGCTAGATGGGATAAAGAAACAACTAGAAAGCCTGAAGATTGTTTTGGTTAGAGGCTGTGGTAGAAGAAGGAGAGATATTTATTCTATTCTTACAGGAACTGCTCCTCCCTGAGAGTTGGATTATATTAAAAGGAAAACTGCCATTGTGAAGATTCTGTGATTCTTTGTGCTTGTAGAAATGAGACCCAAAGCAATATCAATTTACTAGAATATATTTGTATGTTTTGCAATACCCGTAACTTGTATGGTATGAGGGCTGAAATGGACTATTCTACACATTTATGAGAGGTAGTGGTAGGAAGACAAGTCCAAGGAAATGGAGGCAAATCTATCCCTGAAGCAGCCACAGTCATTAAGAAATCTTCCACAAAGGGAAACTAGCTAATAGTGTGTTATTACTATCATCCAAATCATGCTAGGACTTCAGGACAAGTTCTGTGTAGCAGACTCACGTGGGGAACTTCCAGAAGAGCAAAGCAATTGAATTGGTATGAGTAAACAGGGTGGACAGGGAGAGAAGGAAGGGGAGCTATTGTAGAACACCATGCAAGAGGTGGCCAGTGATTTCAGAGAGAGGAGGACACGACAGCAGCAGGCAGCCATAACGCGTGGAGGTTAAGAACTCTAAAGCATGGGGGACACAGAAAATGGGGGTGTCGAGTGTGCTTATTGTATTCCTACCCACTGGAAAAATACATCAAAGACTCCAGTTCGAGGTTGTGATCACTAATCTTGGGTGCCAACTTGACTGGATCTGGAATTAAGTGAAATGAGAGAGGCTTCTGATTGGGTCATTTGAAGCTGGAAGACCCACCCTGAATGAGGGCATCGCCTTCTGATGGAGGTTATATAAAAGGTCATGGCGGAAGGGAGCTTTCCCTTTCTGCCTGCTTGCCTTCTCTCTCGATGGCAGGTTCGGCATTCCTCAGCCGATAGTAGAACCAACCTCTTCAGAGTCCAATGTAGACTGAAGACTAGCAGACCTCCAGGAATCCTGCAGGCCTTTAAATCCAGCTTTGCGAACTGAGCAACTACTAAAGGATTCTCAGCCTCTCCAGTGTGGTGCAGTCATTGTTGGACTATTCAGACTCTATCCTGTAAACCAATCTAATAAATCCCCATATATATGATGATAATGAAATTGGTAACACACAGGTTCACCTACTGTATTGAGTAGTCTCTATCACAGGTCACTGATTGTAACATATTAACTCACTGAGTCTGCAGAGAAGAGATAGTTATAAAAATGAGATCACCTGATAAGTCAACCAGCAAACTGAAAGGGGTGAGTTGTACTATTCACCTTAACAAGAGAAATAGTTTTCAAATGAACTCCAGAATTCTAATGAAGAAAAGGATGACCCAGAACAAGAAAGTACATTAAAAGCATTTTTTATTTGCTGTAAGAATATAATCTATATTTTTGCATGCAATAACATGGTAGACATTTACAAGCACTGCAGAATCTATCCACATCTGTACATCTGTTGAAGTACAATATTAGCAAATATTTTTAAAAAATCACATCTTGAGAGAAAAAAATAACAACAGAAGGAACCAACTTCTTTCTCCCCTAAACATGGCTTCCAACATTCAGAAGCACAGTCCCATTGATGCCTGAAACCTAAGGCTGAAGGTATTGAGAGATAGGTTAGGAATGTCACTAAAAACCTCACCATTGTGCAGCTAAATGGCTGTGCATCCAGCATTAAAACTTTTACATACAAACCAGTAGAAATTGCCTGTTGGTTAACCTAGTTCCGATGAAGGGACACTACCAGCCTGCAGAAAGGTTTTCCTGCCCAAACACTCAGCAGGGAGCAAAGAATGACAATCTCCTTCTTAAGAGTCACAGTGATTTTTTCCTGTTTGTTATACCAATTACATTTCCCTGAAATATGGTAATAAACTACATTATATATAAATTGTTCAATAGCATAGCACACACTAAACACTGGAGCTTCTTTGATTTGGGTGATTAAAGTTTACTGGAAATGAACTATAGCGAATGAGAAGAGAGATATTAAACCCTTTGCAATCAAGTCAGGAGCTTGTGGCCATCAGACAGGGGTCCTTCTCTGTGAGGCTTCCCTGATTGGTTAGTCTATCCTGAATATGGAATGCTCTTAGCTACTGCTTCTCTGCACATAATACTCACCAGGCTTAGCAGCAGCATCCCAAACCTGAAGCATCATTGATCACAAAAACAAAGCGAGACTTTAAAAGGTCATGTCATTGGTCCAAGGACCTTACAAGTCACAGACAGAACCTGATGAGTTAGACTTGTCTGGCAGCAAACCTGAATCTTCAGATGCCCTGGGTCACTCTGAAGGGATCAAAAGCTGTCTCTGGTCTTGAGACTTTCCTTTAATTTCTATTTTAGTCTCAAAGTAAAAATCCTTCTGAGAGCTACAGGAAAGCTAAGCATATCACCCTGAAGAGAGAGGCGATTTATAAAGACTCCTATTCTACTAACAGTTGTGAGACCAAGCAGGCTCCCAAAGAGCTCCCATAGGTGGTCTGATGGGAAAACGATTCAAAGTTTAATTTAAAGGCACATTTAGACTTTTGGAGAAAAATCTGGAAGGAAAGAATTAAAACTAGGTTTATTGTTTTACAGCCTCCTGCCTCAGAACCACAAAACCAAGGTATTCCCTGTGGTGAGCCTGAAGCCTAGTCTTTTGGATATGGGCATCTCATTGATTACATCAGCTACTGTGACGGAGGAAAAACTGAGAAGAAAAATGAGCCACATGCATATTCAGCAAACTTTCAAATCCTTGAAAATTCACTGAGGCTACTAGGAATAAGATATGTGACTGGAGAACATATGAATTCTGAAACATCCATGAACAAAACAATCCGTCACTTTTCTTTTCCTCTAAGATTGCTGTGCTCAGAAGCACATTTGTTTTCAGTATATTTACTTTGAAAGTCACATATTTGCTTGAATTTTTAATAAGACTTTTAAATTTTAAATAAGTGCATTTAAAATTGGAAAAGATATTTTTAGAAATGCATTTCTTAAGTCTGATGATCATTAAACCAATGTTCTTATGGGGTGAGTCATCTCTTAGAGATTTTTAAAAAACATACTAATGGGAGGAATTTCTCTTTTTTTTGGAACAGGATCATTCAAGGTCCAACTTGCACTGTGAAAGATCTGTGCAAGCTGTGACATGATCAACTGCTTACTAGACTGCAGCTGGAGTCCGGATTGATTCCAAATCCAGAGACCATAAAGTCTGTAAGAAAATGACAAGGGGACACTTCCTCCATTTTATTCTCAGTGGAGTCAGTCATGATAATACCAGCCACACCTAGAGGGCAGGCCTGGCTGCATCTAGGAGGTTCGGAGAGGCAGACAGGTGGGCCCACTTTATTCCTGCACTTCCTTCCACAGCCTTATTTCCTTATTTTTTATTCCAGTGATGTGAGATGTTCTGAATCTTCTTCAGTTTGAGCCTCTGATCCAGCATCTTGTATCTTGCAGGATGATCATCAGTTTTCTTGGGAACCGAGGGTGCGTAGGAGCTAGATGCATAAGCAGGACGTTTAAAGTGACGCAAAGGAGGCTTGATGACTGGAGGCCATGGAAAGGAAGACAGATAACCATTAGCCCACAGTGATACCGTGTGACCTAAATATTGTAGCTGACTTCCTCTTGACTTTGTCTCCTCCAAGCCAGAAAACAAACAGGGTTGGATTTTTCATAGAAAAGTACTGCACATAGATGAATACACACATTATTAATGTGGTCATTGACTTAAAATTAATCTAAAACAACAGAATACTGGAGACAGGCAGTGGTGGCTGATACATAAAGCTTGCCTAGTAATGAATGGATGAAGTCAAGGAAGGAAGGGGTGTATTGGGATCACTTTTGGGAACAGTGACATGAACACAGCAGGCAGAGACATAGTACTAACAGAACTTAGCACTGTGTACAAGCCTCGGGAGCTGGAAAGTGGCACTCAGTCTCAAGCACATCATTAAGGAAACATTTGAAAAATACTTACAAAGGTTTTATATCCCAAATGTAAAATAACTCTTAAAATTCAATAGAAGGAAAGAACCCAATACAAAAAAATGAGCAAAAGATCCAGAAAAACTTCTTACTAAAGATACATGTGTCGAATAAGTACAGGAAAAGATGTGCAACAATTTTTGTGACTAACGCATTCCAAATAAAACAAAAACAGTATTCTACTGCATAGCAATATAAAGCTGGAATCCAAAACCACTGATAATAGAAGTGGCTGACAAGGACCTAGAACAGCAAAAACTCTCATTCTTGCTGATAGGGGTAAAAAATGGTACAGCCACTTTGGAATATACTGCAGCAAGTTCATGAAGCTGGGCATAATCTTTGCCAGCTTTGCCAGCCAACTCAGTAAATTATACTCCTAACTTTAGCCAACTGATTGAAAAATCTATGTCCACATAAAATTGTTACAGAAAGTTTGTAAGTGATTCAGACTATGAAAAACCAACATGACCTCCAATGGATGAATGGATTAATCAGTTACAAGAAGCACATATAATGAAGTATTATTTAATAAAAAGAAATGCCCAAACCATACAAAGTCACAGATAAATCTTCAATACATCTTGCTAAGTGAAAGAAGTTAGTCTGAAAAGGCCACTTGATTCAACTTACAAGATACGCTTCAAAGGGAAAGCACATAGAGATGAAAAGATCATTGACTGTGACAGGATTAAAGTGAGGAGAGAGGGTTAAACAGGTGAGTAACAGGATTTCTACGACAGTGAAAAGATGATAATATACTGGTAGATACATGGTACTGTCTGTCAAAGTCCATAATATTGAATGGAAAAGATTCCTACTGTATACAATGTTAAAAAGCTATTGAGGAGATTATGGGAACCCTAGAATGGATACAAAATGTAGCAACATAATCTGATTGCATCACAAAGGTCAGTAACAAGGCCGGGAGGTAACAACTGCCTAGGATGGGAAGCATTTCTGTCACCAAGAAACTGAATAGAAGCAAAATCTAAAAGACCCAAAAGCCAAGACACGGCACTGTATTTAGTTGATGAAGGTATTTCTCATACAGGTACAGATTAACAATTCAAATCCCACTCTACACATATCTGCAATTGGAAACTTATGTAAATGGAGAGCAGATGGTGAGAACTTTGGGCATGAAAGTTCACAGCTAAGCAAAACAAGGAGGCTACAGTGATGCGTTTGGTAATTGACATCAGCACAAATCCTAGCTGGCTTAATAGGGATCTTGATGGCTACAAAGAAGTATTTATAGATATGTGCACTTACGTGGGTTGGTCTACACACATACATTTCTTTGCTCTATCGACTGAAAGGATCTACATAACAAAGCTCCAGACCTAAAGCTCAGTAGCAGTGAGCCTGCCTTACATACAGGGTTTTGACTTCTAATACCAATGAGCAAACCAAGGGTACATCTTGTAAAAATAACTAATTCTAGAACTAAGGCACAAAATACACAAGGTGAACTTGGAAACTGTTATGGAGACATACTATTCAAAAGTGCTAAAAAAAAAAAAAAAAAGGATAGACAAAGGAGTTCCAAATGAAGCTTTCTTTGAGCAACAAAGTAAGGCAGGTTCAAATGACCACTCAAAGTATAAAATAAAGATCATGAGCTCATATTGACATATAACAATTGACTGAATGAAAGTTTGTGAGGGAACAGACAAAGCAGGCAGACTGCCAAACCATTTATGTAGTTACCCTATCCTTAAGTGGGGGAGAAGTTGTTAGTGTGGGCTGGAAAGGGGCATCCTTCAAACACACAGGTCTAAAAGAGAGACCAAAGAATAGTCACAATAAAGAACTCTAAGCAACACAACCTCATCCAGAGGGCCAAACTCACAGCACCAGTGATACGGCCTGTTGACAGAACACAACCTTGCTTTTGTGTGATGGAAATTAACATTCTGTGATGAAAATAGAACTTCACCTCTGTGGTATAGCCCATTCTAGTAGTGAGAAAACATCGGGTAAATCCCAACTTGAGGGACAGTCTACAAAATATCTGACTAGTATTACTCAAAATTGTTAAGGTCACTAAAAACAAAAGAGACTTTCAGAGCCAAGAGAAGCCTGAGGAAGCACACAGGCTGCCCGAAATTCGTATCCTCCGTGAGATCCTGGAACAGAAGAAAAGGCAGCACATAACAAACAGGAAAATGTGAGAGGGCTCCACATGATGGTGATGGTGGTGATGCATTTAACCAAAAGTTCTGGAAAGAGAAGCGGTAAAGTGCTGATTGGTTGATTTGTCCTCTCTCCTCCCCTCTGCTCCAGTTTCTCATTACTGCTTTTCAGTTTTCCTGAAAATTGCTTAATTAGTGAATATAAGGAGAAAAGTTTACATTATGAATGAGAACAAAACAGATATGACAATGTATGTAAAATGTATGCAGGAGCAGAGTCGGTGCCAGCTAATTGCCTGAGCACCAGATCCCACAGCAGGCCACACAGTTTTCACCCAGAGAGCGAGCACAGGACAAAGCTATGTAGGTAAGCCAGCTTGAAGAGCTCAAAGTTGATTCACAGTCTGTTAACTACCTGAGACTGCCCTTCTGAAAAACCATCTCAGTAAACATCTTCCAATAACATGAAAATGCAGTGCTTATGATGAAGTTCAAATTTAGACACGGGGCTAGGGAGATGTGCTTGCAGCACAAATACTGGGACCTGAGTGCAGATCCTGAGCATCCACATCAAAGTCAGTCATGGTGACCCACATGTCTGTAGCCCAGTTATGGTGGGTGGAGACAAGTGGAGCCTAAGGCTCCCTGGCCGGGCACCCTAGAAGAACTGGCAGACTTGAGGGTCAGTGAGAAACTTTGCCTCAAAAAGTAAGGTGGGTGTTAGAGAGTTGGCTCAGCTGTCGAGAGCACTTGTTGCTCTTGTAGAGGACCAGGGTTCAGTTCTTAGGGCCCACATGGCAACACCCTCTTCTGGCCTCCATGGGCATTGCATACATTGATGCACTTGCATATAGGCAAAACACTTAAATTCATTAAAAAAATCAATAAATCAAAAAAAGTAAAGTGGAAGGGGTGTGGGCTGGAGAGATGACTCAGCAGTTAAGAGCACTGACTGCTCTCACACAGGATCCAGGTTCGATTTCCAGCACAACCACATAGCAGCTAACTTCCATCCATAACTCCGATTCCAGGGGAATCTGATGCCCTCTTCTGATCTCCACACAGGCATTGAACATTGAACAACATGGGTGCACATACACACGTGCAGGCAACACACTCACACCCATAAAATAAAAGTAATAATGAAATGGTTTTTAAAAAGTAAGGCGAAGACACCACTGAGGAGGACATCTTGACAAGCTCTGCCCTCCAGAGCTCTGCCCTCAGCCATAGATGTACATGACTCTACTACATATATACACATATAAGACAAAAATGTGTCATCAAAAGGGACAATTTAAAGTGTCATAATTTTAGGCCAACAAGATGGCTAAGCAAGGAAAGGTGCTTGCTGCCAAGATGATAACCTGAGATTAATCCCTGAGACACACACAGTGGAAGAAGGAAACCAACCCCTGAAAATTATCCTCTGACCTCCATACCTGTGCTGTGGTACCTGTGTGTACAAATTCATATGCACACAATAAATAAGTAAATAATTAAATGTAAAGATTTAAATTCTCATATTTTCTTAAATACACTACTGTGATATCTTGGGAAGTTGGAATAGTGTCTACTAACAAAAATTGAGGTTCATGTGATATTATCATGGAAAAAAGTCTGAATCTAAATTTATCTTTATTACTATAAACGCATATTCATATATGTTTAAGAAAATCTCAAAAATAAGCATTCAGATTACAACATGATTGTCTCTGAGCAGCATAAACACAATCATTCTGGTTTTGGTCGATTACATTTTCTATTCTTTCTCTGTGATTAGGTTTCAGTGAAAGAATTTTTCTAGGGATTCACTTATCCAACTCTAAGCCATGAAAGCATACCTGAGAGAAAACTCAGTAAACCCAACTTCACTGTGGGCTTTCCCACGAGACACCTCAGAATGCCTGTGCCAAGTACACTTTGTGAAGTCTGTAGGTTAGTACTTACTCATCAGTTTCTTGAAATGTTTACTGTGTGCTGCTGATATAGCAGCGAAAAAACAGAAATCCCTGACCTTCTGGACGTCATTCTGTCTCTCCCCTGAAAGATGTAAGTCATGAACTAGAAAAATCATCCAGGTGGAATAAGAGCTCCTCAATGGCCAGGTCAAAACTGCCTTTGAGTTATCTTAACACACTGAAGACTGTCAGCAAGTAGCCCTGCTGTGACATAATGATATACTCTTTGATGATAAAACAGAAAATCAGAGCTGTTTCTAAGATTTCAGAATGCTTAATTCCATGGTTCAAGGTAAACAAGGGATTATAACCCCCCAAACACTAAGAACAAGTACAAAAACAGCCTTGGGACTCTGGAGAATAGAGACTAGAGAGGGAGAGCCTCAGATCAAAAGCTGGCGGGTGGAAACACAGGGGCTGACCGGTTTACGCCT
Organism: Eospalax fontanierii; assembly: GCA_035773235.1. NCBI lineage: Eukaryota > Metazoa > Chordata > Mammalia > Rodentia > Spalacidae > Eospalax > Eospalax fontanierii. Next base: position 24,841,361 of record CM069528.1, on the reverse strand, counting down.
TCTGAGTCACAGTCTCTTTCCATATCCACTCTATTTTCACAACTCAGCGTGAACTCAGCCAAACTATTATTGAATTTCCCACTTCTCAGCATGAAGAAACATTTACCATTTGCTGGAATTCTGATTGTCAGAACAAAAAATCTCCTTGCCACTAGAGTCACTGCAAATAGCTTGAACCCAGTGATGGAGAAAGGCTCCCCACAACGCATGTGGAAGTACTTGTCACCTTCACTGAAAGTGTGGGAAAAGAGGAAACTTGCACATTATACCGGTTTGTAAGCATCCCTTGACTTTCTCCTCAGCAGGGATCAAAACCTGACGACAGGGCACAGCAGAGCCAGGTGCAAGGGCCCCCATCTTGAGTCGGGGAGGACCTTTCTTCTGGGGTGCTGCGGTATCTCACCAAGGGAGAGTTCATTCATCCTCTGCATGTCCCTGAGTTGTTGTAAGGGACTGGACCCTCCTCCTTTCAATAATGGACATTTCTTACAGCTGAAACCACCAAAAGTCCAGCCTCGCTCTGCTGGTAAAGAAGAAACAAACAGGGAACAGCTGTGCACCCCACCACGTGCAGCACCCGGGACTCGTCCACTTCTCTCAGACTGGTTTACCTGGGAGAATTCTCTCATAAGCTGATACAGATTTGAACAAAGGCACATATTTCTGCACATAGAACAACCTTGGCAAAGTAGTTATCCATATCACTTTTACCCCACTGCGAAAAAACAAGTCTAAGATAAAAACTGACACATCACCATCCTTTGTTTGACAATTAGATGTAATGTTTGATTTTCATAAAACAATGTTCATAGGAGTTTTAACTCATTTTATTTAACTCTCATAATTTTCATAAACACCGTAATTCATGCACCCCCAAATAATGTCTATGACTATTCTTGTCCACTACTACCTGTAATCTCTCTCTCTCTCTCCCTCTCTATTTCTCTCTCTCTCTCAAACTAACGTTCAGAATTTTTCTTCTCCAGAAAACAGATTCAGGTTTATCCACATATCAACTTGATAATGTTGTTAATTGGATTTAGATATTAAAAGAGGGGATTTTTAATGCTCCTTTAAGATTATATCAGTCAATAGTTTTCAAAAGTAGCCCTTGATAGACCTGTGAGGATAATAGGTATCGCTGAATGAGGATCTTTACACCCAGATTTCCATGTTCCTTAAATAATGGTGACATATTACAAATCCCTATGAAGAGTCATGAACAAGCAGTTTTTCTCAATTTTATTTGACTAAAGGGACCCCTTTTAACAGAGGTAGCTTATACCATGTACACACACTTCCAGAAAATTAGACTGACAATTTCATCATATATCTTTAATTCCACAAACACCACAGTATTTTGCACCAAATGAGACAAGCCAGAGCCTGGTCACGGGTCTGTGTCCAAACTTGGGCCTGGCCTAATAAAGCTGATTTCTACTCGATTTGCTCTTGGTTCTCTCATTCCATGGTGACCTCAGTGGGGTCTCCAGGAAGCACCACAGTGAACTGACAATTGAAACCTTTGTGTATAGAGTTTTAGAATATCTGTTTGAGTTCTTCCTCTCAGATGTTGACAAGTTGCTCTGTCTACTCTTAGCTTGAGAACAAGTTTAATGCTCCAACTTTAAGAAAAAGACGCATTAGACATCTGTTTTTTTCTCTTGCAAAGATAAAATTTTTGGAGGGGAACATTTCCATTTATACATATTTTCTATCTGCATCTATATATATACATATACAAAAATGTACACTAAATCAATATTAAATATATCCATTTATTGGAGCTGGAGAGATGGCTCAGTGGTTAAGAGCACTTCCAGAGGACCTGGGTTTAGTTCCCAGCATCAACATGGCAGCTAACAACCATCCATAATTGGCGTTTCAAGGGGTTAGTCACCCACTTCTGGCCTCTGTGGGCACTGCATGGCATGGGTAACATACATGCAGGCAAAACACTCATACACATAAAATTAAATAAATAAATCCAAAGCAAATTTTTAAAAATAATCATTTATTACCACTTACATATTGTTTTATAGGAAAAACAATTCTATTACCTACCACATGTGCCAGTTCCAAAACCAGTGTCTATTTACTGAGTCTGCTTAAAGTCTCATGAGAACTCCTTACAAAAACACAGACTTATCCAGGAGTTTTGAGTTACATGGGATTGGATGTTAAATTAGCTCCATTGAGGATGGAGAAATGTAAGAACAGGCTATAGTTTTTATTTTAGGAAATGCTCTGTCAAAATGACTATAATAGCTCACACATATTGTATACTACTAGATACAATGCTAAGAATTTAATGTGAGTTAGCCCATAGTTATTACTCACTACATTCTTCTGTGATAAGCACTACGAGCACTCCTTTCCCAGGTAAAGACACTGAGGCTTCATGAGTTTATATCACAGCTGGGAGGAGAGAAAGCTAGAGCCTAGGTTCACATCCAAGCAGTTAGAAACTTCTGATCCTTCATGGTACACTTAAAATAATATTGGCCCCAAATTCAGCTTTAATAATTGCCATAACAAGTTTAAAAATGTCTAGTTAAAACTGCACCTCATCTATCTATCTATCAAGTGTTTGAGTAAACATAGTATCTGTGGCATATGCTGGATTCTTCAATACTTTGTTCGTAGCTTAATCATCCTACCCTGTGAACATGATCCGAGAGTGGTATGGCTTGGGGAGGAAATGCATAAGGATCTGGGTTAAAAAGCTTGAAACCACCACTTTCATCTCTTGCCTCATCTGCACAGGCTAGAATGTGGACAGGTGTTCCAAAAGTCAAGGCCAGTGGATAAGTCATGATGCCAGGAAGCTCTGGGCTCTTAGGTGAAATTATCACTTGGTGATTCTCATCCCTATCTGCTGATGAAGGTCACATGAAGAGTTCTTAAAACTGCTGGCGGCCAACTTTAGTTAATACACAGGGAGCAGAATCCACGGGGCAGGGTGAGCCACCACTGTTTCACAACTCCAACATGCTGGAGTTTGAGAACTGCTACCTTCATCGCCCTATCTTCTCCTTCCTTGTCTTTGTACCCTGCATTCATCTGCAGCCTTGCCATCCTTAGACTGTAGCCAGATTCCTCTCTGGCTCTGCCTTCCCGAGACAGGAGTACCACGCTTTCACTTTCTCATCTTAGTAATGGGAAAACAGCATTCACTTCAGAAGGCAGTAATGGGAATAAAGGAACCACGCATAGGAAAGCAGGCATCACAGCATGGACGTACAGGAGGTGTCAATACCATTTCTCTCCCCTTCCTAAGATGAAGACCTGAATTGCCTAGAAGATCTGCAATTGCCAGGAATATGCAGACAGTATATCTTCCCACATTTGGAAATTCACATATATTCCCAAGAGATGAAAGCATTATAATGTAGTCAGGTTGATAGGATTCCTTTCTTTTTCAGAAATACAATTTAGCAACATTAACCCAACCAGAAAATTACTCTTAAACTACACACATTAGATGGATTATTGTCTAAAGTGACCATCTATTTTTAAACACTTAAGATGTATTTCATAAAAACAATAGAGCACTTAAACCCATTATCTATATTTTAAAGACTCTGACTCCCCAAAGGCTTTACTTCAAGAAAATGAGAAGGCAAATGATCTATAGCTTCCTTTTTCTGTGAGTTCTGTAAGGTGAAAGGAAGTTGGCAGTCTGAGGAGATTTTAGTAGGAGCTAAGCTGATCTCATCTGAATCAAACCATCACCAATCGGATACGGAAAGATCACCAAACCAGCATCCCCAGTTCGCCAGAAGAGTGTTTGTCCAGATGGCTTCTGCCCATCAGAAAATAGGTCTGCCTTCATTTGTGGTTCTCAGGCCTGGAGGTAACTCAAATCACCAATACCCAGGAGTTGAAAGGATGGCTCAACATTTGACTGCTAAGTGTTTACTGCTCCTGCAGAGACCTGGATTCAGGTCCCAGCACCCATATGGTGGCTCATAGGCATGTGTAGCTCAAGTTCTAGAGAATGTGACACCCTCTTCTGGCCCCCACAGGCTATGGCACACAGTGGTGTAGCTTTACTCATATGAGCTCATGCACAGACACATAGTGAAATATCTTTTTAAAAGTCCTTTAAAAAGTCAAGGTGGCAAGAAAATAATTTCAAAATATCATAAAAAAAGGACCAATACCTAAGTCCTAGTTCCAAGAACCTTGGAGTAAAACCCAAGAATCAGGACATTTGTAACACTTAGTGGCTATGATATTGAGCCATGTTAAGAACCACTGAACTGACTAAGTATGTTTTGAAGAACTGTAAGCTACATTACAGTCTTGCATCATTATATGATGCTTTAATTAGTGATGGGCTGCAGGTAGAATGAGATTCACCACCCAGCCTATGTAGTAGATTATACCATTGGGGTTTGTGTAAGTATACTCTATGATGTTCATACAACAATGAAATCACCCAATGGTAATATATCCTCATTGTTAAGTGATAAATGCCAGTATTTAGGGTTAGACAGATCTTTGGGACAGGTGATGAGGTCTGATCAGTGCATGAAGACCTGTTTGTGTCCCTTTTCATTGGCACCTGCCATGATACTAATCATGTGATAAGACTTGTGACAAAAAACAAACATGTAATTCTCCTTTTGAGAGCAGTGTGTACCCTTGAGGGAGGAGCATGGACTTGGAGGAGACAGAGTTGGGATGGCTACACCATCAGGAGGACCTCCTCCATTCAGGTCTTCCTTTTCTTTCTTCATTTTGTAAAGTGGGGAAAATGTTAACGACTTTGTAGGACTGCTGCAAAAGATCTGAAGAGGCTGTACATGAGAAACCACAGGTGGTCCTTCACAGCCACAGTACATGGTACTTGGTGATCAATATTACATTGTACAAGAGAATGAAAGACTATGGAAGTGCCTTGCAATGGGGTTTTCTATGACAGTACAGAAAAGTCATTTAATTTCACACACAGAAGTTTTACACTTAAAAGATTTCACCACACAATGAAGAGATTATGTAATGAATTTATTTGTATTTGGCAGAGAATGCATCATTTAGATGCTTAAGGAAACCACTTTTTGGAACTAAGTGGTATTCTAAGCAAAGATTGCCTAGCCCAGAGTTCTAGTTTGAGTTCTGTGGCTGTGTTAAACACCATGACCAAAAGCAACTTGAAGAAGAAAGGGTTTATTTCATCTCACACTTCTAGGTTCCACAGACCATCACCAAGGGAAGTCATGGCAGGAGCTCAAGCAGGAACAGAGGTAGGAATCATGGAAGAATGCTGCTTATTGTTTTGTTTCCCCTGGCTTGTGCTCAGCTAGCTTTCTTACACAACCGAGGACTACCTTTCCAGAGCTGGCACCTCCCACAGTGGGCTGGGCAATCCTATATCAATTAGCGATCAAGGAAATAGCCTATAGACATGCCCACAGGTCAATCTAATCAAGGTAATTCTTCAACTGAGGTTCCTTCTTCCCAGCTGACTCCAGATTGTATGAAGCGAACAATAAAAACTGAGACATCTTTTAAACTAGGCAAATAAAAAGATGGAGGTTCACTTGGTGGTTCTGAGCGAGACCTAATTATGAGTACAAAGTAGTGCTAGAGATCCCTGTGGGAAATATGGCTTAGATAACCAATAAGGAGATGGTGCTCCAGCCCCTGACCTCTAACTGAGGCGTAATTAGGAAAATGAAAGAAGACAGCAGTATGTCTGTTCCAAAGACTCCTTGCATTCCTTAGGCTGAGGCATAGCAATACACTGAGTCACTTTCAAGCTGATTCTCTGGTCCTTCAGATGCTTTATTTCATACCAATTCAGTCCTGTGTGTCTACTTCCTGGGACAGGTACAAAATGTCTAAAAATTTGTGCCTCCTTATCTGAAGCACAGCATGGATAACAGCTGATGCTGAGAAATACTGAAATGAGTGAGTAACCTACTCTGTATCACAGGCAGTAATATCTTCATAAATGATCCATTTAATGAATAAACGACTCACTTCAGATGTACACCAGCTTGCAAAGCTACCAGTGTTTACAGAAGCTAATACCTCTTCCTTCTGCAACATCTTCATGCCTAGATTCACTGTCTACGTTTGCCTAAGAATAATGTCAGCAAGTCCATTTCCTCTCCAGTTTCGAGTCTGGGCCTGAGCAAACCTTAGTTTTACACAGAGGCTACAATGCCAGCTTTATGGACAGGTCCCACTATAGGATGGAAAGGCACTGAGGCATACACATAGTTGTCAACCTCCTCCCACTGACACAGTGAAGGGGAGGAGAATTAAGGGGAGGGGAAATTAAATAAGGCTGGAAAGTCAACTCTTTCTTTGCTCAAATAAACTCTTTCTTTGCCTTCAAATACCCTGT